>JAZHPH010000215.1:171249-210150 GCA_037356405.1 Nasonia oneida | reverse complement strand
GAAATACTTGCTCTTTTTGTAAGAAATAACCTCCAATTTGTTTCATTAAAAAATATTAATTTTAAGCCGAGATATTTAAAAAAAACGCTTTTTGGGGGTTAACTTTAGGGGAGGTTTTTACCCCTTAAAAGTGAAAATTAGCCGATAAAAAAAATACGTGTCTCTTATTTTTTTATGTTCTACAACATATATGAAAATCATCAAAATCGGTGAGTTCGGGTTGGGTACCTTTCCTTGTAAGACCCGCGGTTGCGTGCCGAAGTGACTCGGACCATCTTTGGCTCTCGCTGACAGCTAGACGGGAAGCCGGTTACCTAGCTAGTATCGGTTAACCGGCTCAAGTAAGGGCGTGATATTGTGTGACATCCGCCGGAAACTCTCCAGAGAGCCGAGCACCTTTGTTCGGAGTAGGAGGCTCGAGAGAGTAGAGGTGGGCTAGTGCGATAGCGCGTGCTATACCCTGACATGATGTACCCGGCCTGGTACCGCCTATATTCATGTATTGGGGCCATGTCAGCTGCCCCCATAGACGGGGGGATCCAGGGGGTCGGGCACATGCCGGGATAATGAAAAATGCTTAGAATATGGGAACCACATACGAACTCGGGAAAAACTCACAGGAGAACCTGGAAGTTGAAACCTTAAGAGTGCCACAAATCAAGCAGCAGTACCAGTATAGCTAGCGCCATGAGTGCTGCAGGATACCGATACGAGAGTGAAACAGTAGGTGTAATGTCCCACGTTTATACTTTTAAATTATATATTTGTACATCCTGCGAACCGGCAACCGTGTGAGCACGTAGAGAGTGCATACGAATCGTAGGTGCATCCGACTGCGACATTACACAACTGAGCGCCGAAAATCGGAGCGAGTGCTCTGACCTCTGTGTGCAGCACTCCTCGTGCGCAGGAAAGACGACTACAAGGCGTACGCGTCGATCCTATGTGGCGAATGCTGATTGGACTACCACGATCTTTGTCATCTAAATTTCATAACTGCGTGAATCGGTACCGAGACTTTAAAAACCCCTGAGCCGATGTGATCCACGCAGTGCCTTTTTGCATAGTGACTTACTCACTGCCGGTTACAACTGATTCTAAGGTGAAGCGGCGGTGTATGCCAGTGTTAGTGTTTGGAGCGTGCTAAATCCGTCCCTTGGCATAGCATACACCGGAGAGCCCTTTGAATACAGATCAGTGCCACAGAGAGAAGTACAAGCTAAGGTCCGTCGAGTGGAGTCTCCGGCGTTAGCAAGAGCAGTTGACCATCCCTATTTTAAATTGCCACGTGAACGCGTGTAGATAATACAGTCAGCATCTGACACAAAGGGTGATTAGAACCATCTAGAGTGCGCAAGATATTAATAATAGTAAGTTGTTAAGATAGATCATAAGTACTTTACAATTAATAAATAAATAAGACTAAACTTACTAAATGCATTTTTAAAACGACAACATCCAAAGCTAAATATATCGAATCTCCGTCAACTCTGTAAACTGAACGTCTATGAAGTGCTCTGGGCCAATAAAAACATAACAATCAATATAAATAAAACCCTTGTGTATTAAATTGATAATAATAACTAAACCTCCATCAGAACAAATAAATTCGAATCAGCTTCGCAGTCACGACGTGCAGGTAACATAACGGAGATTCCGCAGGATACCGAAGTGTCATAAGCGATTTGCCTGCAACGACCGTAAGTACAGCGGACACTCACACCCCGCCAAACGCAGTCTAGGACAGAATACCGTCCGCACGCAAAATACACGTCCGCGCAGCCTAGCAGGGCGGGACATCCTCAATTCCACAGTCCGCGTGTAACTTTAGTAACAGAACAGGTTCTCGAGCCGAAGGTTAGTTTTCGCGAATAAATAATTATTTGTAAGACTCGCGCAGCTCGTCCTACTATCTAGTACGGTCTTTACACGGAATTACAGCGAGGCCAAAGAGCAAGTCAATCCAATTATTGAGAATATATATATAGAGAATGGCTACAAGCCCATGCCAGCTTGCGTGACAAGATAAGGGATGTGAGAGATATGACCAGAGAAATTACCAAAACCCTAGATAAGCAGAAGGGCGTGAACTCCAAAATTGAAGTTGTATTACCCTTAATACGATCAATAATGATCGAAGCTGTCACGCTTCTTGACAAGATGGAGGATGTTGTGAAGAGGCAGCCCCTTTAACAACCTAGAGCGGACAATGCAAAGTCCCAAAAAACGGCAAAGTCGAAGGAGAGGGTACAAGCATCATCCGACGGAGGCGGCGGTACCCCGGCCAAAAAAGACAAGAAGGATGTAAGTGCTCCCTCGACAAGTACGGACAGCGAGGGAAACGGACAGACTTCTCATGGACAGACATAATGGGAAGTAGCTGCTGGCAGAAAAGCAAAAAAGAAACAGAAGGACAAACCGGGGCAGATCCAACCAAAGAAGAGAAAAGAGAAGGTTCCACGTCAGAGGACGGACGCCATTCTGATAGAGCCGAAGAGTGGCAAAACCTATGCTGATATTTTGGGTCAGATGAAGGCACATGTAAAGCCGGAAAAAACTAAACACAGAGGTCAAGTTCGTCTGTAAAACAAGACAAGGTGGCGTTCTAGTGAAAGTAGGTAAGAGCAACGACAAAATGAAGTCATTGCAAAAAGCTATCCAAGACGCAATCGGACAAGTAGACACGGTTGAGAACAAGATCTCCAAGATAACACTAGATATCAGGGACATCAATGGACCTACGGCAAAGAAAGAGGTCAACAGTGCTATCGCGGCTGTGACGGACTGTGGCGAATAGGATGTTAAAATCCATCTGTTCGAGCCAAACACGAAAGAACAGATGATGGCAGTAGTTGAATTGGACAAGACTAAGGCGCCGCCCTGCTCAAAAAAGGAAAGATATGCATCGGTTGGGTAAACTGCCGAGTGCAGGTGCGAGCAAGCGTCACGCGTGCGACGGAGCGACGCGTCCCACTGATGACTGGCTGCTCAACACTCTAACTGTCAGATTTATTATTTTCGCGGGGAGGTTCCGCGGTCGGCACGCGCTTGGGAGCGCACGTTGGGCCGAGTGAGGATGGAGAGAAACTTGCAAAGACAACCCTCAGTTTTTTTGTCTAAAATCTCACACTTTATTACCTAACACTCTTTACACCGCCGAAGCCTTAGCGGCTAATGGCTAACGGCTCCTGCCGACGTCGCACCGATGTCCAGGCAGCTCTCAGCAGCCTCCGATTGGCTTATGAGTCCGCACGGACTCTTCAGGCGGAGCGGTCGAGACGCGGATAGGCTGATCAGCCGTCCCCTCGACACGGCTCCTCGGAACTCTTCTCTGAAGCCGACGGCGGCGAGCTGGCAGTGTTCTTGGAAGACAACCACGACGCCGGCCCGCGCGACGCATCGCAACACGCCGGGCCCTTGTTGTCACTGCGAGGCGACACCGGATTCCCGGTACTCGCAGCTTAGCCAAATAACCGTGTTGCCGCTCTGGATTTTCATTGTAAAATTCCGAGCGGCTGCAACGCACATCGTCGCATTCCGGTCCCCTTAACTAAACTTATTCGGAGTGGAAAGCGACGACATCCCGCAGGCAGACCGCGAGAACACCAGAAGGGTTATTCTAATTGTTGCGGGGACGCCTCCTCTCATCCTCCCTCTCGCCCCGAGATAATCCTGCATCTGCAGAATTACCGCGTCTCTGGACTCCTTTTCGTCTCCACATCGGTCACAACACCTCTCTTTGCTTCACTCCATCTCGCTGAACTCTCGACTCTTTCGCACTCTACCAATCCTCATCTTCGCTCAGGTCTCTTCCGTTGTTTTGCTTTCCCGTTGTGTGTTCCGGTTCAAGCGGCTGTAGACATCTCGCAACACAATTCTCTAGTCTGAGCTGAGACTCTCTCGAAGCCGCGCAGGATTTGCAGGAATTCGGCGATCGAGTCATCTCGATGCCTAGTATACGCGTCCTGCTGGTCCCTTGGGTTATCCACAGTCGTTTGGCTAAACATCGGTGGAGACCTAGCTCTGGATGTTTCCGGCTGCGGTGTTTGCGTCCCGGAATGTCCTGACGTGACTCGTTCGCCCGAAGTCACAGTGCTAGAAGGCTTCCTCGCCTCCTTGTTGCGCAAGTCACGCTGTTATTCGCGATATACGCGTGAACATCTCGGGCAACTGTTCAACGAAACTCCTCGTCGACCACAATTGTAGCAAAAATCTGCTCTCAGAGGATAGTTGCAGGAGTATACTCCGTGGCCTGGTTGCCAACAATTAAAGCAGTGGAACGGTGGTGGATCAAGAGCAGGATCGGTAGATATCCTCTCCAGATTTCCAAACATCATCCCCGCTGTCTAAATCGGCAGGGGTCTACGGTGTCCTGACCGACTTCTCGGAGAATCTTCACTCGCTTGTCGCCATGCGAAGTTACGCTGCTGTACACCTTCTCTTGCCTCTTGACGCCTATCACTCGCTTCTCTATCACTTCTTTCACTGGCTATCTCTTTCTCTTCACGTTTGGCCTGCCTCGCACGGCGCCTACGCTCGTTTCGGGCTTTGTTCCGACGGCTGGCTATCCGTGCGGCGTCCTCCGCCTCCGTTAAACCACTCTGCGAAGGTACAGGCATCACTCCGCTCTCACTCGTCTCCATCACTACCGACCCGATCGAAGGTACCGAATTCGGTCTGGCAGTCTCTTGTCGCCGTCTTAACCGCTCCTTGGCTGCGCGAGCCGCCTGCTCAGATCGTTACGGTCGTGAATTTTCCTCTCGTGACTCCGCTTCCGACGGCTTAGTCGCTGCCACCTTAAATAAGGGTTCCAGGGACAGGTTGCTGGTTCCTCGCCGCCGCCACATCCGTTCGTCGGCTGCGCGAGCCTCCTGCTTCGTCCTTTCTTGCAGATCATCCTCTTGTGGTCCAGCGGTCGATGACTCCGGTACTGTTCTTCCAGAACTCTCAGGTTTCATCGGGGCTCTAGGTTCAGGCGAAGATGACCGAATCGCTGGTGGCGACAGCACCGAGAAGTAGTCCTCTTTCGTCAGGTGACAACAAGGATTCAGAACCTTCTTTTTCTTCTTTCTCTGGTACTCTTGCTCTTCTCGCTTCTCTACTGCTGGCTTTGACGTCTCTCTAAGTTCATCGGTAACCTCCGCTGTCCAATCCATCGGTCGGCTCAGCTGGCAGCAGCACCGCCACGATCGGTGTACTCGCCGGTTCTGCAGGAGGTAAATCACCCACGTATTCCTCAAGTTCCTTTTGCGCTTCTCTACTCTCTCTCTCTCTCTCTCTCTCTCTCTCTCTCTCTTGGCTTGGCTTGGCTTGTTTCCTCACTTGCACGGCGTCTCTTTATCTCCGCAATCAACGTCGTGGCGACATCTGCTGCATCGTGGGTGAACTTTCAAGGCGAATTCACACTGATCGAATAATTTATCGACGAAAAATGAGTGCAAACGGCGAGAAGAGTGTGGAAGTGCCTTTTCAGCCATGCAGCAGCCGTAAGCAACCCATATAGCACAAGGACCCCAAAAAGTGTGAATTTTGTGGTCTGCACTACCACGTCAAGTGCCAAAACACCATCAAAATCAAAACTATCGTGGTGAACGACAGACAGATTATAGCCTGTCCCTCATGTGCAGACAACAGCAACGCCAAGGGTGCCAAACTGAGGACTAAATCCATCTCTGCCACAACATCAGCAATGGGAGTAACTGTAACAACAGCAGCAGGCAAGAATACTTCCAAACAACAGCAGCCGGTGAACAAGAAAACGAGGTCAGCAACACCATCAGCCAACACGTAGAGAAATCTCTCACCAACCTGCTCGGCCGGAGTAACAACACCTACGCCGTCCATTGAGGCGGCTTTGAGGGACATTCGCGGAGCACAGGACGACATACGTAATGCTCAAATGGAGGCCCTCAAGACCCAGAGCATCGTGTCGGAGAGGATTTCTAAAATTGAGCAGCTTCTGGGCTCGCTGGAGAAGCGACTTAAGGCCCTCGATGAGCTGCCTACACTAAAAACTCGCATACACAATGCTCAGTCCACCATCACCGAGCTGCAGGCATAAATCCAAGATCTGTCATCGAGGAGCCCGACAATGCAGCAAGACAACGGCAGTACTGTGCCCAACACTGCGGAGATTTGCAGCCTACGCAGTGAATTGGCCGAGGTCAAGAGGCGTCAGGAGCAGACCTCGAACTGTGTGGTCGTTGTCACGGGTTTGCACTATACCCGTGAAACCTCGCTGCACCTCCTCGCTTTCTCAGTTGTGAACGCGCTTGACCCCTCATCAGCCACGTCTTCATCTGGTTCTAAGGTATCTCTGTACGTAAAGGTCTACGAGTCTGTCATTTTAATGCGAACTCGCTTACGGATCACATTGAGATGATCAGGCTTCTCTTATCCACTCGCTCTCCATTCCACGTAACAGCTATTACTGAGACCTGGTTGAGCGACAAGGTAACGTCCATCCCTTCACTGGACGACTACCTACTGTACAGACGAGACAGAAACAGAAACGGAGGAGGTGTGGCCCTCTACATACACAAATATCTGACAGTTAGCGTTATTTCATCATCTGACGGTGAATGGTCTGGAAAGCCAGGCAAGCCTGAATATCTCTTCTGCGAGGTATCGGCAAAGGGAGTCTCTCCTATCTTCGTGGGGGTTGCGTATCGTCCACCTCATGCTCCATTCTTCCAAGGCTCTAACTTCGTAGACCAACTAACAACCCACATGCACAACTATTCCACGAAGGTCAGAATGGGAGACTTCAACTCTGACCAACTTTCTTCATCTGAAGATGCCAAGTTCATCAAGGCCTTCATTGATGAAAACTCCCTTTCCTCTGTTCCCTATGGTGCCACGCACCACAAACAGTGTTCTGATACCTGGCTTGACTCGTGTCTCATCGATGAGCAGGATCGCCTGCTGTTATACTGGAAGACAAACTCACCTTTCATCAACGGACATGACCTTATCACGGCCACTCTCGACGTACAGATTCCACGATACGTATCTAACACATACTCCTACAGAAACTTTAAAGGAATCAGCGTCGAGAAGCTAAGGGACTTTCTTAGCGCATGTGACTGGTCATCACCTCTTCATCAATCGACGAATGCATATCCACACTTAACGCTAACCTCACTAACGCCATCAATCATCTCGCCCCATTACGGACTGTGACACCAAGAAGACAGCGTCACCCGTGGTTCACCATGGCTCTTCGTGACCTTGTATCTGAGAGAGATAGACTTTACAGGCGTTTCAGGAACTCCAGGCTCGATTCGGATCTCCACATATATAGGCTAGCTAGAGACAATGCTCACCAAAAAGTCGAGGAAGCCAGGCTGAATTATTACTATTCACGCCTGTCAACCTTGACTGATGTTGCCGAGATCTGGAAAGAGCTGGAGAAACTTGGAATTTCTGCCACCAAGGCCCCTTCACCATTTCGTTTTAGCACAGATGAACTCAACAAGCATTTCAGCTCGATCTCCAATGATCCGTTAGCTCCTGCTGTTGAGGATTATCTTCTCACCCTGGAAAGTCTTGACCTCCCGGAGTATTTCGAGTTCAGCACCATAACGGAATCGGATGTGGTGGCTGCAGTATCGCACTTCGACACTCAGACCAGGGGAAGCGACGAATCGCTCAGGTTGTCATCTCAAAAGCATTGCCAGTTCTCGCTCCCCTACTAAGTCATATTTTCAACCTGTCTCTGAGCGAACCCTGTTTCCCATCTGCCTGGAAATCGCTTGTGCGTGCACTTAACAAAGTCAGTTCACCAACAGCCCTGACTGACTACCGTCCGATTTCACTTCTCTGATTTCTCTCCAAGGCCCCGGAGTGGCTGGTGCACAGGCAAGTCTCACAATACCTTGAATCAAGACTCTTACTAGACAACTTTCAAACAGGCTTCTGCACTGGCCACAGCACTCAGTCTGGCCTAATTAAGCTAACTGATGATATCAGGGTCGGGATAAACAAAAAGAAAGTCACACTTCTCCTCATCTTTGACTTTAGCAAGGCGTTTGACATTGTATGTCACGTCCGGCTCCTGAGAAAGCTATCCACCTTCGGCTTCTGTAAGCAGGTCATCCGCTGGTTTGCCTTCTATCTCACTAAGAGAGAACAGGCCGTTGTTAGTGACAATAGCGAGCGTTCCTCCCCGCGGCGTCTTAACATCGGCGTCCCGCAGGGCTCCGTCTTAGGTCCCTTGCTGTTCGCATTGTACATCAACGACATCGGTTTCTGCCTTGATTCCGATGTTTCCCATCTTATCTATGCGGATGACTTGCAAATTTACAGTCAATGCCACCTCGAGGAACCCGATTCTTTATCAAACAAGATGAGTGCTAATGCTGAGAGGATAATCGGCTGAGCTGCGCAAAACAGGCTTAAACTCAATGTTAATAAAACCAAAGCAATTGTCCTGGGCTCCCCTTACTACATAAATTTACTTCCCTTAACAGCTAACACTTTCATTAATATGGGGGGTGTCCAGGTCAGCTTTGAATCCTCTGTGCGTAATCTGGGATTGGTGCTTCTAAACTCTAAACTCACGTGGAAGGAGCACATTACACAAGTGTGTAAGCGTGCTCACTCGCTAATGTATATGCTAATATAACCTGCCATCACACATCACAAACACTTCATCCACCGTCACTTTCAAACAATTTGCTAAGGATCACTTTTTTCAACTCGAAAACACGTAACTCGTACACAGTCCACGCACACGCACACACCTACTTTCTCACTCATTCCACCTTCACTATCGCCACACTCTCTCACTATACATACTCTAAACATGCCTCAATCTATTGTTTTTTTTCTTTTCTCACTTGTAATACTGTAAACTTGTAATCGTACAATATAATGCTACGCAAAATTAAACTAATCTAATCTAATCTCTCTCTCTCTCTCTCTCTCTCTCTCTCTCTCTCTCTCTCTCTCTTTCTGTACTCTACTGGCACCATCAACCTCCAAACTTCCTCACGATGCATAACCGGATCGAGAAGCGGACCGCTTATCCATCGGTAAAGCACCCCGTCCTCCACCCTCCAACCATGGTACTTCTCCGGAGTTTCCGCGACTTCCTTATGAGCCTGGAATACTTCGGATCTTGTGTCCCTTTGAAGGCTGCGACTGCATTCCGATCGTCCACGTAATTCTAGGATAATGCATCAGGAAATTGGTTCAGGGATCCCTTCCGGTAGACCACCTGAAAATTCCATGACTGCAAAGCCAAGACCCAACGAGCCAGCTGGCCTGTCGGATCTTTCAGGTTCCGCAGCCACTGCAGTGCTCGGTGATCTGTGATTACGCTGAACTCGTACCCGTCTAGGTACGGTCGCAACTTGTTGACCGCCCAGATCACAGCGAGACACTCTTTCTCAGTGGTTGTATAGTTACATTCAGCCGCGGTCAATACGCGACTGACGTAAACTATCGGGTGTTCTACATCCTCGCTTTCTTGCGTCAACACGGCGCTGATGGCTACTCCGCTCGCGTCGCACTGCAACTTGAGCGGCTTGGTGAAATCAGGCCTTACCAGTACCGGTGCCATGGTATGTGCATAACGCAATGCCTCAAACGCCTCTTGCTGCTTTTGGCCCCATTCCCATTTCTGCCTTTTGCGCAGCAGCCACACTGGGAGAAAAGTAGAAGAGCAGCGCCACTAACCTAGTGTCTAGCGATACGTCGGGTACACGGGTGATACGCGCGCCTATACGGGTGATACATGCGCCTATATTGGGCGAGTCCCGCGCCCAAACTGAGAGGACTGTTTCACCACAACACTGGTGAAGCAGAGCGCCCGCGTACTGCATAGCATAGCCAGCATATCCGGAGACGCGGCGCGCTGCGTTACACGTTTTAGGTCGACAGCGCCCCTACTTTTCTCCCAGTGCAGACGAGTGGAATTTTAAGCTCGGACTCGCGCTCAATAAAGCGCGAGTACCAGGCCAGCACACCCAGGAATCGCCGCAGCTGCTTAACGTTTTTCGGGACGGGAAAGTTTCTCACAGGCTCCACCTTCTCCGGGTCTGGCCACAGGCCTTTGCTGTCGAGCCGGAAATCCAAGTAGGTAATCTGCGAGCAGCAGAACTCACACTTCTCTTTATTCACCGCTAGCCCGGCCTCCATGAGTTGCCTCAAAACGAATTCGAGCCACTTTAAGTGTTCCTCGAACGTCTCTGTCGCGATCACAAGGTCGTCCAGGTACACAAAAACTGCTGGCTCACAACTCGGCTCAAATAAGGCACTCACTCATGTCTGGAAAGTCCTGGGCGTATTAGTCAGGCCGAAGGGCATGACTTTAAAATGCCGTAGCCCTGAGCCTGGCACCGCAAACGCCGTGTATTTTCGGCTAGACTTTTCCAACGGGATCTGATAGTACGCTTGTTTCAAGTCGATCTTCGACAAGAAACGAGCTCATCGTAATCTATCAGTGATTGAATCCATGTTCGGTAAAGGATATAAATCCTTTCGAGTGACTCGATTCAAATCCAGGTAGTCGATACAGAAACAAAACGTTCCGACCGACTTTCTCACTATCACAGGTGCACTAATATCGAAGCCCTTACAGAAGTCCATCCCGAAGATCATCTTCTGCTCGAGCGACGCTGTAGCGCAGAAGGCAACTGCCTGCGTCACGCCGTCAATCTCGAAAACAGCTTTGAGCTTACCTTTAATCTGGCTCAGGCACCTTGTTGCTGTCTTCAGGAGAGTTGAACTAGGCCTTAATCGCTCTCGAAACCTCTCGGTGATCTCAGGCCCAATTAGTGACAGAGTCACTTCCGGATCTAGAAGCGCTTTATACTGCTTGCCACCGAGGCTCACCGTGATAAAGTTTCTATTCTCCGAATGTACACCCGCAATCACCCTCTCCTCTCCACTCGATTTCTCGTCTGCCTCTTGGATCTCCTCCTCGGAAGAGTCTTCCACGTGGCGTGAAAGGAAAACGTTGTTTCCAGCATTTCGACTTTCCTTCTTTCGGAATACGTCCACGTCGATCATCCAATAGTCCAGACTACTCTCACCCGTATCTTCTTCACGATGAGCTGGCTGCAGCAAGCTGTTCTCAGAGCCGTTGCTCGACAGTTGATCTAACGCTTTCCCGATCAAGGAGAGTTTCTCGAAACCGTAAGCCTCGTCCACACTATAAGCTTCTCCCGTATTATCAGGGAGTGGCTCAAGAAAACTCACCTCCTTCTCTACTCTTTTACACAGCTCTACGCGTTCTCTACTCGAAGGAACAGCCGGATTTACCGCTGCGCCCCCGTTCTCAAGTTTCCCAAAGCAGCTAAGATGTTGCACATGGGGCATGAGAGGAGCGTATACCCGTGTTGTCCGCACAGCTGGCACGAAGCGCTCGTCTGCCTCCACCGCGGCGGACTGCTTGCTGGCGACGCGCTCTTGGTGCGATGCGGACAGTCTCGCGCTGAGTGCCCTTTCAGTTTGCAGGCGTAGCAAACTATCTCTGGACATTGCGATGCGCGATGACCCACCTGCTGACAGGTGTAGCACATGCCCAGGAACTCCCCGGGTTGGACATTCGTCGGTCCCTCGGATTAAAAATTAGAAGAACTTTTTGTCCAATAACCGATTTTTCTCGTACTAAATTTTATTAATTGTCTTTTTTTAAAATCGGGTCACTATGAAATTATAATTTTGAATAAATGCAAACATTGGCCTTAAAAATTTTAGTTTTAGTTAAAAAGGAGTGCGCAAGAGACCTTTGCAAGTAAGCCCAATTTTAAACTATCTATTTGCAATAATTTGAAAAATATACTATATACTTGGCTCAAAATACACAAATCTTTCTCTTTTTTTATACCGAATATGAGTACAAAGTTTAAGAAAATGAGACTATAATATAAAAAAGTTAGAAAATTCACCAGAAACCCACCTTAAATGCTCAACTGCGATACCTCATAGGGTTTTCTGCGATACCTATCAAGTAAATGATATGTTTTGGTGGATCGCGTCGGAGTCGAAAACCAAAGATGAACTGCGTAAACAAAGTAGAAGAAAACCTATCTAAACACAAACACAAATATTGTCATGCTCATTGAATTACTAATCATAATTTCGTAGACATACTAATAGTACTTGCATAACACGATATTATCGAGTGCAATTGCTCACTATTCTTCATACCTCTCTCTCAACGCTATAGACATGTCGATTTTTTCTCATTATATGTTTTTTTTGCATCTTTAACTTCAGACCTCTTAAGACAAATTAGTCATTGTCTTTAATCGTCGCTCACAACCACTGTAGTAGCTTACAGAAGCAAATATGCTATCGTTGTAATATTATTTGAGTAGATTGGAGTCACTTTGACTTTTGTTATCATTGTTGACGATGTCGTCCTAATCCAGTACTTAGAGCACTCGGATCTTATTTGAGTATTATAGATACCACGAAACAGCACAGCGCTAAAAATTTGATGTTTTGGTACTAATATCGTTTTAATTCAGCAAATACCCCTTAACAGCAGGTTGTTATAAGCTCAATGTAGACATTTCTGTTCCGTTGCAATTCCGTTGAAAACATAGAGTTGACAACTGTTGTTCTGTGTATTCTACTTAGCTTCAATCGCGTTGACAGAGGAAGAAAAACACTATGTTTTTTGATTTATTATCTTTTACTTAAAAAAAAAACAACTATTGCAATTTACCATGCCGCAACAAATTTGAAATAATAATTACAGTGTTATTATAGTCCTGTGCTAAACGTACTGTGCAATTCGTTTAAACGACAAACTCGGCAAATGTGGGAAACATATCCTTTCAGTACTCGACTCTCAATCTACTGTTACAGGTAACATTTGAAACGGTCAGGACTGCAGATCACAAATAGAAATTTGATTCTATATAATAGTATATTCTTATAATATGTAATACGTCCGGGATACCAGGTAGTGGAGAAATATTTCAATAATAAAAGTATGTTATTTCTTTTTAATTAACAAAATATATTCTATCAGTAGTCTTTTAAGATCAAGGTGCGCGGTAGCGCCCCCGATGGCAAGTATAAGTACTAGAGTACTATACGCGCTGTCGGGGGCACCGCAACCTTATATTCTTTGAAATGGAGTTTTCTAACCTCTACACAATATTCAAACATTTTTATCTTATTGAAATACGTTGTTTTATCAGGCGAATCAATGTTACTTTCAAAGATATTAAAAGTACTTCTATGTAAAAAAAGTTTCGATAAAATGAACGATCCGTTATCATTCTATGTATATATATAGTGTATATGTATATATATAGCTGACCAAAATTTTGTGCTGTGTTTTTCTTTTCCCAACTTCCGTTTTTATCCTCGAAACTTCCGTGGCGCGAAAAGTCAAATCGAATTAGAAATAAAATGTATACATAATAAAAAGACAGATTCGGTGCATAGTATTTATTAAAATGAGTCCAGCTTTGCTACTCGGGGATTTTGGGGGTCGCTGAGCACGAATATCGCGACGACAATAGCCTCCGAGGTACCTGGTGCCCAGGGTGGACAGTATCAACATAGTTTTCAAGAGTTTTATGAGAATTTGTAACGCAATTAGTCGAAACTCGTTACTCGGGGGTTTTAGGGGTCGCTGAACACGAATATTGCAACAGCAACGGCCTCTGAGGTACCTGGTGCCCAGGGTAAACAGTATTAACGTCTTCAAGAGTTTCAGGGGAATTTGTAACATAATAAGTCGAAACTCGTTTTTCGGGGGTCGTATCATAATCGCGCCGCTGCGCTCGCCGCTTGCTATGTATAGGTATACACGCGTGTTGCACGCCCTCCCCACTTTCTTGCTGCTTCATGCTGCTGCCGCTGGCTAACTCGTGGCGCTGCTGGTGTTCTGCTGTCAGCTGTAGTGCAGGGCTTTCATATTGAAAGTGGGTGAACGCGAGATACTCGCGTACAATCGTAAATGTCATTCAATAAATTTTAGTGTTTGATATTTTATAACTTTTTGCGGAGCTTGTTTGGGGTGTTACACATTTATCAGCTTTGGGCTATAATCTTGAAGTTATCGTAACAATGTCGTTGTAATCCGGTAGGTATGGTAGAGTGTGTACATACTTCAATACAATTATCCGTAATCCGTGATATCAACAAAAGTTACCTCTAAACTTAAGTGACTTTTTTCTAATATTTTTATTTTTATGCATTATACATTTTTCAGATACCACTGAAGAGCATGTTGTTATAAGCTTAATGTGAAATCTTATGTGTCGTTGTAATCTCACTGAGAACATAGGGTTCACACCTGTCGTTCTGTATATACTACGTAACTTGGATTGCGTTGACAGAGAAAGAAAAACACCATGTTTTTTGATTTATTGTCTTTTACTAAGGACGTACAGCTATTGAGATTTACTATGCAGCAACAATTTTATAGTATCCATTACAGTGTCGTTATAATCCTGTGCTGAACGTATCTTGAAGTTCGTTTAGACGCCAAACTCGGCAAGTGTAAGAAACACATCCTTTCAGCACTCGACTCTCAATCTACTGTAACAGGTACCATTTGTCAGCGTTGGGCTATAATCTTAAAGTTATCGTAACAATGTCGTTATAATCCAGTAGATATGGTAGAGTTTACATACTTCAATACAATCATCCGTAATCCGTGATATCAACAAAAGTAACCTCTGAACTTAAGTAACTCCATCTAATATTTTTTTTGTCGTGCATTAACCATTTTGTAAGGCCACCTCTCCCTCACAGTTTTCTGACTGCAAAACTTGATTTTTTTGGCAGAATAAATCATTGAAAATATCGCTATTTCTTTTTTGTGTACAAACGTAATAATTTACAATGTGTTTTCCGAGAAAAAGCGTGTCTACATAAATAAGAATTGGCGTTTTTGTCGTTTTAGCAGTACTCCTAAAGAGTGAATCAGATATTAATAAATAAATAATTAATAAAAATTATTAAGAGTTTGAGAAGTATTATTCATAAACTGTAAATAATGTTGAAGCCTTTTTTATACATGTATATATATATGGAACGTTCCACGTCAAACGTAACAAAGCTCTGCCCAAAATTCCTTTTGATCTAAACATTTTTAAAAATATGGAAAATTTAGCTTTTTTATGTACCTTCAATTAGTGAGGGGCGTTTTCTAAAATTTTGTTCCCAGACGGAGCTACGCGTTCCCTAACCTTAAAAAATTACTACTTTATAAAATGATCAAGCTGTCAGAAATCACAGGGGCTCAGAAAAATTCTAAGCAACGACTATTTTCATGTTTTTTGAGCTGCTGAACAAGAATCCGACGGTATATTTTACCGATACCTCAAGCGTTCGTTCCTAACTTCAAAAAACACACCCCAAAATTGCTTTGCAAAAGGGTAGAAATCTGTAAAATCTTGTAAATCATGCTTCTTTACGGTTCTCTACTAATTTTAGTATAATTTTATAGCTAAAAGCCTAATTTTCTTTTTTATTTTGGTAATTTTTAGAATATCCCAACTAAGGCTTTTCAGAATAAATTCAATTACAACGCGGGCTTTGTTCTGATTACTTATGATGTTTAGTAATATTTGGTCATTATGAACGCCATATGGAATTAACGTAATCGAGTTAATTAAATCAATAAATTTTCTAAAATGACAGGTATTTCAATCATTTTCCAAAAGGAATCAGTCCATTTCATCTATTTATGTCTTTGAATCCATGAATCAGTATCACGACCAAAAATATTTTTAACAGGTATAAAGTAAAGGTACGTTCATCTAATTATTTAGGTTTTTAAGGCATTTGGTTTAATTAAAAAAATTAGCAAAAATTAAATATAGTAATGTGTCTGCACTTTATGGCGTAAAAAGGTATGTAGAATGATAATTTCCAAAACTAACTAAAAAGTAGTAGAGGAAAATTGTCAAATTTGCATATAAGTGACAAAATTACGTGTTTTTTTTTAGTTTTTTCAGTGCCGATCAAAATCTAGACGATCGATCAAAAAATAACTCATACTATGTTGAAGGTACTTAAATTACCTACACATAAATGCACCTGAATTATTTTTTTATCAATTAGTTAAGTGTAAAATCAATACCGAACGCGAAAAAATGCGTTTTCGAAAATTAGGCACTACTATTGCAAAAATCGATGGATGTTGATAAAACTTATGGAAAAGATGGTCAATACAACTGTCAATATGTGTGCCAAAAGCTGATTTGATTGACGGTCAAATTGTTGCTAATTACATTTGTAAATTTATTTTGATGATTTTTTTGCAGCTAATTGTTTAATTACTAACCGGTGGTTTCATAAGTTAATATCGCGGTTGCAGGTTCTATTTGGACCAAAGAATCGTGTGAAAAAAGAAAAATTTTAAAAAGTTAAAATTAAGTTGCTGTTTGCAACCAACCAAGTGGGACGTCTAAAAAAACGTTATAAATAAATCCCGTCAGGGTCAGAGAAAAGTCGCTATGGAATTCGCTCTTTTTGTGTTGCCTAGAGCATATTTTTGTCGTTATTCTCAAAAAAGAAAAATTCATCTAGGTCTCTTTCTTTGGAAGATATTTTTTTTTTATAACGTCAATTATTAATAAACTTTTCGACGTATCGAACTGAAATTTTGGGAATAATTAAAGAAAGAGTTCAACATTGATATTCTAGTTAATAAACGCGCTAGCAAGAGTGAATGTTAACGTGAATGAATACTACCTGTGCGCGCGGTAGTATTCATATATGAACGGCTTTACGAAATTTTTTTCACTTTCTCGAGGGAATGATAGGGGCGTTGTAGGGTACATTCGAAGAAGACCGTTAGAAAGTGGAGGTATGCCAGCATGACGTAGTCGGGACAGCAGCTGCTCTCACATTGAGCGAACAGAATTGAAAGGACTCTGAAGCGTCGGTTCTCGAGTTATAGAGACCCGAGCGAATTTGAAAAATTCAAATCAAAAGTCGGGCACGCATGCACATTCACTCTTGCTAGCGCGTTTATTAACTAGAATATCAATGTGAAACTGTTTGAAAATTGAAGTTGAACTCTTTCTTTAATTATTCCCAAAATTTCAGTTCGATACGTCGAAAAGTTTATTAATAATTGACGTTATAAAAAAAAATATCTTCCAAAGAAAGAGGTCTAGATGAATTTTTCTTTTTTGAGAATAACGACAAAAATATGCTCTAGTCAACACAAAAAGAGCGAATTCCATAGCGACTTTTCTCTGACCCTGCCGGGATTTATTTATAACGTTTTTTTAGACGTCCCACTTTGTTGGTTGCAAACAGCATCTTAATTTTAACTTAATTGACCATCTTTTCCATAAGTTTCATCAACATCCATCGATTTTTGCAATAGTAGTGCCTAATTTTCGAAAACGCATTTTTTCGCGTTCGGTATTGATTTTACACTTAACTAATTGATGAAAAAATTATTCATGTGCATTTATGTGTAGGTAATTTAAGTACCTTCAACATAGTATGAGTTATTATTTGATCGATCGTCTAGATTTTGATCGGCACTGAAAAAACTAAAAAAAAACACGTAATTTTGCCACTTATATGCAAATTTGACAACTTTCCTCTACTCCTTTTTAGTTAGTTTTTGGAAATTATCATTCTACATACCTTTTTACACCATAAAGTGCAGAAACATTGCTGTATTTAATTTTGTTACCTTTAAAATCTAATTCGACTGGACTATTAACTAATAGAAACCATAAGAAATAAGTTTCGTGTTCAAATTCAGTGAACCAAAATTCATAAAAATAGCCTTCGTCAATGATTTTCCTCTAGATGTAAATTTCTTAACCGCGTAAAAAAGACATTTTGGATGGTTTTTTGAGGTTAGGGACGAGCGATTGATGTATCGGTAAAAAAGACGGCCGGTTTCGTGTTCAGCAGCACAAAATACATAAAAATACTCTGTCAATAATTTTCCTCCCGTCGATCACAGGATAAACCTCTCAACTGCTTGAAAAAGCAATTTTGGAGGGTGTTTTTTGAAGTTAAGGACGAACGCTTGAGGTATCGGTACAAAATACCGTCGGATTCTGGTTCAGCAGCTCAAAATACATGAAAATAGTCGTTGCTTAGAATTTTTCTGAGCCCCTGTGATTTCTGACAGCTTGATCATTTTATAAAGTAGTAATTTTTTAAGGTTAGGGAACGCGTAGCTCCGTCTGGGAACAAAATTTTAAAAAACGCCCCTCACTAATTGAAAGTACATAAAAATGCTAAATTTTCCATATTTTTAAAAATGTTTAGATCAAAAGGAATTTTGGGCAGAGCTTTGTTACGTTTGACGTGGAACGTCCCATTATATATATAATAATTAGAAAAACAAGCTTATCCCATGTCCATGATGATGCTTTCGGAATTCTTGATTCAACCGTACTCCAGCTCCATTGAAGATTTGCGTAGCTTCCGCACAAGACGGCTCGTGAAAATTTTTAAATATAAACAAGACTGAAGTGACCTTACGTTTCTACTGCTGATACATGCATGCATGCAACTTCAGTGTTGTTTGGACTTTGAAAATTTTCACGAGTCGTCCTCTATGGACGCCACGAAGATCTTTAACGGAGCTGGTGTACGATTTAAACAGGATTTTTGGGAGTATGATTATCCACGTCAGCTAAGCTTTTTTTTCTAATAACCTTTAAGCATTCAACATTTTTTCTCACAATTGCTGCACGTGCAGTAACCTTTTTACCCCTCTCTATCTCTCTTAGTCCGTTGAATTCTACACGAAAATTAATTTTCCTAAGCGGGATGCATGTTTGAGTAAAAAAAAATGTATACTTGGTTTTTAATTTGTTATTCTTGGCAGTCGCTTGCTCTTTCCAGTCTTTGTCCGGCGTTAACCATCGTTTTTGACATTCTATCGGCAACGACTTGAACTTGTCCCCGTATCAAAAAATCCTGCAGAAAATATAACAGAAGACACTGCGATATATCCACTGTAAGAGCCACAAAAAAATATGCAAAAATTTAAGCTGAATTTATTGTAAGTATGGCGTGCTTGCATTTACATTTTCTTACATAAGTTAGCCTTAACACAATGATCAGTATTGTATACTACATTTTTGCATACAATATTCTATAAAGATATGTGTATGTTTACATGTTGAATCTTATGCACAAATCTGTACATAGAAAGAGCAAGAGTTTATGCATAATGTTATGCACACATGTACACACAAAACAGTGCAGTAACTCATGTACAGCATGTACAGCAACATGCATATTCATATACAGTTCATGATGCAATATCTCATGCAGAAAATCTTGCATAAAAGTTTACATTTTTTTTATGCTGATGTTCATGCAGTACTCATGCATAATGTCATGCAGTCAGGTATGCAGGATCACATGCAGATCATTTCCGTAAGAGAGTAGCACAGGGGCTATCTTGGGGCCGGACTTCTGGGGTATCTTGTACGACGGGCTTCTAAATCTCGAAATGCCGGAAGATGTGACGCTTGTGGGATATGCAGACGACGTGGCCGCGGTTATAACGACATGAAACGTGGACATCGTGCAAGCAAGCAAAGCTAAACGCGATTATGAGTAGTGTGCTATGGTGTATGGCAAATTACGGACTGACCTTAGCACTAAATAAGACCGAAATCGTTATCTTGACAGGAAAGCTAATACCTACCATTATACCTATGAAGGTAGGCGGCGAGACTATAATGACGAAACCATTGGCCGAGTATCTAGGGCTAATCCTAGACACGAAACTGAACTATGGGGACACCTAGATCGCAACTGCAAGAAAGGCACGACCAGGATAGCGCAACTTAGCCGACTAATGGGCAATGTCCGCGGGCCTAGGCCAACAGTCAGGCGGTTACTCATGGCGACCACTAACTCTATCCTGTTATATGAGGCAAAGGTGTGAGCCGATGCTATGAGTATGAATACGTCTGGAAAAGATAATGGCGGCACAGCGAAGGGGGGCCTTAAGAAAATAGCGTGCTCCTACCAGACAGTCGCGACCGTGGTTATCCCCGTGAATCTTCTTGCGACAACGCAAGCAGATCTACGAGGCTCGCTTAGCGTCAAACAGCACTTCGATCGCCGCGGAAGAAAGAGAAATAACAATGCGTAATTGGCAGACTAGGTGGACCAGGACACTTATCAAAGATGTAGGCCTGTAGGTCGACAGGAAGTGGAGCGAGGTCAACCTTACACAGTTTCTCTCCGGTCACGGGTACATTAGGAGTGACCTTTTCACGATGAATAAAGCCGCAACACCTGGGGTGCAAATACTGTGGTGACGAACGGGACGATGTAAAACACAGGTTTTTTGACTGCCCTTGCTAAGCTGAAAAACGAAGAGAACTGAAGCTCACGCCCGAGACAGTAGTTAAAACGATGCTTGGCAGCAAGCAGAATTCGGGAAACATATCAGCGTACGTGGAGACGGTTCTCCGCGCGAAAAATAACGATAGTTGCTTAAAAGCCTAGATGATGGCTAAGACATCAAGTAAAAATCAAGTAAAATTTTGAAATGCTGTTGAATTCAAGTATATGGTTATCATTATTTGACTTTTAGAATTAGAATAATTTCCAATTTCTTTTAAAATAAGTACATCTATAGTATCATAAATGTATCATAAATATATCATAAATTGTCGTACAACAGCAAATAATCTATTTTTCATTTTCATTTTTATCAGGTAGTTCTGCACTTATTAATTAGTTTAAGTGATTTGCAGCATACATTTTTTTACCTCTTTTTTAAACAAATGTCACATCGACAGTGACGAATTGACGTAGAAAACTATAAAATTTAATGCATAACAAAATCACATCAATGTTCTCGCCAGTGATAAATAACTATATGCATACATAACTTTTTTGATAATATAAAAATTTCACGTTTCTTACTAGATAATAATAAGACATCATATTTTTCTATTTGTTTACTAAAATTTTAGCGTCTTCAGGTTTATGGTAAGGAGTTAAAATTCGAAAAAATTAAAGCATTGAAGACAAAAATAAAAAAACTGAAATTATAAAATCAAACAATTTCTAAAACAAAAATGTTGAATTGAAATATTAGGAAATATAAAATAACGAGAGTTCAGAATATTTTCGTTTCAAATTAAATTTTAAAATTTATTTTTTTGACTGTCATAGTATTTTAATATTTTCAGTTTCAAAATTTTACGGTTTATGATAAATCAATGCATAATTTTGGTGTTTCAAATCTTTATTATTTAAAATTTGTATTTCCACCCCTATTCGGAATTGACAGTAGGAAAAAAGATCTGAACAAAACTTGAATTTGATTACTATTGCAAAATATATTTTAACTGATCGACATTAAGAGTGAGGTGAATTGCGCTAGTATATATAAAGAAAATATATTGTATTTAATGACGTGTTTTTTTTTCTCTTGAAGGAGAAGCCACCATTTGTGTGGAAAAAAGTTAAACGATACCAAGGTATTTGCAAAATCTGTTATAACGAGAAACTTGGTGTAACGTTTCAATTGTATGGACATATTGTAGCATGCGATAAGTGTGCTTCGGTTATGTCAAGATGTGTTATTTGTCGTAAAACAGTTATTACTAGAATGCGTGTCTTCTTTTCTTGAATAATAGAGATCTTCATTCAAGTAATAATAGACAGTGTTATAGAGATATTTATGATCGATTAATTTATGGGAATTTGCTAAATACAAATTTTATTTCGTCAAATAAGACGAGTATTTTATTTAAGTATTCTAATATTCTAAAAAGAAAGATTATAGACATGTAAAAAAATATGTAAAGATTCAAATTCTGTTCAGCATAAAGCTAAGGAAGCGTGTTAAGAATAGTAGCTTGTATATTGTACAAAAAGAGAACCTGAAGCGAGCGAGACTTTAAAAGGGAACCTGAAGAAAAATTCGTAACACCCATAATATACACAAGCCAGTAAGCCCTCAGTAAGCCTGGCGACGTTTGCTTTTTTGATAAAGTCTAGCACTGTCACATTTTCAGTTGAAACTTCACTGCTTCTAATGTTTGCAATTCAGTGCACACATACAAACGTGAAACACTCTGTTCTTTTTTTATAACCGCATCTAGACTTCGTATTCGCAACTAAACTACAATAAAAAATTTTAATACAGTTTTTCGAGATTACAAAATGTTTTCACTAAATTAAAAAATAAAAAAAAGTTCTTGAACAGCAGTGTTTAATGTTAATCTACATTTTTCAGTTTGATCTCGATATTTTACAACTTGACATAATTCCTTGAAGAAATAAAATAAAAATAAAAATGTATAAATTGTACATATACAACATTTAGTTAAAATACGATTACAAAATGATATTGTTCATTGGTGCTCTACGCTCGTCGACGTATAAACGATTATTAATACAATTATTCAATTAGAATTTTGCTTTCTCCAAGAGAAAGCTTTGTGATGGTGAAAAAATCGATATCCAAGATTTTGATAGATTTCGATGTTTTCAAGGTTCCTGAGTCAGAAAAAGTGGTTTTTGAAAAATGTATACTGTATGTATGTATGTATGTATGTATGTATGTATGTACGCGTGAGCGCGAAAATGGTTACCACGATAACTCCTGAACGCATTTATATTTTTCGCTGAAACTTTACAGGCTCATCAAGTATGATCTAATAAAAAACTGATTAAATTTTGGAGCTAATTCACAAAGATTAAGTTGTGGTTAAGGTTAAGGTGTTGTGAGATGCATTTTGGGTAATGAGTTGTATGAGGTATCTTGAAAGGTTTTTTTGTCCTTTTTTTTGGAATTTGGGCAGGATCAAGCTTTTTCAGGTGTCTATCAGCTATTCTAAGTTGTAGCTGTTGATGTGTGCCTATGCTTTTAAATAACTGGTGCGGTCCTTGGTCCCTTGCCTCTATGATCACATGATCTTATTAATCAGCCCTTGCGGCGCTTGATTAAGAAGAGAAAACATAACCTTTCTCTTTGAATGTCGAGAGCATTCATATAGAGGTCTCACAGTCAGGTCTGCTTTTATTGAGAAAAGAATTCTGTAAGCTACTGGTACGCAACCGGCAATTGTTCTTTCTTTGTACCTCATTGATACATGGGATTTCTGCAAATGCATCACCTTTTGCTTGCGTGGGATGATTGGTTTGGATGGATCGTTCTACCTTGGGTAATCTATTCTCTTTAGTTTTGTCCTACCTTGTAATTTGTTTTGGTTTCAGCTTGCTGTCACACATGTCGTTGATTATGTTCTGGTACACTTTAACCTTACTGTATAAATTTAACTATTACTTGCTGTGGGACATCTTCGTCTGAATTTAAAATAACTTCGTCATTTTCGTCGTTAGCGTCGCTTTCAGGAGTGTCGCTAGTGTTGTCCGTTCCGTCGGTTTCGTCAGTGGTACTGCTGTCGCTGCTGCTATGTTCGTCGTCTGTGTCTGAGCTGTCCAAATCAGTCGCTGCTTCTACTCTCTGTTCTACTGTCATCCTGTCCTCTGTTCTGGATGTCTCATAGTCGCTGGTGAGTCTCGTCGCGCTTGTCCGTGTTCTGTACTTAATAGTTAATCTCGCTGAGTCATGGTGTGGTCCTCTTGGAATAACTTCAAACGTGACGGTGTTGTTTGGTCCATAACTGTTCAATAGCTTCATTACCATAGGGAGTTTTCCCGCGGGGTCAAAACAGATTGTGACATGGTCCAAAACTTCGTCGAAGGCGATTGAGGTGACGCTATTTTTCAAAACTTGGTCCATATCTGAAAATAATTCAAAGAGCGTGGTATGATACTTATATGTTATGCGAATTTGGTTATTTTAATTCATGCGATCGTTCATGCATTCATTCATTCATACAGGGTCATTGGTCCTAACTATTGTTTATTATGGTTATATAACACGGTCGCAAAATGTAAATTTATCTGTCTTATTCTATGCTCATATTGCTATCATTTTCATCTAGGTCAGGGAGTGTGGCTTCTGGGGTCTTGGGTCTTTCATGGCTCACTCTATTTGTCCTGTGTGTTGGTGGATGTCGGTTGTTTTCCTTTTGATTTTCCAGTTTTGCTATTTTTTCTTTTAATTCCATAATTGTCTCCTGTAGTGGCTTTAACTTGCTCAGTGGGTCTTCACTGACATTGTCTTGGATCCAAGCTATTTGCTTTTTGCATGTTATTTCATGTAAGTTGTATATTTCTACTTCTATCATCTGTTTGCATCTTTCATGGAATTTAGTATTTGCGGTTCCTTGCGCTGCACGTGGTAGTCTTCGTGGTTCGGCAAATGTTGCTTTGTATATTGGGTCACTCTCTTCCTTGGCGGCTTTGGTGTCTTCTTGTGTGAAATATTGCACGTATCCGTATGACAAACGTCCATTTTTGTCTCTGACTGTTTCATAGTATGCTAGTGTCCCAAACTGGGCGAAATGTCTGAAGAACATTTCGTCTTTCTCTCTATCATTGCCGTCCCAAGGCAGTAGGCAGAACAGTCTGTTCCTGATTGGTTGAGGTGTTGATGGTTGATTAACCACGTGTACTTCAGATTTAACTGTTGGTTCTTCTTTTAGAGTGAGATCTATCAAATCTCCGATTGCTGTTTTTGATCCTGTGGTTATCATGGGAGTTTGGTATGGTGCTGCTCTCTTGCTGTTCCTTTTTAATTTATTTTGCTTGGCTAATAGGGATCTGAGTTCATATGCTTTTGTTATCTCTCTTTCTGAGTTGAAAGATAGCGTTATCTTTTTGGTCTCTCGTTCATATTTGTGTTTTTCTACACGGGCATTCTGGGGTTCTCCTACTCTTTCAAATTCTCTTATTATGTTTGATAGTGGTATGTCTACATCGCAGAACATTGAAATGTTTGTTCTCGGTCTAAAGTCCATTGTGTATTCCTTTGTCTGCAAATAGATTACATTAATCATGTTAAAGAGAAAAAAAAATTTTTTGACTGGTTAAGCATTGTTCTGCTATGTACAAGCGTCCTGGAAAGTCAAAAATTTAATTTCATTCACTCATGAGCATTCTGCTTCTTGTTTGGGTAGTGCAAATTTCTTTGTTGTCAATTGCGCGTTCGTTTTAGGGTTTTCGCGGTCTAGTCGCAGGGTTGAGTGGTTTTTGTGGTTGCCTAGAATGTCTTCGAGTTCGATTTCCTCATCTTGTATTTCGGTCTTTCGTCTTTTGGCGTTTATTCTCGGTGATGGGTTTCTGCGCTTCTTATTCTTTGGGCAGCGCCATTTTCTTAGACACTTCATCTTTATGATGATAATTATTATTATCGTTACTATTATTAATTGGACGGTCATGCTTCCATATAGTACTGTGTTTGTGCTGTAGTTTTGTCGTTTATGTTCGCCTATTTCTCTTAGTTTGCTGACTATTTCATGCAATGGCCTTCCGTCATTGTTGGCCATATTTGGTCCTAGCACATCTATGTTTTCTGAGCTGTACACTTTTAAACTGGTGTCTTCTTGATTCAGTAGGGGGTAAATATCTGTTATTTTTAAGTTTATTTCTGGTTTGTACACGTAGGTAAACTCGGTGTTCCTGGTAACTTCTCCGGTGATGGTCGCCTTAGCCGTTGTTCCTATGCATATTGGTGCTATGTGAACGATTCCTGCGTCTTTTATCGTGACCTTGTTTTCATGTTTGTCTTGGCAAATGATGTTTAGTATTTCTGGTCAAGTTGTTGAATAGAGCCATGATTTGTCATAATTTAGGTACGTCCACTGAGTTTGTTCGCTCAGTCTGTATCGTATATCGCATTGTGTAATGGCCTTTTGACTGGGGTTCAAGAGCAATGTTATTTCACAGTCCCTTGATTCTGGGACATTCCTAAGTGCTCCTAGTATTGGGCATATGTCTGCATAGTGTGTTTTAATGCACATTTGTCTTTGGTCCTCATTGAATTTTATGTATCTGGTATGATCGTAGCTAATGTCGATGTATTCATGTGATGGTCTTATGAAGGCTTGTCCCATCGTTTCATTTTTCATGTTTTGTGGTATGTTAATAGGGTGCATCATGTACAATTGATAAGGCATGCGATCTACTGGAGGTAGATGTAGCACTGCTAATGTTCGCCCATTCTGGTGAATGGCGCCAATTTCCGATATTCTGGCTAATTCTTCGGCTCTCATGTGCTCTGGTGGTGGTGGAAATTCTAAATCTTGACTCACTCTTTTTACATCCATGTTCATTTGTTGAACCATGTCCTGTTTCATAAGGTCTGGGTGTACTTTTCCTTCTTTTAATTTTCGTAAGATTTCTAGTAATTTCTCATTATTTTTAATCACATGGTCCAATGTCGATTCTAGTCGTTTAACGTATATTACTACTTCAACTTGGTACTTCATTTGATCTTTTTCTCGTAGTACTGTTTTGATCGTCTTTGTTAATTCTTTTTCGAATCCTTGCAACACTTTCTGGTGGTTGCTGGTTATGTTGTATAATTCCTCAAATTTTGCTGAGATTATGTGGGAATTCTCGTCTAGTAAATGAACCATTTTGCTTTGGTCCTGGAAGAGCTGGAAGAGCTTTATGTTGTCCACTTCGTCGTTAGTCACGAGTCCGAACAAACTGCTACTTATACTTCCAATTATGCCTAGTGGTACTAGTCTTTTTGTCCTGATGCTTCTTGGAATTCGTGCTGTGGGGTACTGTGTGTGTCCTAGACTTGCTATTGTCTCTTTTATCTTTTCTTGGGTCTTTGCTAATTCTTGTTCTTTTATTTGCAGTAGGTCAATGGCTAGGGTGTGTCTGCATTTTCTTTCTTCCATTACTTTCTTGCAGATCTCGAATATTTCTTTGTACGAGTCCGTTGCGTTGTGCGTCTGCATGAAGTCTTCGACGTCAATGTAGATGTTGAGCTTCCACGTCGCCTTTTTGATCCTGATCACGTCCAGCTTCTCGAAGTATATTCCGGGGTTGGTGTTTAGGGGTTCTATCTGGTACATGGGTTCGCATCTTCTCACGTTGAGTAGATTAAATATTATTATTATTATTTCTAAAATTTTCATCCTGTAACATGGTTATCGATTAGTTGAAAGAGTCTGAATCCTCGTTATCGGACTTATCCTCTACGGCTTTCAGTTTATCTATATGTTTTCGTATGCGCTTTCCATTCGGGTACTCTAGAAGGACATTTTTCCTACCTAAGAATTCGATTATCCTCAATGGTTTATTCCTATATGCATCAAATTTACTTACACGGGGTTCTTTTATTAGTCTCGCGTATCCGCCTACTCTACCCTTAAAGGTTCTGACTTTCTCGTCATACCTGTCCTTTGTTTTAATTTTATTCGCTATTTGGGTTTCGCCTGCTAAAATTTTCATTTCTTCTAACCTTAATACTAGGTCGCGCATGTAAACATTGTAGGTTTTTAGTTTTTCGTGGGATGGTATTCTCAAAGGGAAACGCGCTATTCGCCCGTAAACGAGTTCAAAAGGGGTGAAATTAGTTGCTGCGTGTACACTAGTGTTGTAAGTGAATGCTGCAAATGGTGTTAAATGGTCCCAATCGTCATACCTTTCGGAGTATATTCTAATAAACTCTATAAGTGGGGCGTGGCTTCTTTCCAGTGACCCATTAGTCTGAGGTCTATATCCAGACGTCGTTAGATGGTTTATTTTGAACAATTTCAATAATGATTCCACTATTTTTGACAGAAAACTGGTTCCTCTGTCGGAGAGTATGGCTCTCGGAGCCCCAAATTGACAAATGAGATATTTTGCCAATGCATCTGCTATTGTTGTGGCGTTGAGATTTTTTATGGGTATGGCTATTAAATATTTGGTTAGGTTGCATTGCATTGTCAATAGATGGCAATTTCCTCTCGGGGTCATCTTAAGTTTTCCTACTGTGTCGATCGATACTTTGTCAAAAGCCTCTATCGGTGTATCAGTTATTATCATCAGCTCTCTAGTTTTGAATCTCTTTATTTTCTGCTCTTGACATTCTGCACATCTTCGAATGTAGTCTTGAACGTCGTTCCTCATTCCTGGCCAATAATATCGTTCTCTTATTTTCTGGTAAGTTTGATTGATTCCCTTGTGTCCTCCTGTTAGACTGTCGTGAAGATGTCTAATTATTTCCTTTCTGTGTTTTTCAGCTGGTACTTGTGCTTTTCCATAACACATTGTCATTCTTATTCTGTTTCCGTGAAAATGTTTGTAGAATACGTCTAAAATCATTGGTGATTCTAATTGGTCTAATATGTCTCCTTTTCTCGCTATTCGGAAACTTGTAATTTTTTTATTGATGAGTGTCTCTTTTAGATTCCGAAGTCCCTTGTTTAAATTTTCTATTTTTATTACGTTGAAGTATTTGTCTTTTATTATTACTGTGAATATGTGATGTTTTTTGAATGGCGTGACTAGGATTTGGCCTATCTTTGGCTTTTTACTCTTGATTTTCGTTACGTCTATGGCTCCGATTTCTACTAATAATCTGGTTACTGGCCAAGTGTTGTCGCAGTCTGCCGATAGAAAGTGAACAATGTTATCTCTTCTGTGCGTGATGCATTCTCTTACGGTGATTATGTTCTGGGGAATCTTCTTGAATGTTATGTGTGTTGGGGCATCTTCCGATTGATGATCATTTTCTGTTGGAGTGTAGTCTTTGTTTAGTGGCTCTAGGTCTGGTGGTGTAGGCAGGAAAAAAGGCATTGTTATTTCAGGCGGTTTTGAAAATCTTATGTCTATTATTGATCCATCTTCTGCTTCTATTTCACTCAATACTCCTAATTTCCTGCGTGCTTTCGTCTTATTTTATGGTGTGCTCTTGGCTGTAGGGCTACCACTTGTTATCGTCGGGGTCACAGATAATGTTTTCCTTGGCGGCGGCATAATTATGTCAGCCAGGCTTTCGACGTCGGAGTCGCTTCCTGAGTTTTCTTCTCTTGTGGTCTCCTGTAACTTTTGTCGTGCTCTTTTTATTAATTTCTGCACGCTTTTTCTCCATACATTATCTATATCTATTTCCTCTTCTGTTTGAAACCGTGGGTCGGATGTGTAGATTGCTTCATGTACTTCATCTGCTACTTCATCATCATCTGAAAAGTGTGAGGGTATATGTAGCTGTATCGCAATTTCTGTCCCTGATTCTGTGGTATTGGTGTCTTTATCCATTTCATATCTTTTCATACTCTCTTCGAATTTTCTGCTTGCTTCTTCTACCTCTTCCCTAGTTAGAGTCGTCTTTACTGATAGGTTCTTAATTGATTCGTCTTCGGAACTTTCTTCTGTGTTGGATCCCTCTATTATGACATCTTCTTCTCTCGTATTAATCGCCATCATTTTGCAGGTGTTGTTGTCGTTAATTACTACTCTTTCTCCCAAAAATACATTTTCATTCCCTACATCGATTCTGGGTATGTATCCTTCTTTTAATTCACTTCTGATTAGATTGATTCTTACAACTTGCCGAGTTCTGGCCTTTAAAACATGTTTCTTTTTTGCTGGTGTCTTCTCATTTTTGTATACATCTGTTACAGGTGCTTCTTTATCGTCTTTCTTGTCTTCGACTTGTAGCACGTTGCTGGTTTTGTATGAATTATGTGCCCTTTTTCTCTTCTCTCTGTATTCTTTTTCTTGTCCCAGAAATGGCATTGGGTGCATCACGTCTCCGCCTACGATTAGAGCGTTGTTAAAATAAGAAATGACAGCCTCTTCTTTCTTTAAATAATTTCTTCCTAATAGTCCATCGTGTGGTGTCAGAAAATCGTCTGTCACTATGTGGAATTTCACTGGTGCATTTCTGATAAGCAAATAAACTGCTCCTAGAGTCGATACTGTTCCCGTGATTATTCCTCCAAGATTCCTCACATCTTTCATATTTATTGGCATGTCATCGTGTATGAAACTTAATTTGATTAGATTTACACTTGCTCCATTGTCTATCATGAATGTTAACCAAGGTTTCGTGGTTCCTTGTGGTATGTGTACTTTTATTGCTGTTGGTTCATCATTTTCCCAATTAAACTCTTCAGGTCCCTTGCCGTCGGCTGTCCATATATTGGAAGTTCCTGTTCCCTTGTCATTATTACCATCACTGGTGCCTTTTGCTGTACCTGGTTGTTCTGGCCGCCCTGATTTGGGTTCTGCCTGGCTTGATTGTAACCCTGTGTTTGTTGTTGATATTTCTGGTAGTCCACATTCTGCTGTGGTTTCTGGATAGATTGTTGGTTCTATTCCTGGCTCGTCATTCTTTCTCCATGACGAGCCCCTTGAGAGTTTAAATTCTCTCGTTCGTTTTCGTTTTGTTGATAGTTTCTTCCATTGCCGTTTTTCCAGTTATTGGGATAATTATTGTAATTCTCTCGTCTATCCGGCCTACTAGGTTGATAATTTTCACGACGTCCACTTTCGTGATTAAAAATTTGCCTTTGGCTTCTTTGACCATAGTTTCTATTTCACGACGGCCAATTGCTCCCTCCTTGTCTGTTGCTGTTGTTATACCCCCGCTGGGATCCTCCTCTATTGTAATTGTTGCAACTACCATTTTCTCTCTGATAACCTTGATAACCATTTTGGTTGTAGTTATTCCGGTTATAATTGTTCCTCCTATGGTTATCTTGGAATTCTCGTTGGCGTTGTTCAGGCTCATTGACGTAGCCTACATAGTCTTCATCTTCGTTGTCGTATCTTGCATAATCTTCTTCTTCAGGCATATATCCTATAAAATCGTCATGTCTGCGATTTCTGTTGTCATATCTATCTTGATTTCTTTGTTCTTCATTGTTATATCCGCCTCTATTATTATATCCGCCACCTTCATTGCGGTATCCATTATTATAACTATCCCTTCTTTCTGTATTATAATAACTTCGATTCACTCGTGGCCTGGAGTCCGGTATGATCCTGGCTTCCATGCGTGTTTCTAGTCGCACAGCTTCTTCGTATGCTTCTTGTAGATTCTTTGGTTTGAATAAGTCCACTCTTTCCGATAAGTTAGCTGGTAATCCCCTTATGTATATATCGACTGCCAGCATCTCCAATGGTTCCATCATCGCGTCAAGCTTGTCACTTCCCTTTTCTTCTTTCAATGCATTCCTGGCGCTGCTCAGTAAAACGTTCAATTCGTCATAAAAATCCCCTACAGTGTCTCCTTGCCTCATCTTGACCGTCTGGATACGTGTCTTATAATAACTAAAGTCCCTTCCTGGGCCAAATCTCTGCTTTAAATGTTTAATTAAGTCTTTTACTCTTGTTATGGTTTTGTTGTTGAGACTCTTCTTCGCTGCTCCGGTTATTCTCTGCAGGACATTTCGCATAAATTGTGGTCGCATTGCCTCAGTTACAAGTTCATTTGCATTCTTCAAATCTTGTATGTAGTCTCTTAACTTGGTATGTTTCCCGTCAAAGCTTGGTATGCCGCTTACGCAACTCATAAGCATGAAACTATTGGCCATGGTGGTGGCCAAGTCTGCTCCTGTGTTTTCACCCGTCCTATTGCCGGTCTCGTCTGTCATTTTGAATAAATTTACTGCCTCTTAAATGTCGTAGAAAATTCTAAATAATCCTCTAGATAGTTCTCTAAATGCTTCCAAAACGTTCTTGCTTTATAGAGAGTCCGTAATTCCGTGCCACTATTTTATTAAAGCCTTATTTTCTCTCCTCACAATCCCAATATTATATTTATCATATGTTATTATTATTATTGTAATTAAAATTTTATGATGTAGGATTCTTTGATAGTTAATTTTAGTTTAATTATTGTGGGGTTTGATAAATAATAATAAATGGTGATGATGATTAAGACCAGTAGTCAATAAAATATTGTAATAAAATATTAATACTAAATTAATATTAAGTGTTCACGGGTATATGTCTAAACTAAGGCTTATCCAACGAGAGTCGTCAAATCGTGCATTTTTTTTTAATGGGAAAAAGAAAATTTGTGTCGTGTCCTCTGTCAAAATTTAGGTCAAATTTAAATTAAGAGTGATGATCCGGTTTTGTAAATTCAATTAAAATATTTACGTGATTTATTTTCTTCGCAAAAATTCCCGAAAAGAAAATTTAATTATGCTAATTATTTTGTATAATTCAAAATTTATTTATTTATTTAAAAATAATAGATGACTATTTGTTGTTATCGATTATGTAAATGAATTTCCTCTAAATAGTGTTTTCGAAATTAATTCGCCTATAATTATTAACATATAATGTTTGAATAATAGCCTTAAACGTAAAGATTATTTATATTTATGTGGAAGCCCTATTATGCAAAAAAAAACTATTGTTTCTAAATGGTCTCAAACTGTCACGTAATATTTCAAAGTCGTAAGGAAATAATTTAATTCCAATGGACACGCCCTTGTTTTCGTTAATCCGGTCTAAATACAGTAGCAATAGTTTAATTGTTTAATTACTGAATTTACTTTACAATAATTCTCTTGAAAAGTCTCGAAGTCCAATATTCGAATTCAAATATTCGCGCGCGCTCCGCCGCTCTCAAAATGGCGTCCGCCCGCTCTCGAGTCTATAGGCACTAGCTTGGGTGTGGCACCGCTTCGCGTCTAACTTCACGCTACAGTCAAACTCCCTAGTCGAGTCCGTTTGCGTCAGCTGTTGCCTCGTGTGGCGTCGCGTGTACTTTTCGCCTTTAAATTATTGCTAATTGTTTTGCAAAAAGGTGAACCGTGCGTGTCCTCTCGTATCGTTCAATCAAAAGTGCGTGTGCGTGCTATCACGGTGTTCCTGCAAAGTTCGGGTCCAGGATTGTTCTCAATGTCGCAGTTGCAACTCTATCAGCTGACTCAGATAAGTTTCTTTTTATTAAATAAATATTAAATTTCTTGCAAACAATCCGTTAACTGTTACTTTGTGTAAACTTGTTTTGTCTTTCTTTTCAGCTTTCGTGGCAGTCAGCAGCAGCTTGAATTTTCTTACAAACATCCTCAAGATCAAGGAGGACAGTGCTGAGTCTGCATGACGTCATGGGTGTTTCCTCGCTCAGTGAAAAAATATGGTATTAATTATTATCTAGGGTACAAATACGCTTGAAATTAATTATTTTTGGTATTTACAGGTTTTCAATAGGCGTGTTAACACCCAAGTTAGCTGGTTCGAGTGCAAGAGCCCAGACTTTCTCCTGCGAAAGCCGGAGTCCAAGACTCTACGCAGCAGCCTCGTCAAGGCCCTGGCTCGACTTCTGGCAATCACTTGCCAGTGCACTCTAGTGCTACTCGTCGACCAGATTCTGGGTGTTTCGGTTATTTTGGAGCACGAGCAGTGTCCTAACGGGCCCACCCCTATGTGTGTTCTGTATTCAAGAGAAATAGTGCAGTGTTACAAGTGTAATTTTAGTTAAATACAGAGTGTTAAGGCGAATGGTGTCAATTAGAATGTGTTTTTTTGTTAGTTCTGAATTAGACTGTAAAATGTAGGACTGTGCCTGTTTTTGGAGTCAAGTGTTGGTAATCAAAATGTGATGCAAAAAAAAAAAAAAATTGTTGAATGAAAATTGGTGTGATTCTATGTGTAAATGTTTTGGAAGTTACTGTTTTATACGTCTCTCTGTGTACTGGTTAGTGAACAATAATTTGTGATATCAAACTACGGAGGTATATTGTAGATTGTTAGTGTGTGACTCGAATGCGATGCCAATTTTCAAAATCTTGATTCTACTCTTTGTGTGTAATATCACAGTACTTATAATGAACTTTTATGTGTATATGTTGTGTGGCAGAACTCATCAAACTGCTTGTGCATTGAGTGTGTAAAGAAAATTGCTGGTGTAAGAAAAGATACTGTGTAACATTATTGCGTTTCGTCTTATTTGAGTACCTCTCTTAATATCCACTGGGTCTCAATGATTTTTTTACTAGTAAAATGTCCGAACTTATTAATTGTAAGTCACAAGAAATAATAAAAAAAATTATTTTAAAATTACTGACGTTACTGCGCGTCCCACCCGATATGTGGCTGCAGTGACGTCACGGCGTCTTTGTGTGCTTGCGGGCGCGCGTCTCGACTTTCAAACTCCTATCAATGCTCTTGCTTTTTATATTCTCTCGTTTCTCCCTTTGTCCCACTTATGACCTTTTAATATTTTTCGTATTTACGCGCACTTAATTGGGATCTTTTTTTTTATATGTTCACTCACTCACAAAAAACAATTATTTTAAACACAGAAAACCAAACAGTTTTGCAAGCAACAAAAGCCAAGAAGATCCCGGACGAACCCCCAGTTTTGTTAGGATAGAACCAATTCCACCAACTAACAATAAAATATTATTAAAACGTGGGCGCCTAGCTACTCTCCCATACGGGGGAGATCAGTGAGAACACTAATTTGTCGAGCCACAACTGTTTGATTTAACCGAAAAGTCAAAGTTCAGAAATATTGAATTAAATGGTACTTACTTTGTTCTGTGGACTTCTGGGAATTTGAGTAATAATTTAACCCGAAAGGATGCTCAGAAAACTGGGATGACTACTCGGAAAATATTGCGGTGTTTAGATATCCTTTTTGGCAAGATGGTTTAGCAAAACGGAGGATGGCTCAAAATTGGTTATATTCTGAATGATTTATTTTCCAAAACTCAACACATGGATTGCAGTGATATTTATTATCAACTTATCAAAACACAAATTAAATCAGACACTCAAATGAAACAAGACTTATTGAATTTCTCAAAGGCAAATTACTCGAAATCTAAACTCTTAAAATTAGCGTCCTTTCTCTAGGAGCGCACACCCTGGAGTGTCGTTTCGGGGGAGGTGATGCTTGAGAGAGAGTCGAAGCTTTCTCCCACGCGGGGTACTTACTTCTCCTCTCTTCTTACTTCAGCCTAGCCACGCTCTTTGTCTTACTCATTAAGCCTTATGGGCCTAATACTATGGTCAACGGCTAAACTGCAGCGTCGGCTGTGCACGCACGCTTCAGCCGAGGGAGGAGAAGTTTATTTTGGTTTCGGGCACATTCCTTCCAGGCTTAGTTAAGCGTCGAAGTTTCTGGATCTTCTTTTTACTGGCTCTGTGTAATTCTTATATAATGTTTCTAAATAATTTATCCAGGAACTTCGTCACTTAACATTAATCATGCATAATTTTGATTAAGGTTATAGAATATGTTTAATGTGCACTGAGAAAATGCCGTAAAATTCTTCGCGTACACAACTGATGATTTATTTTTCGGAAACATTAATTTAGCGTACGCGAAGTATAACGCGCGCGATGAAATACGTGAACGCGAAGGGGGTTTTTCTTTAGCCACGAAAAAACGAAGTTATTTATGTCAACACACGCAAATACGGTACTGCAAAATATAAGTTAGGTCCTCCGTCATGTACGCAAAGAATTTTCTGAGATTTCCTCAGCAGGCGAAACATTACGCGTCGGAAGGGCAAGTTTCGAGGAAGAGATTTATCGCGTATATTTCACATATGCTCTGCTCGCCGTATAAACAGACTGTTGAATGTTAAAATTAACGATTTAACATTATTGTGTTTATCTATGCAAGCGTGTAGACAATTCAAAAACATCCAATAGTACTTACATTGTTCGATGGTTTTTCCTTATGAATATCTGTATGGTTTTCCATGACGCCAATTGAAGTAATACAGTAAAAGCACTTGGTATAAAATTCGTATAAAAGTATAAAATATAACTAGAAAAATCTGATAAAAAAAAGTTAATTCAAAACAATGTAAGGTTAACTATGAAAATGAATGCAATGACGTGAAAGAATCCATTCATGTATGTATATATATATTTATAGGTTTCGAAATTGTTTTGTAGTTATCATCGCATCGTGTGTCGATTCACGCATTCTAAAATGTATGAGCATGGCGGTCATGAACAATAATATTATAAGTATGTGCTAAGTTTTTAATATTTTCATTAAGAAGCTTTAAAATGATTCTCTTAATCATCACGTCTCTTGGAGAAAGCATACTGTTAATGAAGTTAGCAGCGGTTTTTTTGGCAGTCAGGTACAATATATAGAACATATACATACTGTTTTGGCAAATTAAGATTAAGATTTTCATCTTCGATTTCACACAGAACCACCTATATATATATATATATATATATATATATATATATAGGTGGTATATATATATATATATATATATATATATATATATATATATGGGACGATCCATGTCAACCGGATCAGTGCTGTGTCCAAAATTTGGAGTGACCAAAAAAATCACCCGAGGGCTCATTTTGAAGCTTAGGACATCTACTTTCAGATTCCGTGTGCGCCTTTGCAAAATCCAATATGGCAGTTCCAACATGGCGGCCGGAAACTCAAGAAAAATCGAGTTTCCAGATTAAAAAGCTTGTAAAAATAAAAATTCGCAACCAATCTAGTTATTTTTTGGCTCAAATTGTAGCTGATGGACGCACTTTGAAAGCTGGAGTGGTGGGTTGGCACAATCCAACATGGCGGATCCAATATGGCGGCAAAAAGTCTAATAAGTTTGACAAATTTTTATAATCAACCGATTTGCACTAAATTTGGTACACGGGAGTTTTTAGGGTCGTTGATTACAAATCTGAGGTCATATTTTTGAAATTCAAAATGGCGGATCCAAAATGGCGGAGGGGTTTTTTGAGAATCAACAGATTTGTATGAAATTTGGTAAAACTCGTCTTCGTGGCGCTCCCGCGCCACTTGATGTGGGGGTTTTTGGGGTCGCCAGTTACAAATCTGAGGTCATATTTTTGAAATTCAAGATGGCGGAACCAATATGACGGTCGGTTTTTTTAAAATCAACAGATTTGTATGAAATTTGGTATATGGGGTTTTTTGGGGTCGCTGGTTACGAATCTGAGGTCAGATTTTCTTCATTCAAGAGGCGGATCCAATATGGCAGACGGTTTTTTTCGAGAATCAACCGATTGGCACCAAATTTGGTAAATGGAGATTTTTGGGGTGGCTAATGATGAATCCGATTTCAGATTTACACACTGTGCTGTGATTTTTAGTAATCTCGTTTACCATCCTAGATCTGCCATCTTGCATTTGGAAATCTGTCGCCTGGTTCGTAATCAGTGACCCTCATATATTAAATTTGACGGAAATCGTTTGATTTTTCAAAATCGCATCCTCCATCTTGAATTTGGAAAAGATGACCTCAGATTCATAACCGGCGACCTCAAAAATCCCCGTATATTAAATTTGGTGCCAATCTGTTGATTCTTAAAAAACCGTCCGCTATCTTGAATTTCTAAAATATGATCTTCGCAATCAGCGATGCCTAAAACCCAGTATACTTAATTCGTATGACCCCAAGAAACTGTATAGCATAAACTTAATATCTCGATAGTTCATCTGCATCCACGAGATGACGGATGATCAACCAGAAATATATAAATTTGTTTGGGATATGAGTATGGTTGACAATTTTGATATTTTTGGCAGTCATTGAAATTTATTTCCAAGTGTATGCAAAATAGTGGTGGTAAATTTCGAACCTTTATTTTCCACCTGTATTTTAACCCCTTTATTTTCAGTAATGACAGTCCTTTTCAGGATAGTCCTTTTTCTGAGGTATTGGGTGACTTCACAACATTTGGGTGCACTCAATAACAGTCCTTTTCAGGATAGTTATTGATATTTTAATTCAGGTGCGTGTGGAACATCGGTGGTTACTCTCCAACAGTCCTTTTCAGGATAATTGGCGAGTTTCTCTTAAGTTTTATTTGTGCCCAGTATTCTCAGTTGCGACAGTCCTTTTCAGGATAGCCCTTTTTCTGAGGTTTTATGTGACTTCTCAACATCTGGGTTCACTAGTAACAGTCCTTTTCAGGATAGTTAGATTGGGGGGTTCTTTAAAATCGAAGCATCAATAATACAATACAACATGGCGAATGTTAACAACGCAAAGGTACATTCTAAAAGATGTATCAACCCATTGGAGCTTGAAGGTCATATTGGAACAAACTTACGTACTATTAGTAAGTCTGTTTCACAAATGTTTCCAACGTTAAGTCCAGCATCAAAAATATGCCACAGTTGCAGGAAAAGAATTTACGACCAACATAAGGATGCTTCTCATGAAAGTAATGCCTCTGATGTTACTGCTGAGGATTTTCTTCAAACCGAGTCTACTGAGAATACCGCTAGTGACATTGAGATACCAGACGATCCATATGTCTCTGTTACCAAGAAGCCTCGCATTTCGAGAGAGGAATCTTTAGAAGAGCTTTTAAATGGATTAAAGGGTAAATTCAAAAGTTTACCTGAAAACGACCCTCTGCGAAAAAGTATACTCACTATTGCACCAGGCTCTTGGACTATCCGTGAAACCACAGAAGAATTCAATTGTTCCTTTAGGATGGCACGTGAATCGAAGAACTTGAAAAGGTCTGATGGCGTCTTAGCAATTCCTCCTTTCAAGAAAGGAAAAAATTTAAACGAAGAAACAGTCTCAAAAGTAATCGACTTCTATGAATCTGAGGAAATTGGTCGGATTATGCCCAACAAAAAGGATACTGTTTCCATAAGAAATAATGAGAGAAAGGAAAGGAAACAAAAGCATTTACTGCTTTACAATATAACAATTTTGCACAGAATGTTTAAGGAAAAGTATCCGGAAAATCCTTTGGGTCTGTCTAAATTTGCCGAGCTTCGTCCTAAATGGTGCGTACTTGCTGGTACTTCAGGTACGCATAGCGTCTGTGTCTGTATTATAATCAGAATGTGAAAACGATGATTGATGCTGCGAACCTGAAAATGTTAACAAAAGATTCTGCAATTGAACTGAGTAATTATAAGGATTGCATAAATTACATTTTATGCAAAACGCCGACTCCTGATTGCCATTTGCGGAATTGCACGAGATGTTCTGATATGGAAAAATTCTCTGATTTGGTTTTGGAATTATTGGAAAAACATAATGTTCAAGAAATAATATTCAGTACTTGGCAATCTACAGATCGATGCACTCTTGTACAACAATGTTTGTCAGCAGAAGATTTTGTTGAACAATTGTTAAATCGTTTACAAACACT
>JAZHPH010000215.1:126462-171124 GCA_037356405.1 Nasonia oneida | reverse complement strand
ATTTTGCAAAGGCGCACACGGAATCTGAAAGTAGATGTCCTAAGCTTCAAAATGAGCCCTCGGGCGATTTTTTTGGTCACTCCAAATTTTGGACACAGTACTGATCCGGTTGACATGGATCGTCCCATATATAAATATAAATATATGTCCATGTGTCACTACAGAGGATACGGGATATACAAAAACACGACATTTACACGCGATATTTCCTCCTGTTTTTCTACTTATCGGACAATTCGCTTCTTTTGCTTTATTGTAATTTATTTTCTAAATTTTCCATTTCATTCGGTCAAAAAGATGCTGGTCGCGATTAGTAAATAAAGCATAAAACTCAAACTGGGCACATATATATATATATATATATATATATATATATATATATATATATATATATATATATATATATATATATATATATATAATTTGAACTCATTAGCTTATGTTCATGGTGTCCCGGGTAAGGAGTGAGTGATTGTTTGGGTTTTTAAAATCAATAATTTCAAAGCGAACTTGTAAGCGAGCGAGTTGCTGCCGGCGTCGGTCGGCAGTTCGCGAAAGCGGCATTGTCGGCGAGCCGGCTACGGCCTCGTGCATTATTTTCGCGTTTCAGCTTCGCGCCGTAGACTTGCGACGTAAACACAGTGACTCTGGGAATTGAGTCGTGACTAGCACACTCATACTGCGCATTCTCAATTATTATTTCGAATTTCACTCTCATTGCTGCATTTGATAAGTCCTCTCGAGTTCGTTTGTCGATTATATTTCGGTGTTTTCTTTTCTCGTTCAAAATTTGATTTTGTCCTCTCGTTTGCGTCTTTCAAGGCCAGTCTACCATGGCTCCATCGCTGAGGAAGTTGGTAGCTTCGCAGGCAAGACGCTTGACGGAAATCAGGGGCTTGCGTAGTCGTTTACTCGCTATCCCCTTGCGTCTCTCAACAAAATCATCCTCCAGACTCGAGTCGAAGCTTTGAAGGGGTCTGGAATGAGGCTATATTTCGCGTACGCTAAATTAATGTTTCCGAAAAATAAATCATCAGTTGTGTACGCGAAGAATTTTACGGCATTTTCTCAGTGCACATTAAACATATTCTATAACCTTAATCAAAATTATGCATGATGAATATCATATATACTACAATTTTCGATCATTCTTTTCCAGAAAAGACCGTTGACGGAGCTGAAAGATACAATATCTATCTCCAAATTAAACCATTATTTGCCTAAGTATACTTCATTTTCATTATGAAATTTGTAAATATTATCTTGTATCGCTAAGAACTTTTTGTATTTTATAATTGCAGAAAATATCCGCTACAGTAACTTTTAAATCTCCTGTAAAACGCTGGGAGAAAGATGGCAAACCAATACAATTATTTTTCTGTAAATTTATTTGCCTGTAAAGTTTCAGCAAAAAGTACAATTGCATTCAGGAGTTATAATAAAAAAAAAAATGTATCAATGTTTTTATAAAAAAAAATGTTTTTTCCATAAACCCGCTTAATCTTTGTGAATTAGCTCCAAAATTTAATCAGTTCTTTATTTGATCATACTTGCTGAGTCTGTAAAGTTTCAGCGAAAAGTACAATTGCATTCGGGAGTTATAATAAAAAAAAATTATCAAAGTTTTCATAAAAAAAAATGTTTTTTTCATAAACACGGTTTATCTTTGTGAATCGGCTCCAAAATTTAATCAGTTCTTTATTAGATTATACTTGATAGGCCTGGAAAGTTTCAGCGAAAAACATAAATGCGTTAGAGAGTTATCGTGGTAACCATTTTCGCGCACACACGTACATACATACATACATACATACATACATACATCCCATCGAAATGTTCGCTCCTTGTCGAAGGCAGCTGCTTTAACAACTTAGGAGCTGACCGGGTGATGGGCTTACGAGAGCAGCATTTCCCCTAAACGAGTGAAATGCTGCTCTCCAACTAATCAAGCGAACCGCCGTGTTGGCCGTGCGGTGCGACCCGTAAGCCGCCAAAAGGAGATCCTGGGTGGGGAGGCGATCTAAGGTTGCGTGCCAAAGTGACCCAAACTATCTTTGGTTCCCGCTGAAAGCAAGACGGGAGGCCGGTACCTAGCAAGTACCGGTCAATCGGCTTAGCGAGGGCGTGATATTGTCTGACGTCTGCCATAAACTCTCCAGAGAGCCAAGCATCTTTGTTCGGGGTGGGAGGTTCGAGAGAGTGGAGGTGGGCTAGGGCAGTAGCGCCTGCTATATCCTGGTATGATGTGCCCAGTCTGGCACCGCCACCAGATAATATGCTGGGGCCATGTCAGCTGCCTCCATAGACGGGGGGATCCGGGCGGTCGGACACATATTGAGATGAAGAACAGTTTCATTATGGATAAGCAGACCGAACAAAAAACCGATCCAGGCAATAACAACAATCTGGGAAGTGTGGTTCCAACGATCACCGCAAATAACAGCATGCAAGGTGATCGAGAAGAGGAGAGCAAGAAAATGATGGATGCCTGGAACAGAATTCAGGAAGCAGAGGGCATTGAACAGGGTCTACTGGATAAGATCCAGGATAACCTAGAAAAGATGAATGGTGTGGTGTCAGTAGCCCGCAACATACACAATGTTGTGAAGGAGGACCTGAAGAGGACCATGTCACTCTGGAAGCGACTTACCAGCCTGAGAGAAACGACGAACAAGACCAAGTCGACTTTTGGGCTGATGTTGACAAGCGGCCCGCGGAACCCGCAGACCCCAAGCAGGGAAAGGACCGAGAAAACGCCGAAGAAGAGGAAGCAGCGAACACCTGAACAGGAGATGTCCAACAAGAAGAGGAAGGAGGAGGGGCAAATGTTGAAGCAGCTCCAGGGGGCGGGAACGGCTATTCCCAGCACTTCCCAAATCCCAGCTCCTGTGACAGGTGCACATACATCTTGGCAGGTAGTGGAGACAAGTCAAAAGACAAAGGAAAAAGAAGATGACAAAGGTGGCGCTGATGCCTTAAGTCAAAAAGGCACGAGAAAGCCTAAAGCAACACGGGCATGACCAACCCGGCCGGAGGCCCTTATTATAAAGGCTGCCGACGGGAAGTCTTACGCCGATATCTTGAAAAAGATGAAGGCGGATCCTAAGTTGAAGACACTCGGCGATTGCGTAAACAGGGTACGCAGGACTGCGGCTGGAGACCTGCTGTTAGAACTCCAGCGAAAGGCAAAAGGGAAAGCAACAGAACTCAGTCAGGTGATACAAGAAGTGCTAGAAGAAGGTACCAAAATAAGGACCTTGCAAGACAAAATGATCTTTGAAATAAAGGATCTGGACGTCTTAACTAGCAAAGAGGACATTACAGATGCGCTACGTGAGGAGCTTAAAAGTGGCGACACATCCGCGTTCGAAGAGATGACAGTAAACTCATTGCGTAAGGCATACGGCGACACGCAGATAGCGGTCATCCAAATGCCAGAAAAAGCAGCACGACAGATAATAGCTAAGCAGAAAATCAAGATAGGCTGGGTAGTCTGCAGAATACGGGAGATAGAAAGGAATACTCGCCCACTTAGATGCTATAAATGTCTAGGATTTGGACATATCGCCAAAAATTGCCCGGTAGCACAGGACCGTAGTAACCTCTGCTACAGATGTGGGAATGGAGAACACAAGGCAAGAGATTGTACTAGTGAGCCAAACTGCGTTCTCTGCCAGGAAAGGGGCGCAGGAGGAAGGAGTGACCATGCAGCTGGTAGCTACACATGTCTAGCCTATCGAGCTGCATTAGAAGAATTAAAGAAGAAAAGAAAATGAAGATAGTGCAGTTAAACCTAAATCACTGCGAGACAGCTCAGGACCTACTAAATCAGTTTGTCCGTGAGGAGAAGATCGATGTAGCCATCATATGTGAGCAATACAGAGATCTAGACGAGCCAACATGGAAACGGCCACCGCTGGCAAAGCGGCGATCTGGGCATGTGGGAACGCTGCTTTCCAAGAAAAAATGGTGACTCGTGAGGAAGGTTTTGTTCGCGCAAAGGTAGCAGGTATACACGTATACAGCTGCTATGCTTCGCCTAACGCACCTACCGAACAGTTCGAACGTTTTTTAGGCCGACTAGTACAAGATGTTTCGGGCAGAAAGCCAGTAATTATCGCAGGCGATTTTAACGCATGGGCTGTAGAGTGGGGCAGCCAAAGAACTAACCAAAGAGGTCGAATACTACTCGATGCATTCGCCCTTCTAGATGTGTTAGTAGTTAACCAAGGTGGTACCAACACCTTCAGAAGAGGAGGCACAGGATCGATAATAGATCTGACGTATGTTAGTAACTGTCTAATTGACTCAGTCGACACGTGGACCGTAAGTGAACACTATACAAACAGCGATCACCAGGCCATAATGATGGAGATAAATAGACCAAGGCAGGGACCTCGCGTGAGTACAAGGACCAATAGAGTCGGTTGGAAAACGAAGGAGTACGATAAGGAGATGTTTCTGTTGGCACTAGAAGAAATGCAACTCTCTGGGACAGCAAACAGCAAGGCTGAATAGGTAATGGAATGTATTACCCGAGCCTGTGATGCCGCTATGCCAAGAAGAGTGCCCAACGATAGACGACGACCAGTATACTGGTGGGACAAAGAGGTTGAGAGTGCGCGCAGCGAGTGTCACCGGACCAGAAGAAGAGAACAACGGGCAAGAAAGAAATACTATAAAACCGGAAGAGGCCAGGAAATAGTAGATGCCCGCGGACAAGAAATGAGGGACGCTAAGAGGAAGCTTAAGAAGACAATCCATGCCAACAAGCAACGGTGCCTTAAAGAACTGCAGGAGGAGGTCGACAAAGACCCCTGGGGTAGACCCTACAAAACTGTGATGAAGAGGATCAAGGGGAGCTGCCCCCCCCCCCCCCCCCCCCCCCCAAAGTGTCCGGAACTATTAGACCGAGTAGTGACCACACTCTTTCCCAGGCAACGGGAAGAACCGTGTGTTATAGAAGCTGAGGCGAACGAGGAAGCCATACCCCCAGTAACAATGGAGGAGCTGCTTAGCGCCTGCAAGAGGGTTGGAAACAATAAGACTCCAGGCCTGGATGGCATACCGAATATAGCGTTAAAACATGTTATATATGCGCGACCAGAGTCCTTCATAGACTTGTACAGCTCATGCTTAGAAGACGGGATATTTCCCACCGACTGGAAGAAGCAACGCCTCGTGCTACTACCAAAGGGAAAGAAGCCACCTGAGGATGCTGCATCATACAGACCATTCTGCATGCTGGTTACTTCAGGCAAGCATTCTGGAACGCATAATCTGCGTCAGGATGGACCAGACTATAGAAGGAAGAGGTGGACTTGCGGAACACCAATATGGCTTTCGGTGGTTGACATTGCACGAGAAGCGATATAGGGGAAGAGATGGAAACGAGGAGCAAAGCAGTACTGCACCGTCGTCACGCTGGACGTCAAGAATGCATTCAACTCGGCCAAATGGAGCAAAATACATGAGGCACTTCGAAATCAAGAAGTGCCCTTATATATAAGAAGAATGATGGCTGACTATTTAAAGGACAGAGTCCTATTATATGACACAGAGAATGGAACCAAGGCCTATGAAGTAACAGGAGGCGTTCCTCAAGGATCAGTACTTGGCCCACCGACTTGGAACGTCATGTACGATAGAGTACTGAGACTGCAGCTACCCGAAGGGGCGACAGTGGTAGGTTTTGCTGACGACATAGCAGTGGTCGTAGTAGCAAAAACCATAGAAGCAATCACAGAAGCTCACAGTAGCTAACGAGTCTATTCGTATAATACACGAATGGCTGGCGGAGACAGGGCTGCAGTTGGCCAGTCATAAGACCGAAGTTCTTCTTATTTCTAGTAGGAAGAAGATGGAGAAAATTACTCTGACGGTAGATGGACACGAGATTGTTTCTCAACCGACCATTAAGTACCTGGGCATCATCATAGATGCAAGACTTACATTCAAGCAGCATCTTGAGACGGTGAGCAATAAAGCAGCAAAGGTTGGCACTGCGTTATCTCGATTGATGCCAAATGTGGGGGGTCCAACCCAGAGTAGACGGTTACTCTTAACCAGCGTAATCACATCGATTATGTTGTACGGGGCTCCAATATGGGGAGATGCCATGTTGGTGAAATCCTACGCGCGGAAGCTGTCGACTGTATATAGAGGAAGTGCATTAAGGGTAGCATCCGCTTACCGAACGGTATCGGACGAAGCGGTGTGCATTATAGCAGGCATGCCGCCTATTGACCTGTTAGCAATGGAGAGAAAGAACGTATTCGAGGAGAAGAGACGGGTAAATGACAACATACAGAAGGAAATCTGGGACTCCGCAAGGGAACAGACAATAGCTGAGTGGCAAAAAAGATGGGATGCTAGTGACAAGGGGCGATGGACACATCGCCTCATACCGAGGATAGAAGACTGGATGAAAAGAGGACACGGGGAAGTTAATTACTACCTCACACAGTTTTTGACCGGACATGGATGCTTCTGGGCTTACCTGTACCGGTTCAAATTAGAAGACAGTCCGAACTGCCCAACATGTTCAGATGCAATAGAGGAGGCTGAGCACGTCTTTTACGCGTGCTCGCGATATCAGCAGGAACGAGAAGAACTTCAGAGTTATCTCCAGATCAGAGTAACTTCGGAGTCGATTATGATGGTCATGCTGACCTCAGAGGATGGATGGTGCGCAGTAAGCAGCTACGCCGCAGACATTCTCAAGAAAGTCAGAAAGGACGAGGAAGAGAGAAGAAAGAGACAAGGCTGAAAACCCGCGTCGGGGTTAAGGCTGTTCAAAGGATGGCCGGACAATGCCACACAATGAAGACGACCGGACGATGATGAAAGAAGCAGACGCCCGGACGATGCGGAAAGAAGAAGACGAGATGACGACCACATCAACTAGAAGAGGGCAAAAAGATTTCTGCCCCCCGCGAAGCACTACTCGACGGTCGTACCGCGGGGTCTAGGGGCACAGAAGATGGAGCTAAGCACCTTTACCGAGGGTCGATAAAGGCAGAGGGCGTTCCTTGGGACGGTTGGGTGTTTTTCACCTGGCCGTACCGGGAATGGGTTTAGTCGGTGTGAATCCGACACACGGCTGACATTGGTGATGGGGCTGTTTCGACGACCCCATAAACAAAGTCATGCAATGGTCTTTCTAAGATTTTCCCTAATACCTCTTTCTCCAAGAGAGAGAAAAAAAAACATACATGCATACATACAGACATACATTTTTCAAAAACCACTTTTTCTGACTCAGGAACCTCGAAAACATCGAAATCTATCAAAATCTTGGATATCGATTTTTTCACCATCACAAAGCTTTCTCTTGGAGAAAGCAAAAATTCAGAGCGATTTCTTCATTTGGCTTCGAGTTCTAGCTAGTCAAAGTTGAGGTTTTAAGCAATTTTTGCATTTTTTGCCTATTTTGAATGATTTGTAGCTCATAAGGGATGCATTTTTAACTAAAACTACCCTAATTCTGTTTTTTATTAAATTTTCTGAATTTTTCAATAAAAATACTTTTAAAGCTTTTACTTTTTAATTAAGAGAATAGAAATATCTACAAAATAAGAGGTCAATCGGCTCAATTGAATAACTAGATTTTGAGATAATTAGGAAAAATCCAAAAATTAGGCGTTTTTTTGAAAATTCATAGCTTTGTCATTTGCAAGGAATTCACCACTCGTACTCGCCGCCATATCACTCGCAGGTGAATCCGGTGGAGCGAATAAATCGCACTGTCAAGAAAGAAATTTTCACGTTTACTCAAGATAATCATCGAGCATGGGACAAATACCTCAAAGCAGTAGCGTTTTTCCTTAACACCGCAGTACATGAATCTACGGGGGCTTCGCTCACGATGATAAATTTCGGCAGGCAGCCGAAAATGCCAGCATCATTTAGAGGGAAAGAAGATCAAGAGGTTGCACAGTAGAAGGCTGTGAGAGCGAGCGAAACCGCTATGCCAAGCTGCCAGCTCTGCAAGAGCGTGCAAAGGCCCTGTCCGGCGAGTTGCAAGATCGCCAGGCGGCATTTACTAATGACCGACGACTAGCGCCAACTTTCAAGGTAGGTGACGTCCTCAATAGGAGACACGTATTGTTGTCTGCGGCGGAAGACATCACGGCAAAATTGGCTTTTCCGTACATAGACCTACATACGATCACGGCCCAAGTCGACTCGAATACATTCGAGCTGACCGATAAAAAAGGAAGAGTGGAAAAGCTAGAATCGGCCAAAGAAATGAAGATCTTTTATGGCGAACGATGAGTCTCGATCACCAGGGGATGCTTGAGAGGTGAAGGCGATAAGCGACCCACCATAATCGTGCGAACTCGAGTTTGAGCTCAAGCCGATAGACGTAGTGGCGGGAGGGAAGCGCGAGCGCGAGCAACGGCCCGGTAAATATGGGTCGACATCCGCGGTGGCAAAGAGAAGTGGGCGACCCGTTAACGGAGCTACCCCGAAAACCTCTCACCGCCTGCGCAAGTGACCTCGGAAAATTGTAACGAAAAGCGCGCCGACGGCGTTATCATCTCGAAAGACGTGAGGAAGGTGCCGCATTGGGCGATTGACATCATCATAATATATTACATTGACATCATCATAATATATCACATTGACACGGGTTCGCCACGAGGAAGAATACGCGCGGATAAGGAGCAGTAGTAGTGCGCCGAGTATCTCCGGAAGAAGAGGGAGGAAGAGCCGAGATGCTACATTTGTGGCCACCCAGGCGTGAAGCGGTCGCATCAATGCTCGAAGCGAGCCGCACGCAAGCAGATCTTGGCAGAGATCCTACAGGACCTCAAGAAGAACTAGGGAAAAGAAGAAGATGTAGAAGAAATGATCGCTGGAGAGAATAAAGAGTACCTTGTTTCCCCTATATCCTGTGTGTTCTTAATTGACTACCTGATATCCCATTTCACTGCATCCAAGGATTTCATTCTTTCGCATGATGACGCGACGGCACACAGTGTACCGAAATCGATTTTTAATGGTCAAAATTCGCTCGACAAGCCAAATCGCAATCATTCTCAATGAAAAAAATTGCAAAATACTTCTACAATAATTTCCGTTCATGTAGAACTGCTTTTAGTTGATAACGCGTTACATACTCTATAAGAAAAATAGAAAAAGTTACAGCATTAGTTTAATAATCTATAAGGTATTTAAGACCCCTTCAAGTTCATAAAATGCCGATTAAGTGATGGTGGTTTATAAAATAAGGATCTAAAAGTTATATTTTATCAGTTTAGAGTTCAGAGATCCAAAATCAGCAAGTATATATTCTTTTTTTTCTTCTTCCTTTTTTTTCTCACAGTTTTAGAGATTTTAGTAAACATTTTGATTATTACATTTGTTATTCTCATGTGTTTTCTTATTTTTCTTTTAGGTTATGTACTCTTTTATTAAATATAAGCAGTTCTACACGAACAAAAATCATCGTACAAGTATTTTGCTTTGATTGCAGTTTTTTTCATTGAAAATGATTGCAATTTGGCTTGTCGAGCGTATTTTGGCAACAATAATTGGATTTTGGTACACTGTATGGCGATACAAAGTTTTTTTGAAATTTGTATGTACTCATATAATTTTGAATAAAAGTGATGAAAGTATTGAATATTCACAAATACGATACACGATTCAAGCATATTTAAATTTCTATGAGATAATTAATCTAAATTTGAAATTTTAAATCAAGTTAAATAAAACATAACATTATTGTAAACAGAGAAAAACGCGCCTTTTTATTTACCTCATGGGTGGTGTGGAAAAAAAAGTATAAATAATTCATTACCTATTTTTTTAGTAGTAAGAAGGGCCATATAGCGAGATCGGCTTTATTGATTTTCCCCCTCCCCTCGGCTTTGGGGCCTAGGCCGGTATAGCGTACATCTCCCTCTATCTCGTTATCTCTCACTCGGCCTGGGGGGACGTGTTATGGCGTAGGTCATTTTTGATTTTTCGGGGGCTGATAAGGAGTACCTGTTGCTAAGTGGACATTAAAGAAAGCAACAGATATGTTCTTATTTGAGACTGACATGGTGTAGAAGCGTTATGTTTGCTCTCTCCACTTTAACGTACGTGTAGTGTATCTGTTGTACATACTCAGCGTCTCGTGTCTTTTTTTAAACGTTCGTTGTTCTATAAGTATGAATGTTTTTCCGGCCCTTAAAAGGGCCGATGGTTTCTATGAAATATAAATTATAATTGTTTATAACCCTTCTTTCGGGTATAGATCCGGTATTTGTAGAGTATTTTTCTGTAAATGATTTGGAGGAGTTTTTTTCTTCTTCCTTCTGATTTTTCGTATCATAACCTCAAAACTCCGTTGCACTATCCCGGCCGTTACTGTGCGTAGACAGAGCGGTCGAGATCGTTGTTACGCGACACATTCGGATCGGCGTAGCCGTGCGCACACGACTCTACCGTACCGAATGAATTTCTAACCTCAAAATCCGCCACCGATCCGAAACACCGTAGCCGCGAACACCGAATCATTCTTGTAACGAGATCGCGTAGATATTCTTGTAAATTGTCAACCGCGTTAGTTTAAACAATTCTATTTGTAAAGGCGAAATATTTTTAACAAGACGCATAATTGATTTCTGTTTCAGCCGGGATTTACCAACTGATTCCCAAATTGCTATTCTTTACTTAAGAAATATATTTTGTTATTATTAATATAAAAACAGACTCATTTCTTGCCCCTTTCCGCTATCCAGATCCTGGAACCGACTGACTATCCAGTCTCTTGGGGAAAGTTAAACCGTTACATCTGCTTTGTTGGTTCTGCGAAATGTTTCTAATTTAGTGTGTCGTTTTTTATAACACTCTATATAACAGTCTTTTTTTACCCCACTGTCATTCGATCGCACTAACTCTAATTTTTCTGCGTGTACACCCATATTGCGCATTGGCTGATTGCCGAATAAGGAACTTTAATAATAATTGTTACGGTATAAATAAGGAAAGGTGTGATGGTGAATAATAATAAAAAATTTCTTTAAATGTATTAAAAGTTTATTCAAGAAAGTATATACATGGTGTACGCAAGAGATTACATTTTTTGGCGAATTTTACATAATTTAGCACATTTTTTGCGATGAACGGTAAACCGCACACGAGGATTTCGGATAATATTCTTCTCAATTCTCAAATATTTATCCAGTACCAAACCTTCTATAGTGATGTTATGTCTGGAATAAAACTGTTAGAATTCCTTGAAATCTGTAAAAATGTTCTTAATGCTTCGTGGTTCTTCGACTTTCAGAGCAGTCTTTAAATATTCGAGTCGTATGTGCGGTTTACCTTACCGACTAGAGTTTTCAAAACATCAAAACGTTGATCGACCAGTGAGCTACGTAGACGGAGTCCTTGGAATGTTGGGTGTTGCATGACTATACCCGGTGGCTTGGATGTTTTCGTTTTTTTACAAACCGGCTAAGCTATTTCTCCTCCTTCGTCTTCTTCGCTTGGCTATGCGTTTTTAGGCCTTTCGTGGATTCTAATTGACTTGATGCCGTATGCGGTTGAAAAATTAAAGTCGTGATTTATAAGATAGATCTTAACAGGATGTCCAAATTCGTGATAAAACGAATAAGAATTGTTCAAATGAGCTGTTATAGCGTCAAACTGATCTTTTAGAAGAGTCCAGCTTGTTTTCGTCAAGAGTTATGTTTTTGTACATGGGCCCGTTACTTATGAGTTAAATAACTTGATGATAGTACCCATCATTGTACTCCAGGCCGATGTAGACTCTCTTTGAGTTGGATTTGTTGAGCGCGTAGGTCGTCGACAGCAGTGGATTTGAAAATTCAGCAGTCGGACTACGTTTTCCAGGTGTTTGACAGTTCGCTATAGTGAAGCACAAAAAAAATTCACAGTACTATCTTACTCGTAAAAGAAAAAAGTTGTTATAGTGTACAAGCCCACAGTCAGAGAGTCTCGATGTTACTATGAAAACTCGCGACTGGCCTCGTCTCTTTAATACAATTTTCCTTACTACCCTTTCGTAGTCCAACAGTTATACGGCTGTTAAAAATACGGCGGTAGGACGTTACAAACTGACCGTTAAAAATAAAAAATAAATCTTTCATCAGAGAAAAGTACAACGGTCGACATCCGTCTGTTCGGAAAAGGAAAATTTGTTAACTGATTAATAAAGGAATACATGTGTGTAGGTAGAATGAGAACACATTTATATTACGTTTAATATTTTTCTTTATTCAAGATTACAAATACATTAAACACATCTTAGTCTAGAGGTACACGCATGATTACATGGTCCTGAGCCTAGTGTACGCTCATCAGCAAATGTAGACGCTCGCTTACATTTTTTATATTTAAGTTTATTGCGTATCTTTTTATAAAATTTGACGATCAAGGTATCGTTTCGCCTAGTGTCTTGTGAGAATAAACGGCAAACTGTCTCGAGTCTCGTAATGCAACACATGTGATACAAAAACATAATAGTGTATTGCCCCCAGCAAATCGAGTCGATGTTTGAAGAGTTTTTGTATTCCGGCGAACATATTACAATTCTTACGTAGGCGCTCTATATGATGTCTTGATACCGGTGGAAGGACATAACTGTCAAAATACGTGCCCAATCTATTTTTGTCAATGTAAATAGCTGCCCAGTGTGTTCCTGGTTTAGTGTGATCATCGGTGTTACACACTATTGCTGCTGGCGTCATCATCACCCGCGGTATCCGATCTGCAGCGTAAACCCCGATTGTCCGGGCTTTTAAGTCTTCTAGGACTCTCATAATCTTGGCCATATTCATTTTTTATTGTAGATGAATCGGTGTCGTTACTTGTATATTCGTCGTTGTCGCTGCCGCAGGTGTCGATTTTGTCTACCACGTCCCTTCCTCGAAATTGCACAGTGTTACCTCTTCGAGACCACATAGGCTTTTGAATAGCTTGATTAAACACGTCGGTGCCAGTCTCTTGTATTTTTTCCAATATTTCACTGGGCACATGTGAATGGATCCACTTACGTAGTATGTGTGCTCTTAAGAATAGCGAATGTATCGAGTGCTGCTGCTGCTGGCGCTGATCAACTGAGTCGACGATATACAGCGTCAGGACTTTTATACCTTTTTTTTCTCTCTCCCTCCCCCCAGCCACTTTAGGAATTAAAGTCCGTTATAATTTGTCTATTCAAGTCGATTTCGAGCACGTTATCAAACTCTGCGTGAACAATGCAGTTTAGCGTTTCCGTTAGACCTTCTGCGAAATGCACCTCAACGCGTAGAGACATCAAGCGAACGAGATTTCAATGGCTAGTAAAATGCGCTGACAAATCCAGAGTCAGATCGAAAGCAAACAGGCAAAATCCGTTGGGATAACCGTAACGGTCGATATCAAGACCCTCGTTTAGATAATGTATACCTGTGCCGGAAAAAAGCGTATGATAAGCGTCTACGTATAGCTTATGGTCATCGGTAAAGCGTGGCTGCAACGGCCTGCTGGGTACTTGAACTCCGTCCACGTAGAGCGAAATAAAGTTTATGTTAAAGTGTTGAAAATTGAAAGGGTTAAGCTTTCTATTACCGTTGAAGACTTTATTTTTAACGAAGCCCAGAATGATCCTTTTGGGTAGCTGTCCGAGTATAACGTTGGCCCTTGTTAAGGGGTACTTGGCTGTTGTTTTAGCAAGAGCGTTCGCATGCGCTAGTAAAATAACCGGGCTTATCTTGGCTCGACGCTGCAACGGTCAAGTAGGATCATACCTGCAGAGTGGGGAGCCTGAGCAGCTGGCTACACACCTGATCTACTATCGCAGGCGCCAACTCGCATGCTACGGCACTGAACACTCGCACTCTCTCTCTCTCTCTCTCTCTCTCTCTCTCTCTCTCTCTCTCTCTCTCTCTCTCTAGTAGCCCGTGCGAGTCCCCACAGCGATGCGCTGAATACGCGTGTAAATGTAAATGCGTTCGCACGCATCATGCGGTCTCTCTCTAGCATCGCGTCTCTCCAGCTCGCTAGCGGCACGAGTGCTCCAGCGCGAGCAGTACGACTCCATTCCTCTAAGCAGCAGCATCACTCTTCAAAATTCTAATGCGAAGACGCCACGTATGCGAGTGATCCAGAGGAAGCCATTGTCCATTTATGCTTGCAGAACCGCTAGCAGCCCTGCAGGACATTTTACGTTGTACAATTCATTTTAATTACATTTTTACTAATAGTGTGCACCCGGGGATATTCAATACGAACTGATCCGGGGAGTTTTCATCCAGTCCTGGAAAAAACTCTGCACTTAATCTTAACATACTAATTCTGCCTTCGACTGGTTGTAAAAAGACGTGCGCTGTCCGGCTGGGCCGGTTACATCGACCCCCAGTCGGGTTTCCCATGAACCCAAACGTAATCTAGTATTCTTACTAACTACGGCATATTAACACCTCGCGCGTATCGCAGAGTAACGACGAGATCAACGCATTCATTCATCTTTTTTTAACAATCTATGTATCTATCTACAATTTTCTCAATCTATGTTTAACACGTTTCCTATAGCATTCACGTAACCAAATTATATATTTATAACACCGTTTCATATTACAATATTTTCGTTTCCTAATTACAATTGACGTTAGCTTGTTTGGTCTAGAAGGCCTGTTTGAAATCCAGGCTCCTGCCTGTGTCATAGGCAAGGTCAAACAACCCCTTTTTTATAATTCTTAAAATTCATATTTTAAGTATAATATTCAAATTTCACGCGCAATTCATCAATCCTGTTAAATTCGTTCAATCGCAAACCAACATAACATAATTATTGTTCTTCTCTCATACATTACTGTTTATCGTACATTTAACCTCATTTCATATATTAATAATTGTTATAGCTATTCACTTAGACACATAATTCAACTTAGCTTCAATAAACAATCAAATAGTTTTCCTGTTCTACAATAAAGTTGCCGCTTGATATCTTTTCTCTTATTTAGACGTAAATAATAAATACAACTACGTTTATTACTTCTGCTGTATCTGTGATGTATACACCTAGGCTAATATTTACATGAATAGGTGAATGTATGCGAAATGGCGAGTAGGGAACGGGCTACTCGGTCAGCGCTCATGTGTATAGTCAGTTGCGTGCGGACCCCAGGCCAGCACACAAGCGCTCCGGCAATGCCATAACAGTTCAGCGTTTTCTTTGTATTAACAATAAACTTAGATTAAACTACAGCTGCATTTAATCTAACCCAGAAGACATCCTGCTCCCCAGATATGACAGTATCGTCGAGTGTATTATTGATATTGACATATTGATTTGTATTGTATTGTATTGCTTTGGTTTCGATACTGATTCTCTTACTTGCGTGAGAATAATAATGAAACGATTAAAGGCTTCATTCCACACATTTATAATAAACATAAAATATCTTGTGTATTGTATTCTACCTAATTCTGCTACGACCGCTCAGTACCTTATGGATCCAAAATTTATTATTCAACATTAAACTATTATTAATTAATTTTTTTTTACTAATTCAAAGTTTGCTGACAATTATTTAATTATTGTGTATTTATTTATTTTATAGATGGACACTTACGGTACATTCTAGCTTGCTGTTACTTTTCGTCAATATTATTTTAGTGCAAAGGCAAACTATTGAATAAACTCGCAACACACGATCAGTGTAGTCTCCTTGATGTGTACCAAAAATTTTCCGTCGTCTGACCAGTCCATGAGACAAAAGGCGTCTTTGCTACAGACCAATCTTACTCTTACGTCTACAACGTTGATCAGGAATTTAGGCTGATTAAAAATGTCACAATGCAAATGTCCGATCATGTCTGTAAATGAGGCCTTAATTCGTACCATCAGTCTTACGGTCTAAATTTGGCGCTGCATCCATGGCAGCGACGGTTTCGATGCTCCACAAAGCAGACGTCAGGTGAGAGCGCATAGCAGGTGCCGCATAATTTAGCAGCGTTTCTATGTAGGCTCCATACGGATACGCATTGTTTGGCGGTGAAACTAACTTTTGATTGAAAAATATGTCAATCTGATCAAACATTGAGTGTATAAAGTTATTCACAATGCCAACGTTGAGATTTTCACTGGGTGTATCACTAGCTGGTAGTATTTGAACGGTCAGGTGCAACATGGTGTACGCGAGATCGATGTCGTGATCGGTTGAACTTGGAATTAAAAATTCCAAGTGTGAGTCACCATCGTCACTGAGCGGTAGTAAAGATAAGCGATACTTTCGATGGACGTTTAAGTGAGAGGAAGAGTAAAGAGATCTAGCTCGCTCTTCATTCCCTCGCCGCTGCACGCGTGTAGATACGCCATCGTTATTAATTTTTAGGACCGAAAATATCTGTCACACTTTTAATCCGCCTCTTTCTCTTCTTTTTGCGCTCTACTTTCTTGCTTGCTTTTTTGCTTACTCTTGGCAACAGAACCTATATAGCCGTTGCCGCTCACCATCATTTAATCAAGCTTGTTTTCTGCTTTTCTTTTCAAATTTATACCCGACTCTTTCAGCCGATTGCTGAGGGCTTCTTTAACATTAGCACTGTTATTGGTGATGTCGTCGATTACGTTCAGACCAGCGCGAACAGCTTCTTTGCCGACCGCCTTGGCACCGCGCGCGAGATAAGGTGATATTCAACGAAAAATCAAGCCGAGGAAGCTTCCAATACCCGAACCTCGTTGGTAATACGCTCCGGTTTATACAGATTTTACACCGGCGCCATCATCGACTTGGTCGTTGTGGTAATGAATATAATGACTTATTTTTATGCCTACAGATTACGCTTAAAATGAAGCGTAACCGTCAGCGTCCCGTACTCGAATGGTATTTTTTCACCGTGCTGATCTCTTATACCGATTACGATTGGAAAGAGTGATGCAGCGGTGGAATGTAATGGATCTGTGCGAACTGTTTAACCATGTACGTGCCGAATTAGTACTTCGAGTTTTTAAAAGCGACTATGCGCAAAAGTGCTGCTTGCGTATCGCCGACCGTGAACGGTGTGCATATGTCTGTATAGAAAGTAAAGCTGATCGGGCACAGCGCGTGCCAAAGAGCCAGGTCTGCTACCCATGATATTGCTTACACCCATATTCGACGTACCAAATTGCCCGTTTGTCTGTGCACGTCATCTTCGAATCCAAATATGCGCCGAGTTTTTTCATTAAAACTTGTATAATAAGGATCTTTACACTCAAGGCGTAGTAGCCTTTCTGAAATTCAGTCGGTGCAAGTATTTGATGCTTGCGAAAATCTCGTACTTTGTTCAATTCTTCGGCCAGTTGGTCCACAGTTTCATATATTCCATGAGGAAAATTGTACTACTGATCGCCGTCTTGGTTTCACTGCCAAGTTTAAAAGTGTGGTACGCCTCGGATTCTTAAATGTGCATAACGGTGTGCGGTACGTGGATTTCGGCTAGACCCACGTGCCAATCTCCTGTTAGTCTTATTTCGCGGCACAGATGCGTGCTGAAACAAGTTGTCGGGTTATCGGGAAAATAGACCCAGCTGCTGTTACTCGGTGCAGGAGATAAAAGTCATCCGCGTTATCCACAATTTAAACACCTTTGATATCGCTCGCTTTCACCCAAGAGTTAAATTTATCGGGATATCCCAGCCACTTGACAAACAGTTGCTTTTTATTTCCGCGAACCTTGGTTTTAATGACACGCTCTATCTTGAATTCTTGCGCGCCAATTCCTCGTTGTAAAAAAAGCCGTCAATGATTTCAGCATTGAGATCCTCCAATTCGTATGTGTAGATATCTTGCCGCTGAGTTACGTGTTTGATTTTGAAAATTTCTTCGCTAAAGTTTTTTTTTAACCCTTTCGAAAAGGTGGCCTTGGATTGACTGATGCACACGTAGTCGTTGACACGGTATTTAGGCTGTATCGGGTGCTTCTTTTCTTGAGCGTGGCGCTGCTGCTCCACGTTGCTGCGGGCTTTGTGCGCATTGTAGAGATTAACCGCAACAGGTCTCATATTTGTAGACGTGTGAATCGTGTTGTTGTATGCGTCGACAATTTTCTGTAACACGTCAATGTAACGTTTGGTGTTGCGGTGGGTGAACTACCTCCACATACGCTTTTTCAGTGTACGATTGACGCGTTCAACTACGGCCGCTCTGATATCCGGATTTCGGTATTCTTTGAGAATTTTTTGAACAGCGCTACCTGCAAACTCTTTTTCCTTGTCTGATTGTAAACACTGGGGCACACAATTACCGGCTCATTTGAGAATTTTTTCAATGGCTGTAGAGACTGTCTGAGCCGATTTATCGCGCAAAGGTTCGGCCCATACAAATTTACTGAGAATATCTATGACGACGAGTATATAACAGAATCCGTCATTCGCTTCTTTGAGCACGGTTAATTGACACAAATCTGCCTCCCAAACGTCGTCAATGTTGGTGACGTTATAGTGCAATCTTTAAATTTTTTTGCATATCAGATGATAAAACGTGTCCTGGTTGTTCAGCCACTTGTAGATGCGATTCTTTTCTTTGCTCGTTAAAGATTTGTCTCAAATATTGACACGGAGGAGATTTTGAGCACCGGCGTAACCGGCCTGGTATCCGGAATCATAATACAGTTTCTCAAACTTCATACCGGCAGATTTAACCATCTTTTTTCACGAGCCGATCGTCTTGGCAGCTGCGGCTCGTGTCTGACTTTACTCGGCAGCGGTGACGTGGCTACTGTATCCGTACTTTTGCATTTCGCAACCTTTATTCGAGCCGATATTTGTCTAATCATTTTTTAAACGTGCGTATTCCCGACGAATTCATTCGGCGTTTCGGAGCTGGCGATAAACTTTGCAAATTGAAATTGTCCAACGGGCGGATCGTACTGGGTATCTTTTTTGGCTTTATCAATATATCGCTTAGAAAGTCTGCGATATTCGATTAAGGCACGAGACTACCGTCTATGATAACGCTACCCATATTGTTCCATTTGAGCCCGTCGGACTCGTTAGCCTACCAGTGTTTAAGCAGCAAACGTGCTTTTTCTGATGAATTTTTGGCTCGCTTTCGATAATACTTTCTTCCAAGAGCGATGTCGTAAGATTCTCGTCGCGAGGCTCTTCGAGTTGTTCGCTTTCCTTGAAGAACAGGAATCGCCGCAGTGCTTGCAAGAAGTTTTTACACTTTTTTTTCCACTGATAAATTTTTTTATATTAAGAATCTCGTGCATTTCCGCGTCTAGTCATGATAAGTTATCCCCAGGCGTTTGTACACTGCCCTCGGTTGTTGGTGGTGCTGGTATCGCGTGCTGCTGCTGCTGCTGCTGAACAGTCGTAAGCTGGGCGGTATTTTGTAAACGCTCGGCCATCGTCTCCGGTACAACAATCATTTTTCTGGCGTGCTCCATTTAAGTGTAAAATTTTTGAAAGAATCGTGCTGATGAGCGTTTCAAGAAGCAGTGGTAAGAAAAAACCACCGCTCTGAATTATAGTGCGTTTTCGGCGTTTCCAAGTACCAGCGGTTTTATGTTGGCGTGACAGAGTGCGTTCAAAAGTGCAACGTGTTTATTTGAAAAATGTTTACCACAAACAATACGCTAATCAGTGCTGCTGTTGCAGGGTGTTTGTGCGGACATCGTCACAGAGAGACTGCTTTATCCTCGTTAGGATCGGCATATTGAATAATGTTGTATATCGCACTCTGCATCTATCGTCGAGCCGATTTGCAACGACGAGGCACGTACGCGTATTCCAGCTGGTCGTCTGGAAAAACACACGTTCGAAATCGAAAGTCGTCCGGCGTATCCTATTTTAGATCCAAGAGTAGATAGCTATGGGGACAACTGCATGCATCCATGTAGGCCTCGGGATAAACTTGTCGCGGTACTGGATTTGCGCACGGTCGCGAGGATTCGTGAACAGAATGATATAATTCGAATTGAGAGACAAATCAGGCTGATTTGCACCTTTGTAAAAAAGATTCAAATTGAGAGAACAGTTTTTTGACACATATCATCTTTTTATAAGGACAACGCTACAAGTTTTGAACTCGTCGCGATTCACAACCTCGTGAGTTAGTGTGCGCCTGATTGTTGAAAAGTGTACCTTAATTGTACGCTTGTCCTTGACGGTGTCGACATCATCATTGTCGTTGTCGCTTTTGTCGGCATTTTCAGCAAATTCATCGTCAATTAGAGATTTTATGCTGTCAAAATTCTATATTGGCATTCTATAGTGGCACCGATGTAATTGCCCAATAAGCGTAAAATTTCGGCGCTGCAGACATCATGGTTTCTATGTACGTACCCTCGCCATAACTTCTTAACTCATCCGTCATAGCACCTAAGAGATTACCTATTGGCGGCTCATATTCGTCCGGATCGTTTTCATTTTTCACAAAAATGCACGAGTCTGTATTGCAGTATAGTAGGTAGTATAGAGATTTTCCAAGTAACCATACAGTTCGAGGCGTGCCTGCGCCGTTGTGTACGCTGCTATGACGACATTCGTATAGGGTGTCGACGTTACAGCTTCTTCTCTAAATTGCCAATTTACATACTACACAGTATACTACTGAATATCATCATTGATAGGTAAGATGTCGAAATCCTCCTTATCGGTAGTAAATAAAAGCTTTAACAAGTTTTCGCGTGAATTGACAACAGTGGTTTGTTTTATATTTCTGCGCTGACCGAATTTACCCCATAAGCTATTTAAACAAAGTTTGGCAACAGCCCGTAATCCAGGATTTTTCTTAATTTTTTCACGATCTAGAACGATACCCTCATCGCGCTCGTACTCGGCTAAATAGCGCGCTTTCGCATCTTCGTTGATACACCAGCTGGTCCAGTCAGTACACCAGGCTTCTTGTTTTATCTTCAAAAATAGATGTACATACTGCGCAAAGAGCCCACCTTCCGTACCATCAAAGCGCGTCGTGTCATACTGCCAAATGATGTATATCTCGCTTATGTGATAACCGAGCTCAAGGGCTTTGCGCAGCTCGTCCGCTACCCAAGTACCGGTAAACTCACGATCCGCTATTTGCTCGTGATGACAATCTTCGGCGCGTGCCTCGGCGCAACAAGAGCGGCATAGTGCGAAGAGGAGGCGACCGTGCATTTTAACCGACAGCAGCGGCATATACAAATTTCGCGGTGGTGCAAACTCTGCACTTGACCAAGCCCTCGAACCCGTCAAGATTGTTGGCATCATCGCCAATCAATTCTCGACACTCTTCACCTACGAAAATACGCGGATGACCGATTGGGAATTTTCCACGCTTACAGATGTACGGGTACAACGAACAAATGTCTGTATATTTGATTTTCTCCTCTTTGACTTTGTAAAAAGGTATGATGTTTTCTGTTTGCACTTCAAAAAATGCATCTTGCGCATTGAAAGTTATTCGACTCATTAGAGGATAATTTTTCACATAGGAGGCGATCTCTGGGTTTCTCAATTCTACCTCGTCAAACTCTCATTCCCATATACTACGAACATCGTAGCCGCAATTGACCATTTTTTGCAATTTATACATTGTGTTTTCGTATGCGGCGTTAAACGTGTGACTATAAGTCAGCAATTTCTCACGTGTTTTATCAAAATATTTCGGGCAGCCATGCGTGTAACAACTCTCGTACTCGTATACAGTGCCTTTATGCTCTCTATTGGAAGGTGGTGTTTATAGTCTCGAGAAAAGGAAGAGACTTGTGGATCTTGATGGACGAGTTGGCAATAAACAAAACTATCGACAGTTAATGTGAACTTATAACCGTAAAAAAAGGCATTGACCTTTATTGAGAATAGTGTGTATTTACAAGTGTTTAAATCTAAGGAAAAGAAGTGAAAGTTAAAGTATTAAAATACCGACGCGTGAACAAACGATATTGTTTACGGACGACACTGTGAGGCAAGTACGAGCGCTCACAGTGATTCGGCAATACGTACTAAACTACACAAATCAGCGAAAGCGGCAGAAGACCGCTCGCGAAACAGGCGGAGAGAGACAGAGTAGGAGCGAGCGAGCGCGCGTTGCCATGGCAACCACATTGGTGCCGTGCGGGCTAGCGAAAACCGTCGAATTTGAACTTAAGGTGACAAGCTTCTTGAACTTTCTAGCTCTCTCTTCGCATATTAAACTAATTTTCGAACAGGTGGTAAAAATCCGTCTGCTAGAAAACCTTCGGGTAATCAAAACTCTCGAGCGCGCCCCGCGTGAATGATTTCTCGACCACACTCGCATTCGCACTGAACCAACCACTCTATAGATTTTTGAGAATTTTTTTCACTTTGACGATAACCGCTAGCAGGTATAATACCTATAGTCTTATTGCATAAGAAATTTTTTCTGTACACAAGCGAGCAAACACTTGCTATAGTAGTTGCTTCAACGAATGGACAGATTTTACCCACATTCAGAAATATCTCTCGAAAAGCAACACACGCGCGTCGAAAAATCTCCACATACATATAGCAGTATTCTACTATTTCTTTTTAAAAATCGAAAACATAATCACGCCTTTAGTTTCGTTGTTGTACCACGTGTAGAACGCTTGTCGCTCTTTGACAGACATAGAACCAGACGTAATTTTCGTTCAAGCGCATGTGAAAATAATATAGAATGTCAATAAATTTGGTACGGCCACATTGTACCAAAACGATATTTTTTCCATTGAGCACGACACGAGGATTGACATTTTCACACTCTTCGACTAAATACTTCAAAATAAACTGGGCATCAAAACCACTAGCATTGTGCGCGATGCATATACTACACTCAAACACCGATTTTTCACGAACGTATAATTCGATGAAATGCTCCATGACGTTTTCTCGAAAGATGTGGTCGCGTATACCGCATGTATCGCAGAGTATTTTCATATCATCGGCGTGTGTCAGACAGTCCGTATATAAATGTTGAACAACGCACAGATTCGGAGTATGCAAACGCGTATCCGTTCGCATTCTATACAGAATATCTTGTTGTGTTTCAAAATCGCAAAACACGTAAAGGTACTATTTAGATTCTTTTAGCTGTTTTGGAGCGTGAACAATCTGCATGTAACACGCAGCGTTTGTGGAGTGCCGTGACCGACAAATTTTACAAAATAAAATGCCACATTCGTGCTTTCCACGATGTACGTGTACGCGTTTCTGACATGTTTGACATATTTTCAACAAGTGGCAAATTTTCTTATTTCACTTTTTATACGATCCCACCGTTTTATGATTCTGAAAACAAGTATTTCCGAAAAAACTCCTAAAGCAGTCGTTGCACTTAATCATCTGAATGTCGTCTTTTCTACAACTAGGTGTAACAAAACAACGCGGGCATATCGCGTTACACACTCGTCGATCAACGTACTTTTTATTACAACGGTCGCAAAAAAATTTACTTTTAGCAGCACCCGTTAAATTCAGCATTGTATCAAAATGATGCGCGGCTGCATTGTGACAAATATTAATGACTTTCGGAGATAGAAGATTGTATAACTATCGCTATATACTTTCGCGCATAATAGTATTGAAATTTCTGAATTTCGCAAAATCCACACCCAGCCGCCGGTATTGTAACGCCAGCTGCAACGGTTAACTCTAACGCACGCTCCTTTTGTAAGGCGCGACGACTGTCGCGTATTACAGTCCATGCTTTTTTTGTCGTATCAGTCACGCGTGAATGTCGCGCATTACTAACTCAAGCCACAAAATAGGGTCAAAATTTTTAGGCATAGTCTCTAACACACGCATGGCTATTCGCACACCATTAAATCTACGTACATAGTGATTACGCTCATCTATGATGGCAAATCGAACACCTAGCCCTTGAATACCCATATTATTATCATTTTCTCTAACGCTACCCTCGACGCTATCGTAATCGGTGTGTACACGTTGCTCGTCGCCGCTATGATGTAGAGCTGTCATTATCGCAACTTTGACGACTACGACGACGAGGCCAACGACGTACCTCTGATCCCCCGCCTATCTGTGTTGGCGTGTTTACAGCAGTATTTATGACACTTTCGAATACGTCGAAATCGTCGACACGGTTCTGTATTTGAAACTCCGGCGATATCGAGGTACTACGGGCTACTGCAATAATAGTTTTACCAAAAGGGTCTATTATTTATCATATAGTCATTACATCTATTTATTTTTTTAAAAACACACGTGCGCGAAGTAAAAAATGTTTTCTTTTGAATTCATTCTTCTGGTGGCCCATTAAAACTTTCATGAACACGGTTCAGTAAATCTACGATGTCCGGTGCCGTATACAGAGGAGAATTGTCGTCTTCGGCCTGTTATACAACCATCGCAACTCTTGGGCTCTATGCACGTTGTATATATGATCATATTGATTCCATAGAGCGGTTTAACGCGCCAAATTTACAAGTGTATATTACACTTCTAAATTTTGCGCGTTGAACCGCTCTATGGAATCGGTGCCATTTTCGACTCGTCTTATAACTTTTCTTAAAAAAAAAGAACGAAAAAAATATGTTGTTGTCGAAAACATCTTTTTCATCGTACCGATGATACGTCATTCGGGTCCGATCGCTCGGCCTCTGGGACTGGTCGAGAGTAAAAGTTTTGTATTGCCGATCACTGAGCATTGTTTGTAGAGGCTGCCGCTGCTGCTGTAGCTGTGCTATTGGCAGGTTCATCATCTTCGTCACTGCTTTCAAATACTGATTGTGCATCGATAGCACACTGTACAGCTTCGTTTGTCACACGTACCAAATCACCTCTAGGATATTACCGTTCGATAAAAGCCCGATTAGAGGCTTCGACATCTAGAGACGAAAAAAAATCTTCTTCTGAACACGACTCGTCATTCTCGTTATCAGCACGTGGGGTCGAACACGCCTGCGGAGGCCCTATAGGTTACGACGGCGTGAAATCAGCGTCACCCACTCCGCCACTTTCAAGCATCGCAAATCCGCTCAAAATTTCGGTTTGATGACCGTCGTTCAAACGCTCTGTCGCGGAAATAGGGGTTGCACACACACTTGTAGCTGTGTCCTCGTCGGTATATGGCACAAGCGCTAATGGACCTAATACACACTGGCGTGATCTCGGTACACTCGTACCAGCACCGTCATCGTCACCGTCGTCATCGTCCAAATCGTAAGACAATCTACATTTTGCAGATCGCAATATTACCCATCGACGTATAGTGTCGTCGTCGCTGTCATCACTCGAGGACAGTACGGTATTAATTTGCCTATCTTCATCGTCATTATCGTTATCGCGCGTTCCCCTTAGAAGATTTTCGCGCGCTGTAAAACATAATCTATGGGAAATGCGTTGATTTTCAAAAATAATATTACAAGGTTTAGTACTTACCAACATATTCGTTGTATTCAGTCATTAAACACTGCAAAGAAACCATCTGATGTAGATCACGTAGTAATATAAATTCGGCAGCTGTGTTTACAGCCAAATGATTTCTACGGAATATCAAGCGATACAGGCGAGCAATTTCACGAATAGTACAACAGCTAAGAATCCAGCGAAACACTCTTTTCAGGTGTACGCAACTCATGCGTCTCAAGCGACGACGCCACTCTAAGATACTCTCCAGATAGCAATATGATTGGCGCTCAATCGCAACAAATCCACTACACGTATAATAATACCGCAAAACTTATTTTCAGTAGAGTTTTCCATTATGAAAGGTAAATGAAAGAGGTCATTTCCGTACACGGCCTTCATGAAAAGTGACACACAGTTCTCGCTGCGCTTCTCCTTTTATATTCAATAGGAAAAATCGTTTAAAGTAAAAACGAATTTCTATAACGACCTGCCGAAATCGCCACGCATATACAGAACTTATTTACCTGCAATGCTAGTGCCACTGCGCCACTATCTCCTTGTACACTCATACGCGGTCCTCCATCAATATGCGATTGTAACGTACATATGCCGTTCTCTACAGATAATCATTCGTTAAGGCATTAGTATACATTCTGTGAAAGATTTTTCGGAAAACACGAACATCCTGGCGTGGGCTTAAACAGCATATTACCACCACAACAGCCGTACACATTAAGTATATAAAAATATACAGATGTCCCTTCGCCAGGATAACGCCGATATTATTTAAACCTACCGTTTTTTTCCCAAAGCACACAGCTTCTTGAAGATAAAAAGTTATTCTGCTATGCTGCTTTAAAGGAAGAAATTCAGTCAAAAATTGTTCTCCAAACCGTATAGTTCTATGCGTAGTTACACGTTCACACCTTAAGAAAAAAGTAGAAATGGCCACTTTCGACAACGATTTAATCGATCAAGTGTGCGCTATGACGGACGCCCACTACGACCCGGAAGAGATGGACACCATTCTGCACGAATTGCAGTCCAGGACTGCAACAGAGCCTGCTACTATTACCACTAGTAATCTGCCAGAGCGTGAAATATGTGCTGCGTATTTCGATCCGGATATGATATGGGCGTTGACCGAAGCGATAGGCGATCAGTGCGAAGAAGTGAAAAATTCTCCGAGTAACGCCTCGGGTAAAGCATTATTTACAGTGACCGACAGCGATAGTTTAGTGTTCGGCAATGATGTCACTAGTGTAGCATCTAATGTATGGTCTGAGCGAATTGACGATAATTTGTTCAAAGAATTATTCAAAACTCCAGCCGGCGGTGAGATCATGGAGATATCATCGCCTGCTAACGAGTGTCGTGAATCCGTACCACCATCAGCGGTGTAAACAGTGATAGTGCCGACGCCGATCTCGCCGCGTATGACGCAGAAATGTTTGGCCTCACGACTGCCGAAATACTTGCCCTGATTCCGTCGTGAAGCAGAGCAGCAGCAGGCGCAACAGCAGGAGCAACAACAACAGCCGAAGTAACAACAGCAGGAGCAGCCCCAAGAATTGCAGATATTTCAAGATATTCTGCGCATAGATGAAGGTTTGAGCGATTATCTTCTGGCGCAGATCAAACGTACCGCGCCGACCGTGTCCAACGCACACAAGCGTTTTACACGTCCTATTTGGAATTCTTGGAGCCCTTCAAGACACTTGAACTAGTGCAAACGCTCCAGAGGACAATTAACAGGAGTGTATCGTGTATTAATACTGCAGTAACGGATTCGTGCTTAAGAAAAGGCCACATGAAAATGTCGCTATCTGCACTCCACCCCTGATGACGCTTTCGTCATCAAAATTCATCAATAGCATCCGCATCATAACAGACGGATGTATTGATAAAACCAGACTACCACGTGTGACAAGGATATAGGCGTACAGATTGTTGCACGACCTCTGTATGCTGCAAGTATCATGTACCGCATAGAAAGTATAATTTTTTTTCTTTCTATGCGGTACATGATACTTCTATATAATTTGAGGGGTCCAGCCTGGGCTATATCCTACAAAAAAAAACAACAAAATATTCGTCCGATAAAAATTTTTTCTTCTTACGTAAATTAAAAAATAAAAAATATCTACTGTAAATATTTACACTATACACTATTTCTACCGAGATATTTTTTACATACACCATATACCATACAAAATCACTGATCAAAATTCATGACATTTTACTATATAAATAAGTGTTTTTAGTCACTTGTCACAGCTTTGTGAAGGATCTGGGCCGTCTTCTTTACTCTACGGCTTAAAAACGGCGGGCTTAAAATGTACCTTAAACATGCCCCCTCAGACCTAATGAAAGACATTTCTAAAAAATATTAATTGACTATTATTATTATCCATACGTTGTATACGCAACTAATACATTTAATTAATATTTTTCACACTGTACTAGTTGCTAACAACATTTAATTAATATTTTTTAGAAATGTATTTCATTAGGTCTGAGGAGGCATTTTTAAGGTACATTTTAAGCCCGGATAGAGTAAAAAAACGGTCCGGATCTTTCACAAAGCCGTAGCTAGTGACTAAAAACGCTTATTTATATAGTAAAATGTCAATTTTGGTCAGTGATTTTGTATGATATATATATATATATATATATATATATATATATATATCATTTCTAAAAAATATTAATTAAATGTATTAGTTGCGTATACAACGTATGGATAATAATAATAGTCAATTAATATATATATAGGGGTTATTACAAATCCAAAATTGAAATGGGACACCCTGTACAATAGGTTAAGGTTAGAAAAGTTCAGGATGATATTTAGAGATGTATCTGCTTAAAACAAGCGTGGTACGTTTTTCAATGATGTGTGGTGCCTTTTACAATTTGACCAGCAAAAAAATAAACTTCTTGGTCATTTCCAAAGCGGAAGGACTCAACCCTCAGCATCCAGATTTCACGTACGTTTTATTGCATATTTTTACTGAATTTCCTGCACTATTACAAGTCATGAAAGTTACTACAAAAAAATCGGCCCACCCTAATATATACATAATAGGGCGTATCGAATTTTTTGTACACAATTTGGCGACTTGTCATAGTGCGAAAATTTTAGTACTTATATCAAATAGAACGTCCCTAGAATTTGGGCGCATAAGGTAAATTGTTTCCGCTCTGTCTAAGGTCGCCAAAAATGATAAATTGTTTAAAATTACCACATTTACGTTTGAAAAAATTTTTTTTCGATTATTCATACAAATTTGAGAGAAAATAGTTCTTATACATTTTCTTGTAAAATGCATTCCTTCTTGTTGAAAAATCATTGAAGTGTTGATTTCAATATTTTCAACCTTAATTTCTAAAACTTCAATAATTTATCAACAAAAAGGAATGCTTTTTACAAAAAAATGTATTAGAACATTTTTTTCTTAAATTTGTTTGAAGTATCGAAAAAAATTGTTTCAAACGTAAATGTGGTAATTTTGGACTTTTTGACTTTGGACAGAGCGGAAGCAATTGACTTTATGCGCTTAAATTTTACAGACGTTCTATTTGATATAACTACTAAAATTTCCGTACTATTACAAGTCACCAAAGTGCGTACAAAAATTCGATACACCCTAATACATATATAGGAAAGAGGTTGTCTAGTCCGCAGAAGTCCCTTTTCGATAAAGCAGTCATCTCAAAATTATGCTCACGTCTGCATGATTCCGCAAAATTCAGCATAATTCCTCCTGCGTTTCCAATTTTGTCAACAGAAATCCTGATCTCCTGGTTTATATATATTGGCGTTGTGCTCTGTGAGCGCCAGCGCGCGCGCCTTTGTGTGCGTGTGTGTGTTAAGGTGAGGAATGCCCTGGGGTCTTATACAAATATGTCCGCGGTAACACTGCAACATGTCTCTCTCTATCTCTCTTTCTTTCTCTCTAGTTATGCTTCTCTCTTACCTCTAGACACAGAAGAGGTGACAAGAGAAAGAGAGAAAGTGAGAGATGCTATCGACTACGATGCACACGACTTTCATCGTAGACGATAGCTCTGTGTTTAGAGCACGAGGCTCTCGATCTCAAAACCGCGGGTTCAATTCCCCATTGCATCAAAACATTTTTTTACACTGTTCTCTAAGTATTGATGGAGGATGATTTGCACCTTACCGCTCTTCACCACTGGAGAGAGATAAAAAGAGAGCGAGAGAGTGACGTCATCTTGCACGCACCTTCCCGAGAGAGAGAGAGAGAGAGAAAGTTACGTCATCTTTTCATCCATCGTATATAATCCAAATTTACCGATAATAAATCATATCTTCTTGTAGACGATGTCCAGGTGCCAGGATGACTCCCTGATCTACGGGACATCGTCTAGAAGAAAGAGCATTTGATATAACCCCAAATGTACAAAAAAACCGTCTGTATATCATATTGTTTAAATAGTCCTTATCATGATTATCCTCAGCATCATCTGATCTGGACCACATCTGGAAATTTTCATTTAGCATTTTTATACATCTAAACTTGTACTATTAGTGTAAAAAAATTATATTTTTCTGTTTAAAATACGAGATAAGTATGTTTGTACGTACGCACGGACGTACGCTACTTTGCTTATGTTTATTGTTAATGTTTGCAAAAACAAATTAATTAATAATTACAATTTCCGAGATGAATCTAGGCGTTTATATGCAAAGATTACAATCGATGTTGGAAAATTAATTTCTGTTAAATATTTTCACGAAATATTGGGATGTTTACTGAAAACATCGTTTTCCAAAATAAAGAATTTTAATATTATGTAGATTTACGGTTATTTGATAATTTGGCAAGAACATCATTTTCTAATAGTAAGAATGTTTAAAAACACAAATGCAAAATTTTTTGTTTATTTTACACAAAACCTGATATATCAAGCTGGAAATCAATTATTTTCCTTTTAAAGACAATAACAACTAAACAAAAATATAATATAAATTGTCATACTTGTAAATAGCTACTGCATCTTCCTTTACAAGCAAAACTTGGTATTGGTTTTGGTACGCATCCTGTATATTGCAAGACGTGTATAACTGGTGTTACTTCACATTCATCAATGTGTACGATTGCACTCAATCCATTTACAAATAATATAAACAATCCTAAAGAAATATTGAAATAATTTATAATAAAAAAATACTCTTTACATCTGTAATGTGCCATATTTATAAGAATGCTCATCATCATATTGATACAGATGCATATGTGAAATAGTTTGTGTGTAAATCATAAAGTAACCGAAAATGCAATTTATTTATAATGCGTACATGTAGGCTAAATCCTTTCTCACTGCTACGACTTCGTAGCGTGCTCTATCTGTACCTCCTCGCAAACTCCTTGCGATACCCTGGTTGGATTAATAGCCAGTTTTTGGCACGGGATCTAAGAACTTCTTGTAATATGTATATTAGGGTGTATCGAAAATTTAAACTGTTAAGAAAACAACTTTAATAGCAAAAAAAAGTTAGTATTTGATGAAAAAAGGTCGTACGTTCAAGGAGGGCGCGATAGATTAAAATTTTCCTCTCTGTATAGAGCAATCAATTTTGCAAATTTAATGTATGCGAAAAATACGTTTAAAAAAGGTCACGCCATCTTCGCGTGTTAGCCAAATTTTTAATTATTGATATTTTTAACTAAAATTTTTCACTTTTCTTCATTTTTGTACAGGGTTTCGATCTACCGTGTGACATTTAGGATTTATCCTTGCTAAGCTGCATCATAACCTCAAATTAACGTTGTGTTTTATTCAATGTTTGCTTATTTTCGACTAGATTAGATTGAATAGTCTCAACAACATTAAGTTTGTTTGAGAAGAAAGTATAATTTTTTATCAATTCAAAAATAAATTCTTTTTCAAATGCAATACGTAATTTGAGTAGTTTCTACATGAGTTCAAAGATTTATAAATAAATTTACAACATATTAAAGAATTATCAAAACTCGACAAATATTAATAAAATTCAATTCAATACTACATCTCGGACCACAAATAAATTTTTCAACTTTGACAAAACTAAGTCAGAGCGTTTCAATATATTATAAGTTTAAAATTGTTCGTGATCAGTATCCCTTATATTTATAAAATTTTACTTCATATAATTTTAGTCCTGCAATTCAGGTCGTCTGCTTATTATACCTTTTACAGCTTTGCAAACAAATCGCTCTAAACCAAAATAATAATTAAAATTTTGCACTAACAAAAATATAAAAGTGGTGCAACCACCTATAATGTAGCAGAAGCTAAATATTATCGTCATAGAAATTTGTTTCAGAGACTAGCCAAGTATTCAAGCTAGTATGATTTTCATTTTTGTTTAATTTAAGTAAAAACTTGAAAGAAGAAAAAAATATGCTTTTAAAATAAATTATGTTATAAATTGATATGAATTCAAATATACATTCTTGAAGGTAAGTTTTATAATATAAATAAAGAAATATAATGTTTATAAATATTATTCAAGCTAAAAAATTTAAAGTGAACGAGATAATAGTATATTTTTTAACTTATAGTACATTAAATATTGAAAGATATTAAAAGCATTATTTTATTTTGAAAGTAATCGTTCTTTATTTTTTATATTGTTTCATATCGTTTGAAATATAAGTAGTACATTATTTCATGTTGACGTTATTCGTGTAAATAATGAGATACACAGTGGGTAAATGTATAATAGAAAGATGTATTTGAGTAATATTTTAGAATACAGTATGATATGCTGATCCAGTTCTGTACATAGACATCGTTTCATTACAACTGAACTGACTTAACTAACTGACCTGTCGAAGCCTTGGGACCATAGGTATTTATACTGTTTAAGTCTAACGGTTTTTACCCCCACTACTCGAACCTTATTGCGTAGTTTCTCTGGAAAATATTTAGGTCATTCCTTAGTCCCAAATGGCTTCTACGTATCTAGAACAATGACGATTTAGAGTTTTCTAGAAGCGTCTGCTTCAACACCCTCCCTAAAACTCTACATCTCGACAATCTATTGCTTTACAATTTCAAACTTATTTCGAAGACCTAATCTTTTTCACAAATATTCAAATCTTGGTTTCGGTAATGCTTTTGTAAATATATCTGCTAGCTGATCTTTGCTGTTTACATATATTACGTCTATTTCGCCTTTGTTGTACATATCTTGCAGAAAATGATATTTTACGCATACTTACATAAAACGCCAGACGTTGATTTTCGCGTCTCTTTATCACCCGCATAATCTGCATCACTAAAGGCTTCTAAATCCCCATCTCTTGAATACAATAATCCCATACTTGTAGTGCCTTTGAGATAGCGCAAAATTCTTTTTACTAATTGCCAATGATATTCACTTTGTCTTTCTAAGTTTCTTGATACTACGGTTACGGCAAAACTAATATCAGGTCTAGTAACGGTTTGTAAAAATATTAAATTTCCTATTGCTTCTCTATATGGAGCTTTACAACTGTTATTGTTGACTGCTTCGGCCCGATTTGTTTCTATAGGCGTAGAAACGCTATTTGCCTCACTCATATTTAACCTTTCTAAAATGCTTTTAATATATTTACCTTGATGAATAAATATATCTCCACTATCTAACTTACAAATTTCAATCCCAAGAAAATGCTTTACATCTTTTGTGCTAGTGATTTTAAACTCTCTATTCAAATCATTAAGTAATTTGTCAATTAAAAATTCATCTAAAGCTGCTACGAGACCATCATCTACAAAAATAGTTAAGAACATGAGTTCGTCATTCTTTGTGTAGCTGTAAAAACACGGATCTGCTTTACTTCGATAAAAACCTAGATTTGCAATAAATTTTGAAAAACGTTCTGTCCAACATCTTGGAGACTGTTTTAATCCATATAAACTTTTTATCAATTTACATACGCGATTCGTACCATCATGAAAACTTTCAGGTTGTTTCATGTAAATATCTTCTTTTAAGTTACCGTACAAAAATGCAGTTTTGATATCAAACTGTCCTAGATATAAGTTATTCCGCGCTGCAATACTAAGCATTAATCTAACTGTATCAAATCTTACAACAGGGCTAAACGTTTCTTTATAATCGATCCCTTCTTTCTGTGAATATCCTTTAACGACAAGACGTGCTTTATACCGCTCAGAATTGTCTGCATTAATCTTTTTGTAAAAATCCACTTACTATTGATAGCTTTTTGATTTTCTGGTTTATCTACAAGTACAAATGTTTTGTTTTCTTTTAGAGAATTCATTTCATCATGCATAGCTTCTTTACACAACTCTTTCTCTTCAGTTTGCATAGCCTCATTAAAGTTGCTTGGTAATTTTTCCGCTACATACATAACTGGACACCCATAAAATTTAGGTTTCTTGACTGTGCTTCTATCACGCAATTGTCTTACATTTTCTTGTGACTGTTCTAGTGGTATTTTTATACTTTCGTGATCGCTTTCTGCACTCTCATACGTATCATCATCGCTCTGGGCATGCAAGTTTTCTTTAATTTCTACACTATTTGTCGGCAAATTGGTATATTCGGCTGTAATCTGCTCCGGCTTGAATCGTACATCGCGACTTAACTTTACATCTCTTGCACTCGGTACATACACGCAGTATCCTTTACCGTCATCTAAGTAGCCAACCACGTATCCTTTTACTGCTTTTGCATCTAATTGTCTTCTCTTTTCTGTCAGTATATGAATAAAGCACTCCGTACCAAAGATTTTAAAATCCTCTACGTTTGGTGGTTTTCCTTACCATAATTCATGTGGTGTTTTATTTCCCTGCTTAGTCGGACCCGTTTTGTTAATTACATACGTTGCAGTGTTCATGTCTTCAGCCCATAAAAACAAAGGTAAATTTGATTTTGAATATAGCATCGAACGACCCGCTTCTACTACCGTTCTATTCTCTCTTTCTGCTACACCATTTTGCTCAGGTGTATATGGAACGTTAATAGTGTGCTTAATTCCTTTGCTTTTCAAAAATTCCTCTATGTCTTTATTTTTAAATTCTCTACCTCCATCGCTGTGAATTTCTTTAATTTTACATTCAAACTGATTCTCAATTTCAAAATAAAAAGATTTTAATTTCTCAAATACTTCTGACATGTGTCGTAAGAAGTAAATTTTTGTAAATCTGGAAAAATCATCTTTAAAAATAAGAAAATAGAGTTTCTTTCCTAAGGACTCGACTTCCATAGGTCCACACACATCTGTATAGATAATTTCGCGAGGTTTAGTCGCACGCTCAACTTTGTTGTAAAAACTCGACCGATGATGCTTACCATATACGCACCCTTCACAGAAAAAGCTACCATCGTTTACAAAATTTACATTTAAATTCTTTAAATATTCTTTCACATGTCTAATATTTTGATGACAAAGTCGTTCATGCCACAACTGCAGTGTATCTGATTTCGATTCTACTTTACTTCCTAGATTGCAAACTGATGGTTTCACGACGCGCATATCTATCTTATATAAATTTCCGACAAATACCTCTCGCGATTATTTTCTGATTTTGTAAAAATGCGCATTCTTTTCCGTTCTCTGAAATGCTAAAATCTATTCCTTTCTTTGCAACATATTTAACAGAAAATAAATTTCTCTTCATTTTCGGAATGTACAAAATGTCATGCAATGTAGCTGCTAGCCATTTACCATTTACAAACGTCTCAATTTCAATATTACCTTTACCGCACGCATCCATGTATGTACTGTCGCCGATCTCTATCTTTGCCGTTTCGTCGAATTCTTCGAAGACGCTGAAACATTCCCTTTGTCCTGTCATGTGCTCTGTTGCTCCTGAGTCGATCACCCATATGTCGTCTCCATATTTAGATTTTCGTCTGATTTCATATCATATACTGTGTTCAGTTTCATCCACATCTCGTGTGCTGCTGTGCAACTCAAAAGTAGATCAAGCGGCTTCTTCTCTACTGCTGTGACAATCAATTTTCTTGCGATCTTATCTGCTTTTACGAACCTTTTTCGTTTGTCTGCAACGTTTTCTCCATCACCTGGATGAACCAGACTGCCTTCGCACACTTCAAATACGTCATCGTCTTTCTCCAAAAGTGTACGCATTACAAATCTCCACTGGAGCCATTTATCCTTGCCACGCAGCTTCTCAATCTTTATGTTGATTGATTCCATTTTTGTTTGCTTAAATTTGCACAACACTTTCTTCTTACTCACTTCGTGTTTACACTTAGCAGCCCTGGGCCCATAACCTGTTGACGTTATTGGTGTAAATAATGAGATACACAGTGGGTAAATGTATAATAGAAAGATGTATTTGAGTAATATTTTAGAATACAGTATCATATACTGATCCAGTTCTGTACATAGACAGCGTTTCATTACAACTGAACTGACTTAACTAACGGTTTTTACCCCCACCACTCGAACCTTATTGCGTAGTTTCTCTGGAAAATATTTAGGTCATTCCTTAGTCCCAAATGGCTTCTACGTATCTAGAACAATGACGATTTAGAGTTTTCTAGAAGCGTCTGCTTCAACATTTCACACATAAAAAAGCTTTTGTCCAAGAAACCATTGAGAAAAATTAGAAAAACGTCTTGTAAAATTATTTTTTGCATACGTTGTTCTTGCTGTTTATTAAATTTTTAATTTATCATTTTTCGACAATAATTGCACAAATTAAAAAATTTTTTTGTTAAAAATGTTAAGTGTTTTTATGACCATTACGTTTTTTCACCGTGTCTTAATTTTTGTTATAGTTTTTCTAAATTTTTCACTTTTCTTATTTTTAAAATGATATCAGAATTTTTGCAGTTATTGTAATAAAATATAATATATAATATAATATTATAATACTTTTGCCCACTTTAGCCTTATTTTACTATAATTTGATAATATGGAGAGGAGTTCCAATATCTATAATATTATAATAGTTTTACTAAATTTATCAAAGTTAGACAATATTTGAACAAATGTAAAAATTTCTTTGTAACAAATGTATTACAAGCGTATTTAAACTTTTTGCTTATACTATTATATTAAAGTGGATTATCAGCAAATTTTAAAACATTTATTTAATAATATCAATTTCTGAAATTTTGTACGCATATTTGATCTCAAACAAGTGATACTTTCGTAAATTTTGATAAAAATTAGATAAGATATAGCAAATAATTTATTTTAAACCCATAAAATTCATCTTACTTACTAAAGTTTCTTGCACACTTGACTTTGACAAAAGAATAAAAATATACGTTGTACAATTTTAGATCATTCAAACAAGAGTAACTTTATCACAAACGAATACTTACAGCAGATTGTTTCAATATTTAATGTTACTAAAAATTAATACTTCATTTTCATTTAATGTAAACCAAAAAAAAAAAAGAAACATTCATTAATGTATATAAGCAATGTAAACCCTGGCAGAAAAATCCATAGCTTTTATTTTTTATTTTTACTGTTTTATTTTGTACTTGTATTTAGATTGTAGTAAAATTTGAATATTTATGATAAATCCTAACAAAAAGTGTACCATTTCGTAGAAACGTATTGTGTATAATAATATTGTAAAAAACTATTTCTTTCCTCAAAATTTGGAAAATTTACTATAACATGCATTGAAATAGATATTGTGACAGGCGGAATAGCCCATATAACAGCTAGTCGGTACGAGTAAATGAGTTTTGCGTCGTTGGCTTAGTGGTAGTGCACGCGCCTTGAGTTTTCGGGGACGTCGGGTCAAATCCCCCTCGTCGATTTACTTTTTTTGCAATTTAATTCCCGAAAACCCGTTACAATATATGAATTAAAAATAACAAAATTATATTTAACAAATTATAAAATAAAAGAAAAAAACAGTGAATTTTGTCACCAGGCATCTAATATATTAATTTTATACAAGTCAGAAAAATAGCTTGAAACAATTTTTAGAATTTTGCAAATAAAACATTTAAAATATTCGGCTTATACAGGTAATAAATAAATTATAAGTACTTTATATTCAATTACTTTTCAGCTCTCTAAAATAGATGTACTATAGTATAATCAAGTTTGATTAGTATTTTAGAACGATTTTTTAAATTAGAAAATGACAAATATATTAAATTTTTCACAACAAAGTATATGTTGTCAGATATTTGCGTCAGATATAAGCGATTTGAGATTTATTACCATCTTATGAGGACGTAATAAAGAATTACTTATATCACAGACTTGAGATTAAAAAAGGAACAAATTGCAATATAGAACCTTCTTTTCTAAAGATTTCGAAAATAGTTATAAATGATTTACTAGATTTGTATAAAAAAGTAGTCATTCCAACAGTCACTTATCAACGCGTATTACAAATGTTAACAACATATCGTAAAAAGTATATAGCTATGAAATCAAATATGAGAACAGCTAACAGTAGCGAAAACATGAAAAAGAAAGTCCTTGATCCGATGGTCGACGAAATAAAACGCTTGATCAAGAAAAAAAAGGCAACAAATTTTATCGAAAAGTTGTGACGGAAGATCACTACTCATTAGTAGTGATCTTCCGTCTTACTACTGGAACCTGATTCCCACTTCCTTGGTCACATCACTCTTTCTTCTGGAAACGCTAATAGTATTTGCAATACTTTATATGATTATTTGTTCAAACATTCTCCTAGTATACTTGCTGACTTTACTGTTATTGGGTGCGATGGTACACCAGTTAACACTGGTGTTAATGGTGGTGCAATACGTTGTCTCGAACACTGAAAAAAAAACACAGCCGTTTCTGCTGTAGAACACGGCAGTTTTAGCGAGTGTCACCACAGTAGCGACTTTTCAGTAAAAACATCGAGTGATCACTGGTAGTTTTGACAGGTCTCGGCGAGCTGTCTCTATCTCGAGGATATTTAGGTTATGTATCACCTTTTAAACCACCAAAAATCTTAAGAAAATAGTTTTTTTAATGAGTAATATGATTAATTAAATTAAAGTTATAAGTAATGATCATTATAAGAGAGAAAAATACCTTGAATAACAACCATCAACTTATTACCATCCCATTATCACATGCAGAGTGACTATTAGCAAATAAGTTACGTGAACATTTTGAATGTTGTTACTTATCAGTCCCATAATGGTCATTACTTTATATTTTATCATAATACTCATTAAAAAAATTATTTTCTTAAGATTTTTGGTGTTTTAAAAGGTGAAACATAACCTAAATATCCTTGAGATAGAGACAGCTCGCCGAGACCTGCCAAAACTACCAGTGGACACTCGCTGCTTTTAATGAAAAGTCGCTACTGTGGCGCACTCGCTAAAACTAGCGTGTTTTACAGTAGAAACGGCTGTGTTTTTTTTTCAGTGAAGAAAAGCTAAACCGTCCATTGCAGTGGGTCATCTGCTTACTTCATTTTAATGAGTTACCATTTAGACATCTTTTTGAAAAAATCGATGGTTTGGCAACAGGTCCACAAATGTTTACTGGTATAATAGGTAAGAAGCTAAAAGAATGTGAACATCTACCAATCGTCTCATTTAAAAAAATTTGTGTAAATATTAATTTGCCAATAAGTGATTACAAAATACTAAGTAAGACCAACAGTATCTCTATCTTTGCTACAACGCTATAAAGTCAGGAGTCTGTTCACAGGATCTTGCAAATCGAAATCCTGGGCCCCTTAATTCATCTCGGTGGTTAACTGCAAATCGAGTGTTAAGACTGTACATGGCAACTGAGTCACCAACTTCTAAATTAATTGACATAGTTACCTACGTAATGAAAGTCTACATACCATTTTGGTTTCAGGTTAAAACTCAATCATCTATTAAAGATGGAGCCAAAAATGTCTATACTTTTATACAAAATACAAGATATTTGCCACAAAAATACCTTAATATAATTGAACCAGTAATTGAGCGAAATGATGATTATATCGTTCGTGTAAGATCAGTTCAGATAATCCTTGATGCAAGAAAACGACAAACAAATAATACTGTACGCCGTTTTTGACCTCCTTCTATTCAATTTAGGGCATCAATTTATGTCACACATATCATCAAGTAATTTGAAGGAATCAAACAATTTATCAAAGTTGGACTTCTCAAGACTTCCAAACCACACTCAAGCCGTTGAAAGAATGGTAAAAGTTGTAACAGAAGCATCTTCAAAAGTTTGCGGAGAGGAAAATAGAAATGGTTTCATTTTATCAACATTGCATTCAAGAAAAAAACTGCCGGTTTGCAATACAAAAAAAAAGACTTTCAAAGTGTTTTTCTGTAATCCAAAGAATAAATTATTTAATGAATTAATAAAAACACTTACCTAAAAAAACTACACATTTTTACAGATGAAGAGCATTTTCTTATTTAGATTCCCTTTAAAATAGTTTCTGACAAAGATTAGAAAATAAGTAGCTAGTTTTAAAATCAAATGAAAATTAGTTAGGTACGCATATTTGGAAACTTTAAATGAATAAGGTTAGTAAAAATTTTGTTTGTACAATTTAAGCTGTATCTCAATCAGAAGAAGATACAGTGCACCAAAGCAGTAGACGAATACGTTTATCGAGTGGAGATCCGAAAGCATTAATTGTGTTTTATTTAAATTTAAATCATGGACATTTAGAAAGTGAGAGGGTCAGAGCGCCGTAGGCGCCCAAAACGGACACGACTGCTGAACACATAATCCGAGTCAGAAAAAGACATCACCCCCATGTTACATGCTGTGTTTATTTCAACTAGCGGATGAATAACCTTTTCTGCACACGGTAAACAAATTAGAAATTTAAGACTTTACAATCTTAATTTTCAAGATTTTCAAAATTTTTAACATTGTTTATTATTTTTAACAAATTTTAACTTTTTTTAAAAACAATTATTAACAATTTTTAACATAATTTGCAAAATATGAAAACGGGAAGTTTGAATACTCGAAATTCATGTAGATAAACTTCTATGCATAATCAGCGTCTTATCTACCACCATTCTTCGTACAGAATGTGAACCTTTTACGTTGGTATTATAGAAAATAGCCAGACAGAAATGAGATCTTGATTTTAGAAAACAGCAAAAAACGCGATTTTAAAATAGCCAATTTTCAGCTCTTGCGACTTTTTTATTTATGATCGATTTTAACCAATTTTTCTGTGGACTGGTATATTTTTTTTAATCAAACGCTTCTACTCGTGTTGTTAAAAAATGTTGACAATTAAAATTTTTGTACTAGTTATGATGCAGCTTAGCAACGATAAATCCTAAATGTCACACGGTAGATTGAAAGCCTGTAAAAAAACAAAGAAAACTGAAAAATTTGAGTTAAAAATATCAATAATTAAAAATTTGGCTAATACGCGAAGATGGCGTGACCTTTTTAAACGTATTTTTTGCGTACAGTAAATTTGCAAAATTGATCGCTCTATACAGACAGGAAAATTTTAATCTATCGCGCCCTCCTTGAACGTACCTTTTTTCATCAAACTTTTTTTTGCTATTAAAGTTGTTTTCTTAACAGTTTAAATTTTCGATACACCCTAATGCATATACGTAAAATCGGGATATAATCTAGATGGTCACGCTATTTCCTGATTATTGACAGTTTCGTGCAGCGAGACAAGCACAAACGAACGCAAGCATACTGCGCATACCTCGCGTGTATACTTAGAGCATGTATAGAGTCAAAACATGATCTACTGTATATTACTCTCTCTCTCTCTCTCTCTCTCTCTCTCTCTCTCTCTCTCTCTCTCTCTATCTATCTCGACTTCAAGACTCCGACGTGAGCAGACGTGCCGCTGACTAGTGGCACGTGCTACTTATTCAATATTACATTATAATCTCTTTATTATTAACCTCAGTATTATTATTATTTATGCACACCTTTTGACAGGACTGGACAGTTTTCTTTGCCATTTTTTAGGCAGAATGTGTAACATGGCAAACCAAGGTAAGGGAAAAACTCAGTTTTGATTATTCCGCGCTCATGTACTCTTAGCGTTTACCGATATTTCATGAATACCTTATTTTTCTGGACGCTAGGTGAATACGCTCGTGGTTAGCTTGATAGAGCATTCGATCCCAAAGAAGGATCTGCCAAACTTAATCACTCGAAATTAGCGTTTGTCCGTACTAATTTTACTAATATTCTCACTTGTGTTTTGAAAGAGAATTAAGCAGTTTTTTAGGTCTTATGCATAAATAAATACATTCATTAATTTGGTAAATAATTATTCGAGTAAAAGTGCTTTATTTATTTTGAAACCTAGCTATCCTATTCTAATAAAGAACTCAAAAGGAAATAAATTTAATGGTATGATTACGGAAATCTTCGGCAAAATCAGGAAAACCATCAGCGTTGCTTGAAAAATAAGATGTTTTGCTCTAAACTCTGCGCTATCTTCAATAAATTAACATTTGTCCGTCTGAACTCTCGCGTCAAAGTGTGATAATTCTAAACGCTCGTATTGAGATTTAATAACAAACAAACGCAATTCTGATCACATATGAGTTTTGTTTAGAGAAACCCCGAAAATAAATCAAAGATGGATAGTAAGTTAATAATATCACTACCCCAAGCAAGTTAAGCCACAGACCACAGGCTCGCCACCAATTCCGATCGGGTGAATGCCCCGACGACATATTTTACGACAGTAGTTAGAAGGGCTGTATGGAGAGACCAGGTCCAGGCTGTTATAGCGGCAAAAGGGTGATGTATAGGGGAGCGGTCCCCTACCCTTCGACTTCTGGGTGCATAAGGGGGAAGCTAGTTTGTTATAGCGTATGAGGGGAAATGTCTAATGGTGTTTTTCCCTTCCCGGCCTATAAGGTGTACGCGATATTTTTCCCTCTCTGATAGAGATATGCGGATGTTACTCTATATGACTAGTCTCTTATAGAGGACGTATCACCTTAGAGTGATGATGCGTGTGACTATTATGATTTGCTTTGAATTTTCTTTTGTACTGCGTAAGAAATATTTTTGATAGCCCTGAAAAGGGCCGATTGTTTATATAAAATAAATTAAAATCTTTTGTATACCTATGTTTCTGTCGCTTACTTAATTTCTCTACGTATGATTTAAAAATTTAATCGAAAAAAGTTAATTTAATAATATTATTAATATTATAATTATAGAAAAATAGAAAAGAATAAAAAATAAAATATAAAAGTTATTTCATTTAGTTACATTAGTTATGTTACATTAGTGGAAAAACATATTTTCTATTTATCAGCTGCTCTTGATCGATTGGAGTCAAAATACTTTGTATGTAACACGCGAACGATTTTCGCTGGCAAAATGAATTAGCGGGCAATAATGGCCTTTATTGCCCGCTAAAAAGTCTTTATTGCCCGCAAAATTTTTTTTTGTAATTTAAAATAAAAAGTTGATTTTAATTGAACTGTTTCAATCTGGGCTAATGAAAAAGGCTGGAAACTTGGCTGATTTGCAGCGGTGGTTTATTCCAAAAAAAGGATGGCTGCACACGAAAATAATGAAAATGATATGCGTGGTAAGAATGTCTCTCTGGCGTCCGCTCGCTTCGCTGGCTGAAAGGCTTCTGCAGCGAGCGCTCGCGGCTCGCACCGGCCGCCCGCCGTAGCGAGTCGAGAGCGCGCTCCAGCCGCCATCTCTCGGCGGTGCGCCGAACTAGCCTCTTTTCGAGGCTGAAGCTGATTGAGGCTTGAGTAGACAATCAAATTCCGACATCCCGCCCGCCTCGTTCCTCGAACGATAGATCTTCGATGCCGCCCGCCAATGTTTCGGCACTCTGCTCCAACGCCGAGAGGTCTGCAACGTCGGTTTGCTCCATGGGGAGTCTGGAGAGCTTGGTGAGAGGCCGAAGGTACTCCCCTTTGGCAGTCTTAACAGTCGCCGCCCTGACGAGGCCATCCGATCCCGGATGGATGTGAACAACGCGCCCCAAAGGCCATATGCCATCGGAGCAGATGAGGGTGGGGTCCAACACCACAACTAGGTCGCCCACGTGAAGATTCGCGCGGCTCTGAGTCCATTTACAGCGCTGTTGGAGCACGTTGAGATACTTGCGGCTCCATCGGTGCCAGAGCTGGGATCGGAGGCCAGCGACAAGCTTCCAGTGCGTTAGCTGGTCAAGACGAGTTGGTTCAGGAGTCAGATCAGGACTGCTGTAAGTACGCCCCCTACAAGGAAGTGACCAGGCGTCAGCACCTGTAGGTCCTCGGGATCGCCCGTGAGTGGAGTCATCGGGCGGCAATTCAAGATAGCTTCAATGGTGACCAGCAGAGTGGTGAATTCCTCGTAGGTGAGGTGTCGGGGGCCTACAGTGCGTTTGAGATGAGTCTTGAAGTATTTGACTCCCGCCTCCCAGAGACCACCGAAGTGTGGAGCGGCGGGAGGGATGAATTTCCAGGCGATGCCATCTTCAGCCAGTGACTCGGAGACGCGTGCCCAATCTAGGTTGGCTTGCGTAAAGGCGGCGCGAAGTTCCAGGTTTGCCCGATGGAAGTACGTCGCGTTGTCACTCCAGATTTCCGCAGGACGGCCTCGTCGACCGCAGAATCTAGTAAGAGCTCCCATGAGGCTTTCATTAGTCATGTCTTCCACCAGCTCCAGGTGCACAGCTTTGGTGATGAAACAAACGCCGCGACGTATGACTTCGTCGTTCGAATTCCTCTGCCGCGAGTGGCCAGCACCTGGAAGGGGCCTGCATAGTCGAGACCCACGCGGGAGAACGCACGAGCTGGAGTGACGCGCTCTGAGGGAAGTGTGGCCATCTTCTGTTCCGAAGGTCGTGCACGGGCTCGTGCGCAAACGATGCACTTGTTGACGAACGCTCGGATTCTGCGCTTCCCCCCGACTATCCAAGCCCGGCGAACGGCGTAGACGTAGGTGGATCTGAAACCTCCGTGCAGGGAATGTTGATGAGCCCAACCGATGATCAGACTGGCCAGGTGAGATCTTCCATCTAGGAGAGGCGGATGCCGTGCGTCGTATGGCAGGTCGGAATGATGGAGCCGGCCTCCAACTCTCAGGACGTCATTCGGATCGATAAAGAGATCAAGACCTCGGAGCGGGCCTCGAGCTGGAAGGAGCATTCCTCTGCGCAGCAGATGGAGCTCATCAGGCAAGGACCATTGCTGGCTTGCTCGTGTTAGTGTGGTGGAATAAATAATAAACAGTGAGGTTAATAATAATATTATATATTGAAAAAAATAGTTAGGCTTAAGAGCCCAGTAGTCGGCACGTCCGATCACATCGGAGTCTTACAAGCAAAAGAGAGTGTAGAGTACAGAACAGCATAGTCTGGCTCTACACACGGAGTATAGTATAGTATGTAATAGGCGCTTAGAGTATAGTTGCGAAGCATGCGCGATACTCTCGCTCTGACTTGATC
>JAZHPH010000215.1:76834-121755 GCA_037356405.1 Nasonia oneida | reverse complement strand
CTATCATTACTGTAATCTATATCTATACCAATGTATTGGCTAATTTTGCCCATATCTTTCATTGCAAACCTTTGCATTAGACTAGCTTTAACATTGTTTATTTTATTTTTGTCTTTGCAACAAATTAAGAGATCATCTACAACAGCTCGGACACAGGCTATAAAAGCCACGTCTAACTCCTCGGCGCTGATAGGGTGTTGAACGGCCACAGCTGGTGTCCGCGCAAACCGCAGCCGGATCCATCGCCGCAGTCGCACCATGAATCTCAGGCGAACATTCAAGTTGGAGAGTCGGTCCAGGGATAGTCATCCTCGGAGTTGGCGTCGATGTCGGTTTCAGACTTCGGAGCGGGGCCAGCTTTATTTTGGAGGCCAGAATGTTGACAACAGCTGATGCGTTGCCAGTCGGCACTCTGACGTAAACGACTGCTGCCATGGCTCTGCGACTCGCATCTGAGAACGCATGGAGCTGAGTGTCCTGGCTCTGGCTGGTGTGGATCCAACGCGGGATGACGACGTCAGGGAGAGCCTGAAATCCCTGCCGAATGGTTACCCATCTCCTAGCGAACGATGCTGGCAGTTTTTCGTCCCAGTCGAGCCGAGCTCTCCACAAATCCTGCATCAATAGCTTGGCCACTAGCACAGCTGGCGCGAGCCATCCACAGGGATCGAAGATGGCAGCCATCGCAGCGAGAATCTCTCGCTTGGTTCGTTGATGCTCCTCGAAACGGGGGGGAGCGAGTCGAAAAGTGTCATCGGTCGGATTCCAGCCGATTCCTAATTCGGTGGCCGGCCCATCGGTTACAAGTTGGACCCACGTTGGGCGCAGGCAGTCTTCACTGGGCAGCTCTTCGATAACTTCCGGTGTGTTGGCGACCCACTTCCCCAGCGGGAAGCCTCCCAGGCTCAGCAGCTGAATGAGTTGGCCCCTCAGCACGAGAGCTGCGTCGACGGTGTCGGCGCCAGTAAGAATGTCATCGACGTATCGATCTCGGAGTAAGGCCTGAACCGCGTCAGGAAAATTAGTCCCTTCATCGGTGCATAGGTGCTCGAGAACGCGCAGCGAAAGGTACGGAGCGCACGACTCTCCGTAGGTCAAGCTCAGCAGCTGATAATGTGCAGGCTCCTCATTCTCGTGGGGTCTCCAGAGGATGCGCTGAAAGTCGACATCACGCTCGTCTACTCGAATTTGGCGATACATCATTTTGATGTCCGCGCAAAAGGCCACTCGATGTCATCTCCAACGTGTCAGTACACACCATATGGACGTTTGCTCAATTTGCGCATTAGATCCCCCCGCTGCCAGATGGGATGGTGGGCGATGTAGTGTATCGTCGCAGCGGGCAACTGCAGCATGTCAGGTGGGACCGCTCTCATGTGGCCGAGCCGCAAATAATCTTGCATGAAGCGGGTGTACTCTGCTACCAGCACAGAATCCTGACTCATGCGACGCTGGAGAGATCGAAGAGCAACTCGGGCCCCCGCCAGTCCGTCCTCCAGAAGTGCTAAGGCGCCTGGCTTAACGGGTAATCTCACGACGTACCTACCATCGGTCTCTCGCCGATGTTCGAGAAAAATGCGCTCGCAGGCTTCATCTTCTGGTGATTGATGGATGGAGCGAGGCATCTCTTCCACCTCCCAAAAGCGTTATAGTGCGCCCATCAATTGTTGGTGCCATGGGGTTTCGATTTCACTTCGCAAGACTGAACAGGCAGAAGTCTGGGTGGCAGCGTTGGCCGTTGGGGCCGCCCGGAGATCGTCCATCCAACCGCTGTGCGCTGTGCTGTGAGGTCAGACCGCCGGAGAAGCTCAGCTCTCAGGATATCCGGGAGTACATTGGCACCCATGAGCAGTTCAATGTCCCCAGGTGTGCCGAACTGTGGGTCAGCCAGCTTTAATCCTTGCCAGGGCAGCGTAGCTTGACCGTCCACAGACGATGCCGGGGTGGAGATGCCGAGGTTCCGAACACAAAGCGCTTCGAAACCGAGCGGAGCATGATGATCTGGCAGGTGAAGGGTGAGCTGAGCCTTCATGGAGACGCGTTCGAGAGTCTGGCTCCCACTCCGCTGATGATGACCTCACTTCGTTCGAGTATGATGCGTAATCGATTCGATAACTTCATAGATATGATGGATGCTTCGGAACAGGAATCGAGCAATGCTCTCACAGTGACAGTTCGAGAATGACCATCACCAATACTGAGAACGGCCGTGGGTAAGATGATTAGTCAGGACGACGTGGCGGTGGTGCTCAATGAGTCAGCAGTCTCTGCACTCGTGGTCGACGGTTTCGCCTGTTTCGGTGGGACGACGTTCTCATCGGTGGCGGCTCGTTTTCGTTGACTGTTGTGCAGCAGCGAGTGATGAAGAGCTTGACAGTGCTGGCAGACCGATTTGGACAGACACGACCGCGCTACGTGTCTAGGCCGAAGACAGTTGAAGCAGAGTCTCTCTCGGGTCACGACGTCACTCCTCATCTCAGGGGGCATGTTCAAGAAACGATCGCAGTGCCCGATGTAGTGATCGCCTAGGCATTGAACGCATGGGCTGGCCGTGGCCCGAGTGGCTAGGCTACGTGGACCTCGGCTGCTTGATTGGCCACTGGCGGATCATCGTGGCTGAGGAGTTGGGTCACCGGCCTCGATGCAGCTAATCGTGTTGCATCTCCGTTGGATGAACTCTGACAACTTGGCATAAGTGGCCATCGGCTTCTCGAGGTGGCTGGAGTCTGCCACCGGTGCCGTCACATCAAAAGGGCTGGGGTTGAGCTTCTCCAGCTCATCTTCCCAATCCCGGCGAGTAGCGGGGTCCATGCATGACGTGGCGATCGAAATGAACCAGTCGTCCCAGGACTCGACGGGACGCTGTAGCGTCAGCAACTGATCACGATGACGACTGAGCGTATCGAGCATACCTCGGAGCCCAACAGAGCGTTCTTCACGTAGTGGGCGAAGTGCTCGTAAAGCATTCAGATGGTCTTGCACCAGCAGCCTCCGATGCTCATATCGGGATTGAAGGAGACGCCAAGCCGAAGAATAATTAGCATCGGTCAATTTTAAGGTCTCCAAAGCGGCTCTAGCTTCCCCCTGAACGAGCGTCTTAAGGTAGTATAATTTAGCTACGTCGCTGAGGCGCGGATCGCAGTGGATTATCGCCCGGAAAAGGTCTCTAAATGACTCCCACTCTTCTCGACGGCCTGAGAAAGGAGGAACGTTGATCTGTTGTAGCCGCCCGAATCTCAGGTGAGCCTCTGCACCCGTCGCATCTGATCGTCCTGTGTCATCCAGACCGGTGCCAGGCGGCACGGGACCCTCCAGCCGGCGCTGAACAGCGTAGAGTTTCGACTGTGCAGATATGTAGGCTCCTTCTATGTCTGCGTACACCCGGGCTCTGTCGTAATCGGCGTCAGGGACTGCTAATGCGATCAACCCAAGATGATTTGTCTGGAAGTCCGTCCAGTAGTTCTGCAGCACCTCCATTCGGACCCGGACCAAGCCCATCGTCCAGATGTCAGTAGGGGTGGAGGCCATCGTGCTGATGAATGCCTTGATCACAGCCACCAGGGCTTGTTGCGTCGCCAATAGCTCAGCCATTGTCCCTGCAAATCATAATCAACGTCAGCTCGACACTCATTGCGAGTGGAGTCCAGTCGAACCCGGATCATTCACAATCAGTTCTCGAGCCCTGATCTATAGTGCGATCAAGGGCGAGCAACGAGGAGATGGCTACGCAATATGCATCGATTCGCATATGTCAAACCGCCAGTGGCAACCATATGTCGCGTGGCGAGTGATACTCGAGCCTGAAAGGTCATGCGTTCTCGATCTCGAACCACAGTGGCCAAGCCCCGGCAGCCACGTGGCGAGAGGACGAACTAGAACTTCGCCTTGTTCCTGTCTCATGTCGCCTGCGCGAGCATAGGTGCACCTGAGATGTACTGCGTCACGCCTTTTGGGTATCAACCCACATCCGCGTTGACATGACCGCCTCGATCTCCTTCATGACCGACTCTGGCGCGCGAGAGAGAGAGAGTGCCCAAATCGAAATGATCGTTACAGTTACCCACGCCACATACCATGACACGGCCTGGACAGGGCATTTCTACTCGCGAAAAGACAGAGCAGATATGGCGTCCTTCCAGTGATAAAGATGGAGAGAAGAGCTCAAAAAAGCATGACGCTTGGTCAACGCGCGAGCACGTGGCGACTTTCTGAACGCGTGTGAGAAAGATGGCGCTCGCTCGGCGTGCGAACACGAGGCGGCCCTTCACAACGTATTTGACGAATATCGCGTCTTTGACTCGCGACCACGTGGCATCGTTTCGATTCGTCCGTGACGGATATGGCGGTGGCTCTGCATGCGACCACACGCCACGTGGCGATTGTCTGCGATGCACTCGAGGAATGTAACATCCGTTCGGCTCGCGACCATGCGGCTACTTTTCGAGACGTCAACATGTGCGGACTGCACCACGTAATAAGGGCCTGCAAGTGGACCCCCCTTGAACCCAGAGCCCGGACACAAAGCCCAACAAATGGCTGCACTTCGCTATGGGCCTCGAAGACCCGATCACGGGAGCTTTCACCGCCATGTTTAATCGCCCGGAGTCTAATCTTTATGTCGCGCACTGAATAATGCACTCACGGAAGGCACGCACTCACAGCTTACCGTTCAATAAAGTCGATATCCTGGGGATGTACTCCGAATCTTCAGGTTCCTATCCGGCTCGAATGACCATGAACTGTTTCAATCTGGGCTAATGAAAAAGACTGGACACTTGGCTGATTTGCAGCGGTGGTTTATTCCAAAAAAAAGGATAGCTGCACACGAAAATAATGAAAATGATGTGCGTGGTAAGAATGTCTCTCTGGCGTCCGCTCGCTTCACTGGCTGAAAGGCTTCTGCATCGAGCGCTCGCGCCTCGCACCGGCCGCCCGTCAAATTCCGACATTGATAAATTTGCATTATTTATTTATTTTATATAATGTTTGAACAAGACAAGAGCACGGTTGCCGTGTGAAAAAATAGTCATATCAGTCCCTCTTAACACGTACGAAAAAACGCGAAAATACGTCCGCGCGTTACATAAAATATGGTGTGCACTAAGGCCTCGTGGATTTTGCAGTACTCGTCTGTGGCTCGTAAACGCCCTCGCCTTCGGCTCGGAATAACTCGCCTTGTCTCGTACTGCACAATCCATACTCGGCCTAAAAAAGCGGCCCACTTTACGCCCTTGGTACACAATATACTATTATATCCTCCGGGCTAATAAAGTTGAAAAAAAAAGCAGATCCCCGTATGGCACACTGCATAGCCGCTTGTCAAAGCCAAATATATCCGCGGCATCTTCGTCTAACTGGGCGTTGTTTCAAGGCCACGCCAAATGTTTCACGTTTTTCTTCGCGGCTTCCTTAAACCATTCCCCAGTGAATTTCTCACAGCTAAAAATGTACACTTATTTTTAAAAAAATTTAAACAGCGTCATACAAATGCCGTAAATTGGGACACTATTTGACGCGATTGGCACAGTACATGTTTTTTGAATTTATTTGTTAAAATTAGAAGCAATACCCGGATGCCTTGAAGCCATTAATAAAGCAATTTGATCTATTGAGAAACAAATATCCGCTCCGAATACAGTAACGAATTTTAACTTCTAACGTTAGAAAATTGAGCGCGCGAGGGTGCGTTGAATTTAAGTAATAAAAAAGTACTTACTAATGTGTGCAGCACACCGTAAGCATGCACAGATTGTACATAATCCTGATGGCATCTTGTCTTGTCAGGCGCGGTTCACGTGCCCGTGACACACATCCATCCGATACCACTCGTATGCTGCTTATGAATTCCTTTGATGATAGCTGCATTAACGGTGGGGTATTGATGGCGGCGTTTTCTTCCAATATTTTGCGACCGATCGCAAAGGAAAACCGATTTTGCCTATTTATATTTGCACTTGTTAATGCTGCGTTAATTTTTTTCACACATGTGTTTACAGTTTTTATTAGTTCGTGCACTAGGCCTAATTTTACAAATGGCTCACTAAAAGAATCACTCGCGATACCGAATGTCCGTGCGAGGTTGAGTCGTTTTTTGCTCCTTACGTCAATTGTCAGCTTGCAGTCGAATTGTTGCAAAAACATTGCGCACTCATCGCCTGATAATGCACTATTATAATAGCACTTTGAAACATTTTTCGACGTCTCGGTGTTTTCCATATTCACCACGCACGCTTCAACCGATGTTTGCTCGTCATTCTGAGTACTATTGCCTTGATCTCCTCGGAAATTGTCTCCGCGAACACTTTGTTGTCTAGAACGTTGTCGAGAAAATCCATATTGCAAGAAGCGCGAACGTCTTGACGCTGTAAAGAAAATTTTGGGACTGTAGGAAAACTTAGCCGACGAATGGCTTTTATAATCGCGTGTTCCTCTACAGTGTCTTAAAAAAAACGGGGTCTGAAAATTTGGCGGGCATTCCCAACGCGCTTGATGGTACACCTTCTTAAAATCCGGGTGATATTTGTACGTAGCATATGCCATGCAAGGATAACCCACGCTGCTCCGCTTTGCGCTGTTAGGCCAAGCTGTAGAGCATTTTCACATGACATAATTAGTTACAGCAAACCGATTGTGCGATCATGTAAAGGATGAGAAGCGGATGAAAGGGTATATGTTTTTCACTTGCATTTCCTTTCCTTATTGAAAATAGAAATATCTACAAAATGAGAGGTCGAACGCCTCAATCGAATAATTAGATTCTGAGATAATTAGGAAAAACCGAAATATTAGGCGTTTTTTCGAAATTTCATAGATCCGTCATTTTTTGAATTGGAGCGCTAAAAATTTGAGAATAAGTAGGGATTATAATGTTATTGATATGTGCAAAAGTTGAGTGATGTCGCATTATTAGTTTGCTCAAAATCACGATTCAAAGTTTGCGGTACGTTTTTTCTGGCAGACCTGTATGCTCTACCGTAAGTCCGATTGAAATTTCAAAAAAAAGGTCGAAAAGTTGACATCGTGCATTACAAAACGTAGATTTCAGTTGTTTAGTTTTTCGGGGGACGGAGCATTACCGGAGGAGAGGCGTATATATAGTAATAGCGACAGTAGTAGTTCGCCTTATAATTGTAATAATATCTTATCCCATTGTTATTTCAGTCTAATCGATTCTTTTAGTTTGATTGCATTTTTTATAAGTTAAATAAATTTTGGTCATTTTTATTAAAGGCGCGAACTCCGAGCGCGTCACTGCTTCAGGGAGCAGTCACAGCAGTGATGGTGGTGGCGGCGGCGGCTCAGGGGTACGACTTATACGTCGTAGAAATAACACTAATGACGGTTTGACTAGGCCTACCAGCAGCAGCAGCAGCAACAGCGGTAGCAGGCGCCGCACAGTGGGCCAGAAAATCAAAAAAGTGATCACGGGCTGTCTTCACTCGAAGAAATGCTTGAAAAAAAATTCAAGTGTAGGAAAATCTTCGTCAGAATACCTAGTTTCCGAATCCGTTTCCCCCGAAACCCGCGGACGTCTATATTTTTGTCCCACCTCAAAACCTCATTTTTAGAATGTCCTTTTTCGATTTTACCGATAATAAGTTAGATCGTTGTATTTTACATGTTTAACCATAATACATGAGATATGGGCACAGTATTTACTAGCGTGCACTTATATACTATATATAACAAAAATATATATGTATGTATATATAGGTTGTTCATGGTCAAATCAAAGATCAAAAATTTGTTGCTTCTTCAATCTACGGTAAATATGTTCCAGAAACAGTTTCCAGTGCACCTGAATTTCTTCAGATTTTTAAATTACTTTTTACCAAAATGGTAGGGAGCCAAAGATGTCAATTTTGGCAATAATTGGGTTTTCAGCACTAATTAATTAATTCATAGCTCATCAGGGAAGCATTTCTCACTATAAACATAAATATACTTTTTTTGTAAAATTTTCTGAATTTTTCAATAAAAGTACCCTTAAAGTCATATATGTATATTTATTTATACAACGTAAGGGTGTAAAGATGTGCATGTGTAATAAATAAATAAATAAATGCATACACACACACACACGTGTGTCTATGCACCCATATATATACATATTTATATATATTTTTATACATATACATACATACATATATACATATATCAACTTGATAATTATAATAACAAAAAAAACATGATGATAATGTTTGTAACTGTATTTTTAATAATAATCGTTTATAACTATAATTATCAAATTGATTTGATATTTTCACTAAGTATTTATTTTTCTTAGAGTATAATTCGTATATACTTTCTTAGAGTATAATATCGTATAAACATGGCGGGAGGGAAAGGACCTCCTGACAAAGGTACGAAAAGTTTTTTGAAGTGCCACAGTAATTGTGAAGCTACCACGGTGATCTGTATAGTTTGTGACGGTGCTTTCCACCAGAGTTGTGCTCGACAAAAAAACTTGGTATTTATAAGTGATAGATTAGTGATTTGTCAAGATCATCCCAAGTTAACCTCAAAAGTTGATGAAAGTCTACTAAGCAATTCGGACAGATTTTTTATTGCTACCATTAAACTGAAACAATCTGAAGAAATAAAGAGGGATATACTAGCTGAACTATCAAATAAGTCTCATGAACTAAATGCTTCAATTAGAGATTTTGAAGGCGAATGTGAACATCTTAATAAAGAAAATGAGCTTTTAAGGCAACTGAACAGCGAATTGGAAGAAAAGAATGCTATGTTGCGAGATTCTCTAAACCAGGATATTTTTAAACAGTCAAATCGACAAACTAACTTTAAAACATATGCTGAGATTGCAAGTAGCACCAAGCCGCAACCTAAACGCATCCCTAAAATTACCATTAAACCTAACAGTGATTGTACAAAAATGGAAATCAAAGAGTGCATTACCAAGTGCTTAATCAAAGAAAAAAGCATTCAAACGAATGATGTCTACTGTCTAAAAAAACGTAACGAGATAATGGTGAAGTGTATCAATGTTGAAAGTGTAAACAAGACTGAAAAACTGCTGAAAACCAAGTTAAGTGACTTATGTGAAATAAAACTTGAACAATTAAACAACCCAAAAATCAAAATTGTTGGAATCGAAAACTGTTCAAATCTGGACATCAAAAGCATTGAAGAAGACATCAATATCAGAAACTTTCCTGATTTTGACTCTAAAGTAAATGTTTTACACATGTATACAAATAGCAAAACTAACCTCACTAGTGTACTAGCTGAAGTTACCTCTGAAGTATACAAATATATCAGAGAAAGTAAAAACAAAATCTTTGTCGGATGGCAATCTTGCAGAGTATTGGACCTAATAAACATCAAGCCATGTCTGAAATGTGGCAGATTTGGACATAGTACTGTTAAATGTACTAATCAATCTACTTGTCTCAGATGTTCACAGAAGCATAAAACAATTAGCTGCACCAGTACCACGCTTGCCTGTCCTAATTGTAGTTTCAGCAACTCCAAGTTTGAAACCAATTACAATACCAATCATGATGCTACGGATTATAATATGTGTATTATATTAAAAAACAAAATTAAGAAATACATTGAGACAACTGATTATCCGGTGCAACCTAAGTTACCGACGGTTAAACCAATACCGATAAATTACCATATGAAGATAAATAATCAACTTGATAATATCTCGAACGCAAGTGATCTACACAGTGACCATGATCAATCCACTGAAGCAAACCTACGCATTCAACAAGTTACTGACAAACAGCCTATAAGGAATCAACATCAACATGCTGAACAAAATCTACAAAAACCTAGGAATCAACTACCGACTCGTAACCAACAAAATTCATCCAAGACTGAAACGACTGCAAAATCTGTTAAGACTAGGTAAAGTTTTATCTCTCCCCAGTAACTGGTCTCAAATTTAAATTAATTGAATTATGGATTTTGAAATTTTTGATAAAATAAACAACGATTCTATTATCATGGAAAGAGTTTTCGAAACGACATCTAGTCTTAACAAAGCGCTGAACAACAAATCAGATTTCATAATGCATGTAAATATTCGTAGTATGTTAGCTAACTTTGATAAACTGAAAATTTTATTTAATAGCTTAACTATTAAACTATCGATTTTAATATGTACAGAAACTTTTGTTCAAATTAATTACAAGACGTTTGAGTTAGATGGATACAAAAGTTACTACAATGATAGCCATCTTAATCAAAATGATGGAGTTATAGTCTTTGTTGATAGCAATATTGTCCATGAGACCAAAATTATTAAGTGTGGTAGGGCAAAGTTGATCAACGTTCATATTAGGTTAAGTAATAATAAAGGAATTGATATATCCTCTGTTTATAGATCTCATGGAATTCCTAAGAGTGAATTTATCTTAGCTCTTAATAATTTCTTAAACAAAAAAAGAAATGTTAAAAATCATCTACTAGTGGGGGATTTTAATATCAATTTACTTGATACAGAAAAGGATAGCTAGGAGTTTCTCTGTAACTTCCTGGACAAAGGATACATACCAGGCTTTTTGGGTATTACCAGGCCATCGATTGGAAGTAGCAAAGGATCATGCATTGACAACATTTTCATAAAAACAGATAATCTAAAAACTGCTACGTTCAAACTTAAACACTCTCTAACTGATCACTATCCAATATTTATTACTCTCGAAAAAATGAGAACTAAAAATTTTGATCCCATCAAATTTATTGATTATAAGAAATTAACTAATGTTGCTAAGACTATAAATTGGAATATAATTATGTCAATCCATGATCCTGATAAAGCATCTGATAAACTGATAAATGATATCAAATTCTGTATTGAACATGCTACAATTATAAAAAGAAATGTTAATCATAAGCCCAGAAAGACCTGGATAACTAATGCTATTATGCAATCATGTGCCACTAAAGAATTACTGTATAACATATGGCGTAAAGACATTAATAACAAACAGCTCAAGCTTGAGTATCTCACTTATACCAAAGTTCTGAATAGGGTAATAAAAGATGCTAAAATAAGGCATGAAAAGAACCTAATCGAAAGTAATGTAAATAACTCAAAAAAATATTATTAACAAAAAAATAGTAAAGTTAATGATAGTATAAGTTATATTAAAATAGATGATAGTAAGATTTTTAATAAGGCTGAAATAGCTGACTATGAATAATTTTTTCTGTGAAATTGGTCATAGGTTGAGTGCCAAGTTTGACAAATCTACTAATAATGCGAGAAAAATGCCCGACATGAACAGTAATTCCATTTTCTTAATTCCAACGAATTCTGTTGAAGTTTTGAATATCATAAATAATATGAAATTTAAAAATAGTGGAGTCGATAAGATTAACACCAAAACTCTGAAGGTTTTGAGTAATTTTATTGTTAAACCGTTAGTTTTTATTTTTAATTTATGTATTGAGAAAGCCATCTGGCCAAACGCATTGAAAAACGCGGAGATAATTCCTGTACATAAGTCAGGAGAAAGGCATAATATATTTAACTATAGGCCTATATGTTTAATCTCCAACTTGGCAAAGATCCTGGAAAAAATGGTATATATTAGAATTATAGATTTTGTTGAAAAACACAATTTGATATCTGATCAGCAGTTTGGCTTTAGGAAGAATACTGGTACTAAAAATGCCCTAAATTATTTGGTGAATATTCTCTATAATAATCTCGATGCTAGTACTCCTATCATTGTTACCTTCTTGAATCTTGCTAAAGCTTTTGATACTGTTGATCATGATCTTTTAATTGAGAAACTTTACCACGTTGGAGTTTGAGGTCAGGCACTTGATTTGCTGCGAAGTTACCTTAATGATAAACTGCAAAAAGTTAGAGTAGGTAATGAAGAGAGTACTAGCAAGCAAATAACAATTGGGGTTCCCCAAGGTATTATCCTTGGTACTCTCCTATTCCTGATATACATAAATGACCTTTTAAATGCAATCCCTTCCAAAGCCGTTTCATCGTATGCTGATGATACTGTCATAGTATCCTCTGGGTCTTCGTGGAAAGATGCCCAGGATAATATGAACAGTTATCTACTAAAAGTAGATGCTTGGTTAGCGAGTAATAGATTATCCCTGAATGTTGATAAGACTGTCTATATGACTTTTGGAAATTACTGTGATAGCGTGCCTATACAGTCTTGTGTCAAAATAAGAGATAAAAAACTAAGTAGAGTAGAGAGCTGCAAATACCTAGGGATTATTTTCGATTATAACCTAAGATGGGATAAACACATACATAATATCATCAATAAAACCAAGTACCTAATTTACATCTTCTACAAGATCTCCCAGTACATGTCAACAGAAACATTGATGTTGATATATTATGCCTTTTTTCATAGCATATTCTCTTACGGAATTATTGCTTGGGGAGGTGCATATAAGTCTACTAGTTACCTACTTCAAAATTTACAGTTTAGGATATTGAAGATTGTAAATAAAAATAAGTTTGTTCAAAAAAATCCTATGAATATAGCTAAATTATTCGCATATGAATCGTTACTACTACACTACTGTGATCTTAGAACTAAATATATTAACTCTAATAGCATTACTAGAAATAAGAACTTAACTATACCCAAATTTAATAAAAGAGTTAGCAACAAAATGAGCTATCTTAAGGCTATATCTGTATTCAATGATCTCCCGAATGAACTAAAAACTGTTAATATTGTAAATAATTGGCAAAAGAAAAAACTAAAAAATTGGATACTCTTAAACTACATGTAATTTAGTAATTTTTTGTTAGTTATCTTTTGAATTTATCTCAAATATTTTATATATTTTCACCGTGATACAGCTTTATTTACTGGAGGCCTCACTTGGCAACGTGGTCTTAGTAAGATTTTAGTTTTAAGGTTATTAAGTTTCTAAATTTTGTAAAATGCCAGTCCTGCCCACAGGTACCTACGTGTTCCTCTGCAGGTTTTTGCAAAAGTTATTTAAATGTAAATACTCTGTAAATACTTTTCTGGTCAATAAAAAAAAAAAAAATCCTAGTTTTTATTTTTTGCGCACAGTAGATGTCAAAAGTACATTTTTTTTTTTATAAATTAGTCCTCGTAGTTTAATTTTGTCTATGAAAACTGATTTCAAATGTATTCTGATTAAAAAAAAATCATTGTGCGCATTACATTATGTAATAAAAATATTGTATAATGTAATATAAAACTTATTATTTGATTTATCAAAACTTGACAATATTAATACAAGTTATGATATTTGTGTAACTGTGCTTTCATTAATAATCGTTTATAGATTCGTTTAGAACTACCGTTATTAAATTATTTTATTATTTTTCGCAGAAAATATTTCATTTAGCTTAGAGTAGGATATTCCTGGATGTTATTTATTAATGCGCGGTAAAAGTCAAAAGTTTTTATGTTTTTAAATCAATCCTCGTAGTTTAGTTTTGCCTGATGAAACCTCATTTCAAATTCATTCTTGGTTAAGAACGATTGTTTCTGATCACAAACAGTATTTTGAAAATGCGTTCATTTAATATAAAACGCCAAGAAATTTTTTTAATTTTAAAAGATAATTATATATTAGATTTTGCAAAACAAGCTGATGTAGTTGTGTCTTACTTGAGTAATAGTTTAGAATTAAGTGTTACCGAAAAGACTGAAGTCTCTTTAATATTATGGAACAATTTCTTCAACAATGTTAAGCGTAGATTATCTACTCTCCCAAAAAATAAAAGAAATTATAGTGTTTTCGAAAATAAATATGTTGAATGGCTTAAACAATATGTCGAATTTAATTTAGTGCAAATTGAGAAAAATGCTACTAAAGCAGGTAAGATATATTCATCAGTATATTATGATTATTTAAAAAACTGACATTTTGTATGGTTAACTTGATTTTTGTTTTTATTAATTTATTAAGTAGTTTTATATTTGAAGGCTAAACATTATGATGTTATAATATTGTAAAATATTTTATTTCTATATATTTTTTGAAGGTATACAAACGACTGAACAAAAATATAAAGTTTCATTTAATAAGGCGTCAGAAGCAACAAAAAGACCACGAACTACAGCTTTGTGTGGTCAGTTAAACGCTGAAGAAGTTTATGAAGCAGCGAAGAAAAAATTAAAGTTGAACAATAATTCGCCTGGTGTCAGATTGATTTCTAAGATAGTTGATCCTTATTATGCAATAAATATTGAAAATGCGTATAAGAAAATATCTGGTATCCAATTGCCTCCTAAAAGAGCTTTGTCATTAATGATCGATACTAATTTATCTAAACAAGTTTATCAAACAATAAGAGATGTTGCACTAGAATATGGTCATGATTTTTTGCCACCTTATAACGAGGTAATATTTTTAAATAAATAGTTGTAGTGCCTATGCTGTCTGAAAAATCTGCAGGCTCTGATAAATCAAATTACAAGATTACAATTTGATTAATTTTAAATAGTGGTTTTTAATAAATATCAAATTAAACTTGATTATTTATTTGTTACTTTGCAATCGAGTGATCTTTTTTGATATTTTTAAATATAAATAATGCGCGCACTTTACAAAATTTTTAAGAGAAACAGATTCGTTCAGCTTGGGTCAAACGATTTTTTTTACATAAAAAAATATTGATTTAAAGTTCTTTTTTTTGGGAGACCCTGGTAAAAATAATATTATTCACATAATTGTTAATAAAATTTATTAGCTTTCATTAGCTTTTTTAAAAATGAGTCTTATCCGAATGATATAATAGTTACGGAAACAAAATGTGAAGTTTATCTAAAAAAGTTACTTAAAGTCATTCACTGAAACGATTATTAAATTATTTAAATCTCAAATTTGATCGAACGGCTACGTATTTCTTGGTAAATATGGTTTTGACGGGACAAACGCTAACGTTTATAAGCAAAAGGCTGAAGACAAAGATGCGAAATTGAATAGTATTTTTTGTTCATCATTCGTGCCTCTAAAATTATATGATATGGAAAGTAACTTAGATATTGGGAAAATAAAAGTTCATCTTCACCAAAGTTTTGTTGACCAATCAAAATTATGTTCGAAAAAGAAACAGATGTTTTATGTATCCAAGAAGAAGAAGATATGAAAAAGCAAATTTCAGAGCTAAAAAACTTTTAAACTACAGGGTGCTCAATATCCTACGATTTAAAACTTACGATGATAGATGGCAAGGTGTGTACATGGCAAATAATTTTCTTAATTACTTAGGACAATCGTTAGGGTAAATTGATTAAGCAAACATTTCGTCATACGCTATTTTTATGCCGAAAATAACGAGTCGATTATCCACATAGATATCCATGTTCATTCACATTGATTCAACGTGGATATTTGCATGAATTATCTGACTAAATTAATCTACATGAATTCTTTGTATTAATTTCTGAGAATATTTAATTATAACAAGTCTATAACTTGGTGAGACAATTGATTCGTCGTTGAATTTGCACAGTACCATTTAGATGGTACAATCAATATGAACTATTTTGTACCTTAAAAGCTCCTTGTTTTTTATTATCAACCCCGCTTTAATATTATTTGAAAATTTAAGTGAATAGCCTATGCAGATATCCACGTTAAATTAAAGTAGAATCAATATTTACCAGCATGGATAGGTAGATAATCCACGTTATTCTACCCAATTAGTTTAAACATGTTGGGTTGTAAACTTTACAAAATCTACTTCATTTTCATCTAAATATATTTTATCTAAAATAATTTAAATATCTATATAAAAATATAAAATAATTTTAGATTTTCAATGCACTGAATAGATCGTCAAGTCAAAGATGTTTTGTCTGTAGTGCTACTATATCAGAACTGAATAGTTTGGAAAATGTAGTACAAAGAAAAATTAATGATAACGCATTAAACTACGGATTTTCTGTGTTACATGCTCGAATCCGATTTATGGAATTGGTACTGCATATATCATACCGCTTAGACATTAAAAAGTGGCGTGTAAGTACATGAATGTGATTATTTGGTAGCTCTATAATCCAAACATTAATTTTGAGTAAATATTAAGACGAAAAATCTGTCAAGATAGAAACAGTAACTAAAAGAATTAATGTAATAGTTGCAAAATCAAATAATTTAAAAACAGATTTCATTAAATGACACCTTAGTTTTTTCTTGTATGATAGTAATTTATAGCGTTAATGATTCTAAGCTTAGAAATTGATGAAATTTATAAATTTTTAGCTTTCTGACATTATAATTTAGTAGTAAATCTTGCACTTTTATAAATACGAACAATATTACTAGTTCTATGTAAATCGATTAATATATGTCATTTTACCTTTTTTTTCTTATCGTAGGTTCCAAAAGTAGAACAGGGTATTATCAATAAAAGGAAAAAAATAATACAAGATGAACTATTAAGTCAGTTAGGTATATTGGTTGATGCTCCTACTCAAAACTTTGGAAATACAAATGACGGAAACACAGCTAGAACATTTTTTAATAACCCTGATATTGTTTCAAATGTAACTGGTAAGTAGTTAGTAAACAATATTACTAATGTTACTACGGAAGTTTAAACATAAACGCATTCAAAATCATTTTGAGCCAGTGCATCGTTTGTTAACAAATTAATTGTGATTTCAAACGTGCTTGTCACTTTTGTAATATGTTCTTAATTTTTATTTTTCGAAGTTAACAATTTATTCATACGTAAAGATCGCGCGGGAAAATAAACAACCAATTTGTGAGCGAGAATTAGATAGTTACAACGACCAATCTTGTAACAAATGGAATGATTATCATTTATTTTTGAGAGTAAGACACTGATTAAAATGAAGCATTTTAATTTAACAATTAAAATATAAATAAAATATATTATGTTTACCAAAAACGTTAAGAAATTGTATGTTGATAGCACTAAAATATATTAAAACTCTTTTAGAATTTGACATCGTCTTATTGAAAAAGTTTCAAACCATTTTGGGCACTATATCAAGTAGTAATAAACACTCGACAAACGACGCGCGTTACATGCCAGCTGTGCGTGTGCCGAAGCCAGCACTAGAAAATCCGTAAAAGTACCTCTACGTGTTTTATTTTATTTGAAACGCAGCAAGACTCTTTATTTAAAAACCGAACGGATATGCGTTTGCACGTGCCGAATTTGTGCGTTGTTCAACAAGTGTGTACAGACTGTCTGACGCGTAGTGACTTGAAAGAGCGCTGCGAAACTTGCGGTTTACGCGAATATGTTTTTCGGGAAGACCCTGTAAGTCAATTCGTTGAGCTGTACATTCGTGGAAAATCAGCGTTCCATCGTATCGGTTTGATGCTCAATTCGACGTTCCTAACGAAGACTCGCACGCGTTTCGGGACAACCGCTAACGCCAGCACCGAAAGTTATTTTGTGACGAAAACAAGAATGAAATGAGGGCTTGTAACGAAGGGTCGCACGAAAACCGAGATAGCCGCGATGACTAGCTCGCTAAGAAACCTTGTCAAATATACATATAAGTATTATCCGATTTTTATCATTCGAATTTCATTTAAATCGGTATTTTTTGCATATTAAAAAGTGTTCTACAAAGTTTTGTGTATAATGCGGTATTTGCAATGTGAAAATATGGAAGACGGGACCGTTTGAGTCCCGTAGCGACCTTCGTAAATGTGGCCCATGTGTTTAAGATTACGAGCGAGCGTACTAGAATTCGGCGCGTCTTGGTTCACGCGCTAGTCTTCGCTGCATAGACGACAGAGCGTGCTTCTCTTCGTCTAAAACCCGTTTTTGGAGTTAGTTTTCGCCGCATAGAAGACGGAGAGTTTTCGTTTTCGTTGCGAGCTCGCAACACGTACTACTATTCGATGCAAAGATTTCTTAGCGATCTAGTCATCGCGGCAATCTTGGTTTTCGTGCGATCATTCGTTACAAGTCGTGAAATGAGCTAGAGTTCGCAGTTAGCTCAGTGGTGCCAGTCTTCGTTAGGAGCGTCGAATTCATCTTAAAGTACCTGGTAGAAAAACATGAAAACGCGAATCCTCAAGTCGTGCTCAACGGAAAAAATATCGTTCTATACAGTATGGACGGACGAAATTTATCGATAGTTTGAATTATTTTCACATGTGATTAAGAGCATTACCCGAAACTTTTGGTTTGCCACTGTGCGCGAAAAAAGGGTATTTTCCGCATTTATTTAACATTCCCGAAAATAAAAATTACGTCAGGCCTCTACCCGATGAGGAATTTTACGCACCCGATTCAATGTCGGTCAAAGAACAAAAAGTGTTCTACGAGTAGTACAGCAAAACTACGCGTGATTACATATTCGATTTTTAAAAAGAAATGGTAGAGCACTGTCGAATGGACGTTGAGATTTTGCGACACGCGTGTATGGCTTTTCGAGAAATATTTCTCAATGTAGGTACAATTTGTCCTTTTGCTGAAGCGACCACTATAGCGAGCGCGAGTTCAATTGTATACAGAAAAAATTTCCTTCCCGAAAAAACCATCGGTATTATACCTGCTACAGGATATCGGCGTGGTGACAAACACTATCAAAACTCTTTGGAGTACCTAGTTCAGAGCGAACAAGAGATCGGTCAAGAAATCATTTACGCTTGGAGGGTTCGAGAGTTTCGACTACCCGAGGGTTTTCTCGTAGATGGTTTTTTATCGTCTTTGACCGAGGACTGTAAGGAAGGGTATAGTATTCGAGTACAAGCGCTGTTATACACACGGCTGTCCAAAATGCTTCGATAAAGCACGTGAAAAAATTTCAACTTATGGTCGCACGATTAATGAGGCGTTCGAAAATACAATGTCAAAATTGCAAAAAATGCAATGCAAGTTTGACGAGATAAAATCGCGAAATCCTAAAATCACGGCATACGTAAAATCATCTATTAATGAGTCGAATAACTTTAAACCTTCGTGATGCATTTTTCGGCGGTCTCACAAAAAACATTATCCCTTATTATAAAATCAAAGAAGGCGGAAAACTCAAATATACAAACATTTGTTCTCATCCGTACATTTGTAAACGCGGAAAATTTCCGATCGGACATCAGCGTATTTTAGTGGGCGGAAAGTGTCGCGAATGGACCGGTGAAGATTACAATAATCTCTATAGAGTCGAGGGCTTACAAGGAAGGGTCCCCAGGTGTACCTCACCGATTTTGATCATTTTGTGATATGTTGTATTAGTCGAGAAAATATTAGACACGTGTTTTTTCTTACGTGCTAACTCGTCGATTTAAGGGGTGAAAATCACCCTTGAAGTTTACCCCCAAAAACAGGTTTTTTCTAATATCTCAAAAACTATTTGGAGTTTTTAAATAAAACCAATGCCAAATTCTTTATTATAAAAAGACGCTACTGTAGGCACAACTTTTACCCCGAAGGGTGTCACCCCCTTTTTTTTAGGGGTAAATGTGCAATTTTTCGCTTTTTTTTCAATATAAAATTGATCAAAACGGCTAGATTTGGTTGAAAATTGCACTACCATCAAGAAAATAAGAAATTAAAGTTGACGTGTTTCGAGATTTACGAAGAAAATTTTTTTTTCTCGATTGTTTTACCCTTGAGGTTATTTTTGTATTTTATCCTTAAATAAAAAATTATATTCTTGAATTATTTTAAAATTTTTTTAATTTATTTGCAGATTTACACATTTATTGTATATTTTTTAATTTTTAATAAAACAACATTGAATATCGACGAAAATCATTTCATTTTACAATGAATTATTGCAGGTTTGAAATAAAATAAAATTTTGAACTCTTGTGTAATAAATTTTATTTCGAATACATTCTACAAACTTATAATATTATAATTATATAGATCATGCAATTTATGTGTAATACATCGGTAATTGAAAATTACATAATTTTCTTAATTGTTATCAAGGATCATAAGTAGAACAATAATGATAATCATTAAAAACGTGTTTCAAACATAAAGATTTTTTACACCATGAACATCGAACAATTGCGACATTAGAGCACCCTGCAATTTCATAAAGTATATTAGATTATGATCTAAAAGCAAAATTTACTGGATTTTCAAAATTTTCAGGATGAACATCCGTGTAACCACTTTTATACCATGAATATTTAAACAGATTTATGTATCTCGGAGAAGATAGTTGATTGTGCACTAAAGATTGAAGTTTAATGATATTGTTTCTTAAATGAAGATTCAATTCTTCATTCATCAATATCACGCTGTCCGAAAAGTTCTTACATAATTTTTCCAAACCCTAAATCCAAAAACATCTAGCGGTTGTATTTTGCCTGTAGTTCCTTTTGGAATTATTTTTAAAGTTATTTCTTTATTAGTAGGTTTTACTTCTTCTACGGCTGAAGGACAGTGCCCAGTCCATGGGTCTACCAAAAGTACATTTGATAAACCAACATTCGGAAAATATACTTCTTTGAGCCATGTTTTAAAATGATCTAAAATCATACGAATTTCATATTTTAGTAATTTTTAATAGAATACTAATTAAAACAAGAAAATGATCACTAATAATACACAGGATGCCTTCTGAATCCAAAATAGTATCATAATTATTCGAATACGCCTAATATGAAATAATACCTGAAGTTAATTTTCCTGATTTAGAAGCCATTGCATAAATGTTAGCTGGTCTGAACGATAAAAAGAGGGGAAAGAAGTCTACCATCACCAGATATTGTTGGATGTATTGTATAACTATGAGTCGTAGAAGCCACAGATTGCACCAAGCATTCTACTTGACTTTCCCCTTCGATTGTTAATGTACGGCCAGAATGGACTTCTAATTGAAATCCACTTTGATCTGAATTATAAACATTTTCTATTCCTTTTTCTTTAATAAGAATTTTCACTTCAATAACAAATTCATCAGCTTTTTTTTGTAAATAATCTGCTCCTTCTATTGTTTTTTTGGTAATAAATTTATTAATTTTTCTTCCAACAATTCTATGGGCTCTCTTAAAATTTTTTACCCAATGTTTTGATGCTTTGAAACGAAAATCTTCACGACCAATATCGTTTTGTGCTTGCAGGGCCCATTTCTGTAAATCTATATCATGGATAATATGTCCAGCATCAAAAGCAGCTTTGAAATTTTCTAACACAAATCAACAAATTCTAGCTATTTTTTCTCTATAAGTTCCACCTTTCTTTAAAGTTTTTGCCCAACGTTTTAATTGTGTTATTAATGTTACCTTTCAAAATCTATTTTGTACGGTTTTTAAATTTTAATTTTTATTAACACCACTTATCCAAAACTCTACTGCTCTTGCTTTATAATCATGATCTAATTCTTCAACATCTCATGTGCACTGCTGAAAACTTTCATCTGTAATACTATCTCTTTCATCATCTTCTACAACCTGCATTTGAATATCTTTATAAGGTTCTGCAAAATCAAGAGTTTCATCCTCAACAACTTCAAATTCATTAAATTCATGCATAGAGTTTAATAAAATTTGTTCAATATGCTCTTTTAAATCTCTTTCTCGCTGTGTTATTGGAGTTTCTTTCAGATTAAGTGCTTGAAATGTTATTAAAAGCAAGTTTAACACGTTCATGGGATTTACAAACATTTTATTCCATTCTAAAAATTTAACACTGTAAAATGAAAAACTGTTCTTGTTATTTTATACTGTTATATTTAACACGTTGAAGTACACTTTTAAACTCAAAGAAACATAAAGTAGAACTGACCAAAGTAATTAAAAATGCCGATTTCAATGCTTTCACAAGTTGCAGAATTACAAATAAAAATAAATTTATCACGAAGACTCACAGATAAATTTATCACAGATAACTATTATCAACAGGTCAATAGCATTATCATCAGCATATGATATATAGCAAGTACTATTAATAAATATTATTGAATATGTAGATATACTTACTTAATTTAAAATGTATTTCAATAACATATCATTATATGTGTTTTAAAATTTCAATGTAATATATGATATATATATATATATATATATATATATATATATATATATATATTTGGAAAATTTTTAAATACTAATGACTCCTATAATTTTTGTATAAGATTTCCTATAAAGTTTACGTATGAATGCATTTTTAATGAAGAGTGTATTTTTTATATTTTTGGTACGATACAAATTTTAAGAATCCTGAAATATGTCATTGTTTGAAATTATCTCATCTTGTTAAAACTGTCAGAATAATTTATAAATTAGAATTTTAAAATGAATCATCAAAGAAACTCTACAAATAAATGGAAAAAAAAATCAGGACGTAAATGTTTTAATTTTATATCGCTTGCCAAACATTTTAAAATTGAAAAATTATTCATGGATCTAATTTTTCATTTAAGGATAAAATAAAAAAATAACCTCAGGGGTAAAAGAATCAAGAAAAAAATTTTTCTTCGTAAATCTCGAAACACGTCAACTTTAATTTTTTATTTTTTTGATGGTAGTGCAATTTTCAACCAAATCTAGCCGATTTGATCAATTTTATATTGAAAAAATAGCGAAAATTGCACATTTACCCCTAAAAAAACAGGGTTTGACACCCTTCGGGGTAAAAGTTGTGCCTACAGTAGCGTCTTTTTATAATAAAGAATTTAGCGTTGGCTTTATTTAAAAACTCCAAATAGTTTTTGAGATATTAGAAAAAACCTGTTTTTGGGGTAAACTTCAAGGGTGATTTTCACCCCTTAAATCGACGAGTTAACACGGAAGAAAAAACACGTGTCTAATATTTTCTCGAGTACTACAACATATCACAAAATGATAAAAATCGGTGAGGTACACCTGGGGACCCTTCCTTGTTAGTCAAGTGTAGAGTATTGCCAACGCGAAATCTGTACATGCCGCTTCTACCTGTTAAAATGGACAACCGTCTACTCTTCACTCTTTGCCGCTCTTGTTGCTAGGAAGCGCACACCAGTGATTGTAATTACGAACAAATATTGGAGCGCGAATTTACGGGTGTTTGGGTGTCCGACGAGCTACGCAAAGCCCTTGACCTCGGGTAAGATACACGTTATTTGGCAGTACGACACTATGTGGTTCGATGAAACAAAAGGGGGTCTCTTTGCCGAGTACGTAAACTTATTTTTAAAAATAAAAAAAGAATCATCCTCGTGGCCTAGCTGGTAAGTCGACAAGGAGAAGAGCGCTATTTAGCCGAGTACGAGCAAACCGAGGGTATTTTACTAGACCGTGAAAAAATTACGAATACCCCGGGGTTACGCGCTGCAGCAAAACTCTGTTTAAATAGTTTATGGGGCAAATTTGGGCAGCTGACAAACATGAAACAAACGAGTATTATTAACGAGCGCGAAAAGTTGCTGCAACTGTTATTTTCAAGCGATAAAGAGGTTTTCGACATCTGACTGGTCAACGATGAAATCCTGTATGTAAATTGGAAATTTACAAAGAAGACGCTGTAATACCCGCACCTTATACGAATGTTGTCATTGCCGCGTACACAACAGCGCAGGCAAGACTCGTACAGTACAGTTACTTGGAAAAACTTGGGGAGAGCTTACTTTACTACGATACGAACTCGTTTTTGTAAAAAATGAAAACGATCCAGACGAACATGATCCTCCGATAGGTAATTTTTTGGGTGCTATGACTGATGAGTTAAGGAGTTATGGATATGGTACGTACATTGAAACTATGATGTCCGCTGCGACCAAATTTTACGCTTTTTGAGCAATTACACCGAATGGTAAAACTGTAGAATGTTGTAAAGTTAAAGACATACGGCTAAATTATTGTAATTCTCTAAAGATAAACTTTGATAGCATAAGATCTCTAATCGACGATGAATTTGATGAAAATGAAGAAAGCAAACAAACCATCAAGGTAAATTTTACATCGATAAGGCGTATAATTATGCATGACGTTGTGACTCGCGATGAATTCAAAACTTGCAGCACTGTTCTGAAGAAAAGACGATATATTTCGAAAAATTGTTTTCTTCCTTTTGGTTATAAAAAAATCATCCATCCTAATATGTATATACATTGATAAATATGTGAAAAAAATCCTACCAATGCTTTTTATTTATAAACTTGAAATATATATAATACTAGAAAAAAGAAATAATTATCTTGATTCATTCAATAGCAGCTGATTACTGCGAGCGATAAGCTCATTACCGCGTATGATAAGCTAAAACCTGCGACCACACAGTTTAAGCTGATCTCGCGGGAAAGCAGCTGATGACGAGGCACGTGATAAGCTAAACAGTGCGTGCCTATACCGAGACCCGCGCCGCGGGGGTCGCCAGCAATAAAACTAGAAAACGCTGTTTATTTTTTTCAGTATCAATTATGGATATTCACTGGAAACATTCATTTACGTGCATCGTATCGGGGCCGACGATGTGTGGAAAAACTGTATTCGTAAAACGCTTCCTTGATAATCTACACATGTGCAACATGCGCTTCGACCGTGTCTTATTTTACTACGGTGAATGACAGGAGTCGTATCGAAATGAATTTAAAATACTTGATAATCAAAGTATCGAGTTTCCTGAAGGCTTACCACAGCCCAGCGACTATTCCAACGATAATGATAAAAAAATATATCAACTATTTATCTGTGTCAAAATCTTTTTTACAAGGTCTCGAATCAGCGTGATTTATCGCTCAATTCGAATTACATCATACTCTTCAAGAACCCTCGAGGTCGTGCTTAAATACAGTACTTGGCGCGGCAAGTTTATCCGGAGGATCCTAAATTTTTTTCAAGAGGAATACATGGATGCGTGCAGTGAGCCAGACAGCTACCTGCTCTTGGATATGAAGCAAGATACACTGGACGAGTTTTGTTTTCGTACGCGTATTTTTCCCGATGATCTGCCGCAATATGCTTACGTACCGCGCAAAAGTCGACAAATTATAATTATTAAAGAGGGCGAGCGATGCTTATGAAAATCAGTCTCGCAGTAGCGATAGCTAAACAAACATCGCGCAGCGATCCACGCATCGTTTGCGGAAAACATTTTTCAAAGAAGAACGCTTCTGAACGCTCTTTGCCACGTAAACGCTCAATAGCGTGACGCACTGTTACGCACAGCCAATAAAAATATTATAAAGTGTATCTACGAGTGCGCGCTCAAAGTTTTTCACAGCGTTGTAGAAATCAAGGAAAACTCAAAGCGTCGGCTAAAGAAGCATAAACAAGTCTTGCAAAAACTCATTGATGTACCGTCGTCGTCAGGTGCAGGCAATAAACAAACTTGAAAGCGTAAAAAACGTGCTATAATTTAGAGCGGTGGTTTTTTCTTACCTCTGCTTCTCGAGCCGCTCATCAGTACGATTTTTTTTTAAATTTTACACTAACGACTTTGAGCACGCGCGAAAAATTGTTATTGTACCAAAGGCTATGGACGAGCGTTGACAAAATATCACGCAACCTACGTCAGCGCACCCGCAACAGCAGCGGCCGATGCCTCCGTCCCTACCGTCCAAGGGTAGTGTACAGACATCCGGGGATAATTTATCACGATTAGACGCAGAAATGTACGAGATTCTTAATTCAAAAAAATTTATCAGCGAAGAAGAAAAATGTAAAAACTACTTGCAAGCGCTGCGTAGATTTCTGTTCTTTAAGGAGAACGAGCAGGTCGAAAAGTCTCGCGATGAGAATCTCGCGACGCCTCTGTCAGAAGAAACTATTATCGAAAGTATGCTGAAAAATCATCAGAAGAAGGCATGTTTGCTGCTAAAATACTGGCAGACTTACGAGCCTGATCGTCTCAAATGGAACAATACAGGCAGTGCTATCATAGATGGTAGTCTTGTGCCTCAATCGAATAACGCAGACTTACTGAGCGATGTATTGGTGAAGCAAAAAAACAGGCGACCAATACAAGCCACCTGCTAGACAATTTCAATTTGCAAAGTTTATCGCCAGATCTGAAACACTTAACGAATTCGTCGGTAATACTAACATCTCCAAAATAATTAGACAAATATCAACGCGAATAAAGGCGGAAAAACGCAAAAGTGCGGGTCCAGTAGCTACGTCACCATCAGCAAGTAAAGTCAGACACGAGCCGCAACCACCACCAAGGCCATCGACGCGTCAAAAAAGATGGTTGAATCTTCCAGTATGAAATTTGAGAAACAGTACTATAATCTCTGACACGAGGCTGGCTCACGACAGTGCCCGAAATCTTGTTCGCGTAAATACTCGAGGCAAATCTTTAACGGGCAGAGAAAAGAAACACATTTACACATGACCGCCGTCAATTTGTATCTATATAAGCGATAATTCATCGTTCGGCATTCGTCGCCTATGGGACGTCAGATAGCTTATAGCTATGCCGTCGGCATAACACGTGTGCCTAGTATAGTATACTACCACCTGTCCACCTACTAATATATTGCTCACTCGTGTGTCGGTGTGTGCGCCGCGTGAAGGGAGTTCGAAAAGTGGGAGTCGGCGGCGAAAGAGAGAAGGAGAGAATGGGAACGAGCGCGCAGGGACGTCTTGCTTACTCGGCCATCAAGTTTCAGCAATTTCGGAGCTCGGAATATTGCGGATTATAACTTCAAATTGGAAAGCGGCCGTCTGTCTCCCCGCCTCGAACGTCAATCGAGCAACGCGGAATCGAGCAACTCCTCGACCAGCCGGAGGGCGTTGGCGCCCGCTACAACTCAGCGCGTAATACGGCCCTGGGGCCCGTCGACACTCGCGGCGTAACGGCTAGTCGCATACCAAGCCGCGCGCGTATATCCTCTGGAATACGAGGTCCCCCCCCCCACCTGTTTTCCCCGAGCCTCTCAATAGGCGCGGCTGCATCGCCACTCGCCAGCGTCAGATCTTGCACCGCGTCTCGCGCACGCGTACCCTATGTATACGCGCAGTCCCGATCGATACCATCCCTCGGACGAGACATCTGCGTTCGCGTGTGCGTATACACACTGCTGCTGCAGTTCGACGCGTGAGTTCCCGAGCGGCTGGACGTCAGCATCAGTCACATAGACGCTCGCGAGCAGCAGCCGTTCGTTCTCCAGGTGAGTCACGCTCTCTCTCTCTCTCTCTCTCTCTCTCTCTCTCTCTCTTGCGCTTGGTCGCGCCCCTTTTCCTCCGAATTCTCTCGATTCCGACGTCGACTCGTTGAGTCGAAAAAGTGCAGCGATATCGCGATACGCGTCGGGTGCGGCCGAGGAGTGTGTAAACACACACGCTTATATAGGTAAAAAAGTCAAGTCTCGCAGGAACGGAGTCAGCGCCTCGTCGCCCGCAGTGTATGAATAACTAACGATCGCGTATCTGCGAGATCGCGATCAGAAAATCGAGGCTCGTTCTCTCTCCGCTCTCGATCGTTAAACATCACACGCGTCCTCGTTGTCAACGACTGCGACTATTAACCGTGAGAATTTTCGCGTGGCTGTTTGGGAGGCTAATTTGTGTCAATCGACATCGCTCAAAGAAGCGAATAACGGTTTCTGCTATTTACTAGTCGTCATAAACGTTCTCAGTAAACTTGTGTGGGTCGAGCCCTTACGCGTTAAAACAGCTCAGAAAGTCGCTACAGCTATTGACAAAAATCTCAAGTGATCCGGTAATCGTGTGCCTCAGTGCTTACAAACGGACAAGGGAAAGGGGTTTACAGGTAGCGCTGTCCAACAAATTCTCAAAATATACGACATTTCTTTTCGCACCGCTCGAAATCCCGATATCAAAGCGGCCGTAGTTAAGCGCGTGAATCACACACTAAAAGAGCGTATGTAGAGGTATTTTACCCATCGTAACACCAAATGCTACATTGACGTGATGCAGAAAATTGTCGATGCATACAACAACACGATTCACATCTACGAATATGCAGCCTGCTGACGTTAACCTCCGCAAAGCGTACAAAGCCGGCGCCAACGTTGAACAATAGCGCCACGCCCAAGAAAGAAAACACCCGATACAGCCTGAAAATAGGGTCAATGACTACGTGCATATCGACGAAGATGAAATCAGTCAGCCTGTTTGTAAGAAAATTAAGACGTTCAACAACCTGCTGGGAATCGTCATGCAACAGCCGACATTCGAAGGTCTACGCGCCTACAGATCGTTGATTGATCAACGTCTCGATTTTTTGAAAACTTTAGTCGGCAAGGTGAATCGTACGTACTACTACATTCTCGAATATCTGAAGATCGCACTGGAAGGTGAAGAACCGCAAATCCTTAAGAGCATTTTATTCGATTACAAGAGTTTTAAGCAGTTCAACTGTCTGCCAATCCTACTGCTAAAAGTGCCATCACTCCCAACTCCGATATATCTTTTGCTCTCTTAAAAGTATAGCCGAGATGTGTAGAGGTCTAAAAGTGCTTTAAACGTTAGCATAAAATTAATCCCCACGAGTCAATCCATCGGTAATTCGGACACGATTGCCGCCCAAATTAATTTATCGATGCCTTCTACCTTGTACGGTAGCTACACTGATCCCGACACTTTTGCTTTACTCCCGTTCGCTAGTCTAGCCATCTATCCAGGGGTCGGTATCAGCTGTCTGCCAAGCGCGTTTGATATTTTCGAGCCGACCAGCCTCATGCATAGGCGATACTCTCCGTTGTCACACACCGCTCGTAGGCGGAAACCGCCTACGTTGGCTTGTATCCACCAGCGCTTTTCTTGCTCGTTGTTTTCGTCATACTTTTTGTTGCTTCTGTTTTCTCTAAAATATTCTCTATGACGTCGTCCGAGCTGTGGCTATTAGTGGCGTCTGCTTGAATAAATGTTGTCTTTATTTGATTTTCTTCCTCCGTGCTCTGCATTGCGCCAGCTGTAGCTCTGGCGAGCTGCAGTCCGCACGTTGCTCTGCTCACAAGGAAGGGTCCCCAGGTGTACCTCACCGATTTTGATTATTTTGTGATATGTTATAGTACTCAAGGAAATATTCGACACGTATTTTTTCTTACATGCTAACTCGTCAATTTAAGGGGTGAAAATCACCCCTGAAGTTTACCCCCAAAAACAGGTTTTTTATAATATCTCTGTTAGAAAGGTTGGATCAATAACAACACCGAGGTTAATAATAATAGTGTATTGTAATATTATGGCTTGAGAGCCCAGTAGTCGGCACGTCCGATCACATCGGAGTCTTACAGGCAAGAGAGCGAGTACAGAGTATACAGCGTAGTTGGCGCTTAGATTGTACACGCGAGGCATGTGCAGTTCACTTGCTCTCGCATGAGCTCGTCTGACTGCACGAAATCGTCGCGAACCAATAGATGGCGCGACGAGTACCGTTTTGGTACTTATAATCAAGATTATATATATAATACTTACTATACTACAACAATCTCAAAAAACTATTTGGAGTTTTTAAATAAAACTAACGCCAAATTCTTTATTACAAAAAGACGCTACTATAGACACAACTTTTACCCCGAAGGGTGTCAACCCCTATTATATTTAGGGGTAAATGTGCAATTTTTCGCTATTTTTTCAATATAAAATTAATCAAATCGGATAGATATGGTTAAAATTGCACTACCATCAAAAAAATAAAAAATTAAAATTGACGTGTTTCGAGATTTACGAAGAAAAAACTTTTTTCTTGATTGTTTCGCCCTTGAGGTTATTATTTAATTTTATCCTTAAATAAAAAATTGTATTCTTAAATTATTTTTAAATATTTTAATTTATTTGCAAATTTACACATTTATTGTATATTTTTTACTTTATAATAAAACAATATTGAGGTTTGAAATAAGTTTAAATTTTGAACTCTAGTTTAATAAATTATTTGTCAAGATTCTATTATTCGCTACCAATAATTGTATTTAGAGATGTTGAGTAATAATATTCACTGCGGATTATTGCAAATTCTAGTGTAATAATCTTTATTTTGAATACATTCTACAAACTTAAAATATTACAATTATTTAGAACATGCACTTTATGTGTAAATACATTGGTTATTTAAAATTGCATAATTTTCTTAATTGTTATCAAAGATCGTAAGTAGAGCAATAATAATGATAATCATCAAGGAAGTGCTCCAAACATAAAGATTTTTACACCATGAACATCGAACAATTGCGACATTAGAGCATCTTGCAATTTCACAAAGTATATAAGATTGTGATCTGAAATAAAAATTTACTGGATTTTCAAAATTACCAGGATGAACATCCGTGTAACCACTTTTAGACCATGAATATTTAAACTAATTATATATCTCGGAGAAGATAGTTGATTGTGCACTAAAGATTGAAGTTTAATGATATTTTTTCTCAAATGAAGATTCAATTCTTCATTTATCAGTATCACGCTGTCCGAAAAGTGTCTTACATAATTTTTCCAAATCCTAAATCCAAAAACATCTAGTGGTTGTATTTTGCCTGTAGTTCATTTTGAAATTATTTTTAAAGTTATTTCTTTATTAGTAGGTTTTACTTCTTTTACGGCTGAAGGACAGTGCCCAGTCCATGGGTCTACCAAAAGTACATTTGATAAACCAACATTCGGAAAATATACTTCTTTGAGCCATGTTTTAAAATGATCTAAAATCATACGAATTTCATATTTTAGTAATTTTTAATAGGATACTAATTAAAACAAGAAAATTATCACTAATAATACACAGGATGCCTTCTGAATCCAAAATAGTATCATAATTATTCTTGATTTAGAAGCCATTGCATAAATGTTAGCTGGTCTAAACAACTCTTGTGATACAACTGGCCCAAATTCACCATTTTTTCTTTGAGAAAGATAGAAAGAGGGGAAAGAAGTCTATCATCACCAGATATTGTTGGTTGTTTTGTTTCGCTATGAGCCGTAGAAGCTACAGATTGCACCGCATCAGTATCATATAATAAGATTCTATCCTTTAAGTGTCGGACATCATCCTTCTTATATATAAGGACACATCCTGCTTCCGGAGTGCTTTGTGTATTTCACTCTATCTGACCAAATAGAATGCATTTTTGACATCCAATGTAACTAAGGCGTAATACTTCTTTTTTTCTTCCTTCCATCTTTTCCCCTCTATCGCTGTTTGTGCAGTGTCAGTCACTAGACTAACTGCGTCCAGGGTTGAACGCTTCATTCTGAAGCCATATTGGTGTTCCCCTTATCCACCTTTTCCTTCTATGAAATGATCCATTCTGACGCAGATAATGCGTTCCAGGATCTTGCCTGGGGTATCCAGTATGCAGAGTGATCTGTATGATGAGGACTCCTGGGTGGTTTCTTTCCTTTTGGCAGAAGCACTAGTCGCTGTTTTTTCCAGTTTGTGGGGAACGTTCCCTCTTCTAAATATGTATTGTACAAGTCTACAAAGACCTCTAGATAAGCGTGAATGGCATGCTTCGATGCAATATTTGAAATGCCATCCGGCCCTGGGATCTTGTTTCCTACCCTTCTGCAAGCGGCCAGCAATTCCTCAATCGTGATCTATGTGATAGCCTCTCTATTCACACTTCTTTCGATGACAGTTGGCTCTTCCAGTTGTCTGAAGAATAGTGTAGACACTAATCAGTGTAATAGTTTCGGGCATTTTAGTAAAGGCACGTAACTTCCTTTAATCTTCTTTATTACTGTTTTATACGATCGACCCCAAGGATCTTGTTCGACCTCGTCGTGTAATTCCTTAAAGCACCGTCGTTTGTTTTCGCGGATTTTCTTCTTAAAACTTCTTTTAGCGTCCTTCATTTTTTGTCCGCGGGCATCTACTATTTTCTTACCTATACCAGTTTTATAGTATTTCTTCCTTGCCCGTTGTTCTCGTCTTTTTGTCTAATGGCACTCGCCACGTGCATTCGCAATCTCTTTGTCCCATCAGTATACCGGTGGTCGTTTACTGTATGCCACTTTTCGAGGCATAGCAGCGTCACATGCTTGGGTTATGTTTACTGTTACCTGCTCCGCCTTGCTGTTTGCCGTTTCAGACAGTTGCATTTCTTCTAGTGCTAATAGGGAACATCTCATCATAATCCTTCGTTTATCAACTAACGCTATTGGTCGTTGTACTCACGCTGGGTCCCTGTTTTGATATTCCCACCTCCATTATTATGGCCTAGTGATCACCATGTGTGTAGTGCTTAATAACTGTCCATGAATCAATGCACTGAAATTGAAAAATGGAGGAGTTGATAAGTATAGTTTAGATAAATGCAAAGACCTTGAAACTGCTATGTAAACACATTGCAGGTCCTCTAACCCATATTTTCAATAAGTGTATTGAGAAATCGATATGGCCAGATTCTTTAAAAAGGGCCGAAGTAGTGTCAGTCTATAAATCAGGAGAGAAACACAAAATCACGAATTATCGACCTATCTCTCTCATATCCAATGTTGCAAAGATTTTTGAGCGAATAATATATAATAGAATTCATGATTTTGTAGAACAGAGCGATATAATCTCGAAGCAACAATTTGGTTTCATGAGAAAGATTGGTACGAAAGATGCTCTAAAGTACATAACTAATGCACTATACAATAATGTTGATAAGAGTAAGCCTACGATTATAACTTTTCTTGACCTGGCGAAAGCTTTCGACACTGTTGACCATAGCATACTACTGGCAAAACTTTATTGCATTGGAATTAGGGGCGAAGCGTTGGATCTCCTCTCCAGCTATTTGAGTGACAGATACCAAGTAGTCAAAATAGACGGTATTCAAAGCGATAGCTCTGTGGTTAACACAGGCGTTCCACAAGGGACGATCTTAGGACCTCTACTTTTTATTCTATACATAAATGATGTCTTGAAGGAGATCCCCCCCGAGGCTATAATTTCGTATGCAGATGATACTGCTATTATAGCCACTGGTAATAATTGGATAGAAGCCCAAGTTACCATGAACAATTTTCTAAGTGTGATATCGGAGTGGCTAGCATTAAATAAGTTGTCATTAAATGTAGGAAAGACTGTTTGTATGACTTTTGGGAGCAGTGTACCAGCTCAAGTAAACATCAAAATTCTTGACAAAAATATAACTAGGGTAGAAAGTTTTAAGTATCTATGAATTGTCTTTGATTGCAACTTAAGGTGGGAAAATCACCAATAACCATGCCTACTGAAACTCTCAGAATGATCTATTATGCTTTTTTCCATAGTATTATTAGCTATGGTATTGTTGCTTGGGGAGGGGCATATAGAAATAGTCGAGACCAAGTTCAAAAGCTGCAAAACAAAATTATAAAAATCATAAATAAAAATAAGTTTCCATCAAACGACAATCCTCTGAATATTGTACAACTTTTTGCTCTTGTATCTTTGAAGCTGCATTATAATGATCTAAAAGAAAAATACTTATAATATAAAAATAGCTATATGAAAGCAATCAATATTTATAATGAGCTTCCAAATCAACATGTATTAAATATAGAAAAATATTCACAAAAGAGAAAAATTATAGAATGGATAAGATCCAATTGTTGAAAAATACATTTTATATATTAATAATAAGAATAGTAATAAATAAGAAATAATTAAAAAATTTGTAAATTGTTGTTTAAAACAAAATAAGAATTCTACAGCGAAAAATATATTTATGTACATAAATAGTTTTACATAGGTTAAGTTCTAATTTTAAGATTTATACATATTTTGTTGTAACCAGGCCTGGTAACTTTGTTTACCTCTGCAGGATTTTCAGGCATGATTCACATGCCATGTAAAAATTTTCTGGTGAATAAATAGTAAATAGTAAATAGTAAATAGAATCAACTGAGCCAATAAGGCTGCTGCTAAGAAACGTCAGGTCAACAATAGACCCTGCGTCTCCTTTTTTAAATGTGTAGGTGCATCCTTCGTTAACTAGGACCACATCCAGGAGAGCGAATGCTTCCAAGAGTACTCGACCTTTGTGGTTAGTCCCTATGCTGCCCCACGCCACAGCCCACGCATTGAAATCGCCTGCAAGTAGTACCGGTTTCCTCCCTACTGCGTCTTCTATGAGCTGATCTAGCAGTTGTTCGAACTGAACGTTAGGTAAAGCGTAGCAGCTGTAAACAGTAGCACCTGCTACCTCAGCCCGTATAAATTCTTCCTTACGGGTCTTCATTTTTTCACGGAAAGCAACGTTTCCACATGCCAACATCGCTGCTCTACCCGTAGTGTCCATTTTCCACAATGGTTCGTCTAGATCCGTATATTGCTCGCATACAATAGCTACGTCTACATCTTTTTCGCGGACATACTGGTTAAGTAGGTCCTGGGCTGTCTCACAGTGGTTTAGATTTAACTGCACTATCTTCATTTTCGTTGTTCCTTGAGTTCTTCTAATGTGGCTCGGTAGATTGGGCATGTATAGCTACCAGCTGCATGGTCACTCTTTGATTCTGCATTCTTTTCCTGGCAGAGAATGCAACTCAACTCATTTGTGCAACTTTTTGCTGCATGTCCTTCCAAGGCCAATCCAAGGCTCTCCTTGCTCTTTTCCAGCGCCACTTGTCCTTTTTAAAGCCACTTAACCTGAATCATAATCGCTGATAGATCGCTTTTAACAGGCTTATGAATGTTGGATGAGTTTGACACAACATTATTCATCGAGTCCAGCCTGTCTCGGATCTTGTCCCATATGCTTTCTCGTTCTCGCTCAGCATCCCGGATTGTATTCCAGATCTCAAGAGCTCCTTTTTTTTGCTTTCTCTTCATGCTCGGTTAAATTATCCATGCTCGATAATAGTCTTCTTCCCGGTATGTGTCTGACCACCTTCGATCGCCCCGTCTATGGAGGCAGCTGACATGGCCCCAACACATGACTGTAAGTGGTGCCAGAATGGGAACATCATATCAGGGTATAGCACGCGATACTGCTCTAGCCCACCTCCACTCTCTCGAACCTCCCACCCAAACAAAGTGCTTGGCTCTCTGGAGAGTTTCTAGCAGATATTAAGCAATATCACGCACTCGCCTTAGCCGATTGACCGGAACTGGCTATGCGACTGGTCCCCCGTCTTGCCGTCAGCGGGAGCCAAAGATGGTTTAGGTCACTTTGGCTCGCAACCTCAGATTGCCTCTCCACCCAGGATCTCTTTTTGGCAGCTTACGGGTCGCACCACACGGCAAATGCGGCGGCCTGATTTGGTCCATAGAGCATATTTTATTTCTGCTCTACCCTCCTAGGTATATACCCCAGCGAGCTCTCCCCCATCCGCCACACTATGTTTTATTTCGACTTACGTATGGAAGAAATTAAGTAGCACCTCTTAGGAAACCGATAAAAAAAAGAATTGGAAAGCTTAAGAATAGTAGATTAAGGGAAAATTAGTCGCGTTTCCAGCACCCCATATATACCCTCGAAATTCACTCTCAAAATGAGAAATTTGTATAAAAATGTACATTTTCTGCTACCTTACTTGAAAAAAATTGTTTTAATAGACTCCGTGGGTATATCTATATATTTTTTGGGTCGCTGAATCCGAATCCGGGGTCCTTATCCATTTGTATCCATCACGTCAGGGTCAAGGTCATTTAGAGGTCAAATTCATAAAAAATCGTAAAAACATCTGAAAAAATGCATGTATATGTTTTTGGGTCGCTGAATCCAAATCCAGGGTCCGCATGTCTCTATCACGTCAGGGTGTATCTATCTAAATTGAGCTTATCATTTTGTGAAATCAAAATCCGGTGTCCATTTCTCCCGATTAGCTTTGTGAAGGTCACTGATGTTTTTATTCATCATGAAATAAACCATGCGAAAATGCGTCACTAACTAAATAATTTTAATATAAATTATGTCGGAGTCAAATTTTTACCAAGATGAGAATGTTTATTTTGCTGCTTACTGTTATCTTGATTTTATTCAAATTTTCTTTCGGTTTCTATGAAAGCTCTCTGCGTTTCACGGGGTTGAGACTGTATTCCAGGTTATATATCGTCGCCTCCTACGAATAGTATGAGATTTTATTTTCACCCGACGAAGAGCTCTACATTTCAAATCTTACCATGAAGAACTTCACATTTCAACAGTTGCCGCGAAGAATAGCTTACTTCACCATTTTGCCATGAAAACTATGAAATTTCACGTTTTTGCACGAAGACTAATACATTTCACGTTTTTATCACGAAGATTAATACATTTCACGTTTTTTTTCGCGAAGACGAACACGTTTCACATTTTGCCACTAAGACTAACATATTCCATTTTATTTGCCACGACGACTATTGCGTTTCGCAGGCAACATGTTAAAACAGTGAATTAATGTTACATGAAATCACGCAAGATAACATTTTTAATTTCGACGAATTTTCGAAATTTTTTCAGTAGAAAAAATAAAAATTTCATCTGTAAGAGAAATTTGTGTAGACAATATGAGAGGCCACATAAACTTAAGCGTAAAGTACAATTTTACACAAGATGAAAATAAGCTTCAGATATTAAAAAAAAATGTTGGATGGAAAGCCATAAAGCGCTACCAATTGCCTGCTACCAAAGCTTACGAAGGAAAATTTCCTTTAAGCGAAAAAAAATGAAAAAACCATTTTCGACGTTTATAAAGAGGACCGAAAATAGAGTTTTCCAAGCGTAAGAAAACAAGTAGAGCGAAAATGGTCGTTTTCGCCCCACTTAAGAAAATTAAAAAAAAGGAGGATTTTCGCTCCTCTGTTTTTATTTTTTGCTCCATTTCCTCATTAAAACTTTTAATTGGCAAAAACTTTCTAAATTTTGAAAAATTTATGAATTTTTGGATAATTTTCATATAAATATTATATACATATATACACACTGTAGTGGACGACTCAAAAAATTTTATTCTCGATCTATTTCATAGGCGACAAAAATAGTCTTTCTTACACACTTTTTATAAAAACCACGGTACACAACAAGGGACGAATGTACTTTTCCAGACTCGGATGATATTTGAGCACTTGTGTCCGTCTCGGGCGCCGTAGGACGCACACATATATATAGCGGATTTTACAAAAATAAAATTTCGGCTATTTCATAGTTTTGAAAAAAATTATGATAATAGAATACGATAATCTTGATTTGCTGTATAAATTTTAAACTATTTTAACGACTTTTTTTCGAGCTAAAAATCGAAAACTATGTTGTACGATTACGGGAGTAAAAAGGCTTTATTTAAGTTAAAATTTTGGGGAAATATCGATCTTTTGATCACCTTGGATAGGTTCTTTTTGTAGCTTATGAAACCGTTTAGTTTCAAAGATAGGATTCAAATTTTGTGTCTCTCACCCTGTATACCCTGTATGACTAAACATCCCTGTCGAAAATAATGACGTTATACAGTGACGTCATTAAATAACGTTATGAAATGACGTCATTTTTTAAATTTTCAGTAGGTTTGGGGCATCAAAATGAGGTCATTTTTTAAATTTTCGGTATGTTTGGTGCGTCCAAATGACGCCATTTTTTAAATTTTCAGTAGGATGTCCCTATTCAATAAATGACGTTATTTCTAGCAAAACGTTTGCAACGTAAATTGCAAAAAAGCCTTCGTCTTAAGTTTGTTGTTTCGCGTATTCCATTAATGACGTCATTTAGGTTGAAATGAACGTCATTATACTGACATAATTATGATAATAAGAATATTTGAATGTTAAAAATTATTTTCTTTTATTTCAAGAAGAATTATTATTATGTTCATCACATCATAAAAACGTTGTATTAACAATTATGTAGTTCTGGGAGAAATACTATTACATTGATTACATTATAAAAATAAAAACATTATATTAAAATTTAAACTCTCATGACTAAATCATTTATATTATAAATAAATTAATAATAACTTATAAATAATTAATATGAGTGCATGTTTGGGACTGCGCACAAAAAAGATTCGTTGTCGCAAACCATATAAACACATATTATATGTATGTTGCTTATTAATAGCTATTAAGTCATCACTAATATTTAATATTCGTTTAATCTGGAAATCGTGCAAAATTTCATTATTATCAAAAATATTTGTTACTTTCACGCTCTTGCATACAGTATATTCTCGCCCGTTTAATGTATCAACAATGAAAGAATTAATTTGTATAAAATTATTATCGATTGTCATTGCAAAAGAATTATTTGACCTTACTCTTATTGTATTACAAGATAAATATGAACATTCAGATCTTACTAATTTTTTGTAACGTACAGCTGAATCAGAGAGATTAAGTTCTCTTACCCACCGGGACGTCGGAAGAGAAGCTTTCCCAAAATACCTGCCAATATCAGTTTTCAAAGTTTTTTTGCACTCTCTTTTTTCTAAAAATGCAACAAAGTCAAGTATCACTGAATCGGGATTATTTAGTCTCATAAACTGTTCTAAAATCAAATCACTTCTTTTCCACCCAATAATTCTATCAATTTGGTGTATAACACCGTTAGCAGATTGTACCTGTTTAACAATTTGCCCATTACCATTTTCAAATCCGTATCCAGAGTGAAAAAACAAAGGACCCCAATTGATAACACTCTGCGTTAAATGTAACAGTTGATGAATGTTGAAGGTCATCGAACTTCTAGAGTAATAAAATTCTGTTAGTGCTACAAATCTGTTTATTAAACGATGGGTTTCGTGTATCTGTTCTATGCTAATGTTACTTTGCAAAATAATGTAATAAGCTTTAACTAAATATGACCAATGTTCAACGTAACATCTCATTCTTGGAATTGTCGAAAGAACAACAGTACTATAATATAAAACCCAATTTTGCAATTCTTTTGCTATCCAATATTTTCTGTCGCGTGTCGAGCGAGAGTATCGAGCAATCTTGCTAGGGACGCTAAGGTCTTTTAAAACAGTATCAATCATATCAATTTCTCCATTAGTTAATGAATAAGCTGTATTCTTGGTATCAAACCAATATTTCATGAATTGTTTAGCAATACCTAAATCAATTAAATGCATTGGATCTGGAACGAATCCCACGATAATATTGAAGTGATTTAAACGAGTTAAAACCGATTCCCTCATAACACCGAATACAGATTTTCCAGAGGCAACAGATTCTCTCATATGTCTCAAAGTGTTCGCTTCATTTCTATCATTTACTTCGTAGTCCAATAAAATGTACTTTACACTACCGCCTTTACCAATTGCAATGTAATACCCCGGGTGTAGACACCAGTTACATCCGAAATAACCATTAAATTGTGTAAGTCCCTGCATTGGAGCGCGTGCTACTGAATCATCACAAGAACATACAGTATATACATAAATTTTGCGGGATGTATTTCTTACATTACAAGTTATTCCCTCATTAGATAATATATTCATTCGGCTGACAAACAGTTTAAAAAAAACATTCATGTCCGGTTTATTTTTCCCGTACCATAAATTGCATACAATTTACTTTGATGTTCTAACTTTAAAAGGTAACTCGTTAATTATAATTTGAATAGGCCAAATAGAAAAAGTAGAACTTTCAAATACTGGCGAACCGTCGCTGTTAAATGTTGCAGTGACAAAATTATCTTTTTTGCCATCTGGAAGAGAATTTCTCAAACCTCTGTTTAACAAACCAGTGTAAAATTCATTAATTGTTTCATCTTGATTACCCGCTCGTGCTGCAACTACTGATTCATACAAATTTTACTCTGAATAATGAGCTATTTCAAGTTCCGGATTAATTATAGAAAAAAATCGGCAGGTTATAAACTAACGAAAACTTCAAGACTGCTAACATAATTTCGGCTGTAGTTACATTGACGCGCGCGTTAATTACATCTCCTACGTTATCGTCGTCATTCATTAACATTTCTTGTAATAAATTTTCACCATTCATCGCCGCATCTTCAACAAAATCTTGATAGCCGATAAAATCATCATCACTTGCAAAATTATCATCGCACTCGTCGACGAGTTGCTCAAAATATCTCCGTCTATCCTAAAAGCAATAGTAATTTTTAATGCGCTACCAAACCAAAAAATGAAAAGAGTCACATTTTTTAAGGAAACAAGTTTAGCTGGCCAACCTTTCAAATGGTTAGCTAAATCCAAAGGTCTTAGTAAAGAACACATAAGTAAGCAAAGAGACAATTTTTAAGAAAACTGAATAATAATTATTCATGCATGCGTACTGAAAATTCTACGTATTACAGTATAATTATATCTTGTAATTACTGGAATAGCAGCATCAGGTAATATATTTGAACTTGCTTCTGCTTCTTCTTCCTCATCGATTAACAATCTCTGAATTTCATTTACTGAAGAAGTGGATGATGCAGGTTCAGAGCCTTCGGCAGAACATGATGTTTCTTATGCATTGGTCCTATTTAGTTACACTTCATCAAGTATGTTAGCTACTCTCTAAGAAAACACATCAAATTATTGACATAAAATATTATTTGGATCACAATCTTAAATTATGTTTAAGGCAAGCAAGTGCTAGTTTTAAATATATTATAAAATTTTATAGCCATGAAACTCGCAAAAAGGTAACGATTAATAAAAATACTACTTCAGTTATCTATATTCACAGTCAATCAATAGTTAAAGTAAGATTTTCAATGTGATAAGAGTGATAACCTAACCCTATATACACATATGTAAATTTCAATGCTACTCACTGACACTAATCTTCATATTATATTTTAAGTATTATAAGGGAACAGGTAATACATGTGTGCCCAAGGGACCCATCGATGAACTCTGAAAGTGAAAGATCTCCTGTATATTAGTCATAAAGTTGCGAATCACAAGTAACCGTAAGACAAGAAATGACTAAAAATGTTGTTTTGGCTCTCATTTAAAAACTAGAATAGCTAGTGAGCTGAAATTTTACATGAACATTTGTTTTAACATGTTGAAACAATATGTCCATTTGTTTTTACCTTAACTGATATAGTTTTGATTTTCATATAAAAAACTGTGGGTAAATTTCCACGCTCAAGCTATGGGGTTCGATGCGAACTGTCCAACCGAGGCAGATAAGTAAACAGTAACATTGTAATCTGTTTCTAAGTGATTTTTTAACATTATGCGCATATAATTAGTTGTATAACTTCAATCCAATGTACACACCATAATATCAAATATATGCTGAGACATTGACTCTCACATTAGATCTCATACGACTAATACAGGAGATCCTTCACTTTCAAAATTCATCGCTGGTTGCCTTGTAGATTTGATTTTAATGTACATACTATATACTCACTTGATAATTATTTCGCCACATCTCATATTCAATGCTGGAATCAGAATCAGTCGAATCCCTGCGTCGTCTTCTTTGTCTATTGTACCTTGTTGATCTTGGTGTCTTGAAAGTGGAATCCAATCTTTTTAAATTATAATTAACCATGATTTTGTAACTGAAATCTGAAATAAATGTACATAATTAATTGCAGTTTTTTATAAAAATCAAAGCCATGGATTTTCTAAGCAGTTTAGGTACGTTTCAATGATTTTTACATGTATAGATATCTAATGCAAAGATTGTATCTAATTTCAAAAATTATAAATGCAGAAGTGTATATATATATATATATATATATATATATATATATATATACACATATATATATGTGTGTGTTTGCGGGTGGGTGTAGGAGTTGTGTTTATGCATGCATAATATTTTTACTTACTGTATATATGAAATCTAAACGTTTATTGCAAAATTATGACAGTTAAATTATCGTCAGACAAAAAGTGTGAAATATTTGTCTTTTTTCGCAATGAAAAATAGTATCGCTGTTGTTGACAAGTACTGTATACTTATAAAGTATAGCGTCGACTCATAACTGCCATATGTGGGGAGCTCCCTCGGCAGCCCTGCGTAGTCAGGAGTGGGGATGTCTGCCATGTTGGTTGGAACGAGAGAGAGAGAGAGAGAGAGAGAGAGAGAGAGAGAGAGAGAGAGAGAGAGAGAACGAACGAGCGCATGTCGCGGCCTGCGAGCCGCAGAACGTTTCAAACGCGTGAACTGGCAAGTTGTAAGAAGATTCAAATAAAGCATTTCCCGAAGAGCTGGTGGTTATCATAGCATATCATATCCCTCAGGATCCATCCTCGAGAGAGTAGGACTCTCATTATCTATATCATTCTGACGTACAATCCTACATTGGTGACCCCGACTTTAAGAATACGAGCGAGTGGACTTTCGTTCCGCCGTCTCCAGGAGCACCGCTTCTTCTTCAAGGAATTGCATCATCCACGCCGGCGGCTTTTCTCGCCGCGGTCAGCCTGGCTAGGCGACCGCCGTGCCCCGCTGCCGTGCTCATCGTTCCTTCAGCGGCCTTTTGCCGCGGTCAGCCTCTCAGGCGACCGCCTTGCCCAGCCAGCGAGTTCTCCTCGTCGACGGCGTTAACGCCGCGGTCAGCCTGGCTAGGCGACCGCCTGTGCAGCAGTGTCGCCCAGCCCTTTGTGTGCCATCATAGCCGCGGTCAGCCTCGTCAGGCGACCGCATTCTCCGGCAGCATCGTCAGCGGCATCCCAGCCGCGGTCAGCCTCTCTAGGCGACCGCTTTCGCAGCCGTTCCTGCAACTCTCAGCAGCGGCGGCATTCCAGGCAGCTTTCGTCGTTGTGTCTCTCGCAGCGGATCGTCTCGGACATCCTCATCGAGTCATCGTCATCGTCATCATCGTTGCCAATGTCGTCGTCAGCACCGTCAAGCTTATTTTGCGCGTTAAATTAAGGTATTTCTAGTGTTAGTTTTAAGTGCGGTTCCAAGAATTCAAATCAAATTTGGCTCGCTTCCGAGAAACGGACGGCCATCTTGGATTTTAGCTCGCGGTTTCTCGTGGCGCGCGCGTATCACGGGTTGCAGCTGTCAGGCGCGTTGCTCGCTCTGCCTGCGCTCGGCGCTCACGTTTCGCGGAATTTCATTAGAGTAGCGGTTCCTCAACCGTCGCGAATTTCACGCAGCGGCGTTTTAATTCTAATAATTCGTCAGCGCGCGCACATATTCACACGGTCTCGTCTGCACAGGCTGATCGTAACAGTTAGGTTAGCTCTAGTTTGTAAGTTAGATTTTTTATATTTGTGATACGCCTGCGTGCGTGCACCAGGTTAATTTGTACTACGCATTACGGCGTAATTAGGTTAGAAGCGACAATGCCGGAAACACCGGAAGAACTCGTGACTCGCCTGCAACGAGAGCTGGATGAGGCCAGGGCTGCGATGGCGCATCCTATCACTCGTGTAGAGGCTTATCGTTCCCCTAAACTCCCGGCGTTCATCAGAGCTGACCCGGGCATGTGGTTCACTTATGTAGAAGCCTCATTTCGGCACGCGCATATTACGGTTGAAGGAACCAAAGCGGATTGTATTATTGAAGCGCTTGATCAGGAGGCAATGACTGCTATTAGGGACATAGCTCTCATAGAGCCTCAGCCTCCAGACGTGTACGTTCAAATTAAGAACAGATTAATTACGGTCTTTTCGGCTTCCACTGAGAGCAAACTCCGTAAGCTTCTCAAGGGCCAAGTCCTCAATGATGGCAAGCCATCACTCATTTTAAATAGGCTTAGAAGCTTAGATGACGGCGCGAAATGCGATGATGCCATCATCAAATCCGTCTTTCTTGGGCAGCTTCAGCCTAATCACAGAGCAATTATAATTGCATCCTACATTAGCGATCTCAACAAGTTGGCCACTCTGGCAGATAAAATTGTCGAGGCTCTCCGTCAGAGGCTCGTCTCTCTGCCGTTAATGTTAACTCGGACATCTCGTCCTTAGCTTCAGAAGTCAAGCGTTTAGCTGACACTTTTGAAAAATTTTCCACCCGAGTAGGAAACCTTGAAAGCTCTTTCAAAGCTTTCAAAGGTCAAGCACGTTCGAGCTCCAATTCAGACAAATTTAAAGGTCGTTCGCGTTCCAAATCTCGTGATTTGTCTGGTCTTTGCTTATCACACAGAAAGTACCCAGATAATCCCACGACGTGCAAGAAGTGGTGCTCTGAGTACTCTAAGTGGGCGTCAAAAAACTAAGCGAACCTTTCCTTGCTGAGACGTCAGGGGATGGTTCCTCCGATTCGAAACGTCTCATCCTTCGAGATCTCAAAACTGGGTGTAGATTTCTCATTGATTCTGGAGCAGAAATCTCCGTTCTTCCAGCAAATTCCAAGATCAATTCGAAACCCTCTTCTCGCAAGCTTTATGCGGCCAATGACACTACAATAGACACATTCGGTGAAACGTTCCTGTTGTTAGATTTATGTTTGAATCGTCCCATAGCGTGGAATTTTGTCATAGCGTCCGTGTCTCATGCGATTATAGGAGCAGACATTTTATTTCATTACGGTTTAACTGTATACATCCGCAACCGTCGTCTCGTTGACTCGGTTACGTCACTTTCATCCGTAGGTTTAATCAAAATGGTTCCAGTTCTCGGAATCCATTCGATAACTTCAATAGCTCCAAATGTGCTCGACTTTTAGCCCAGTTTCCTAAAATAACAGGCTCAGTTCCGCACGATCCTCAGTTCAAACCTGATATCGTTCATCACATCTACACCACGGGCCCGCCTGTCTCTGAGCGTCCACGTCGACTTTCCGCGGAAAAGCTCAGAGCAGCCAAAGCTCAGTTCAAAGCCTGGCAAGACACCGGCATCTGTAGGCCTGGCAGCGGTCCGTACGCTAGCCAGTTACACATGGTCTTGAAAAAAGATGGGTCTTATCGTCCTTGTGGTGTGTACTGGGCTCTAAACGCACAGACCGTCCCTGACAAATACCCTACAGCGCACTTGTACGACTGTACCAGTGAACTGCATGGAAAGAAAATCTTTTCTTCGTTAGATCTCTTAAAAACTTTCAATCAGATTCCTATCGCCCCCGAAGACATAGAAAAGACTGCGATAATCACGCCCTTCGGTTTATTTGAATTTATGTACATGACCTTTGGTCTGCGCAATGCCAGCCAAACCTTCCAAAGGTACATAAATAAAGCGTTAGGAGATTTGAAATTCGTATTCATCTACATTGATGATATCCTGATCGCCTCAGAATCCGTAGAAGAACACTTCAAACACTTGCGCATAGTTTTCGAACGTTTAAACAAATTCTGTTTGCGCATTAACGTTGACATGTG
>JAZHPH010000215.1:39781-61882 GCA_037356405.1 Nasonia oneida | reverse complement strand
AAAAAAATACGTGTCTCTTATTTTTTTATGTTCTACAACATATATGAAAATCATCAAAATCGGTGAGTTCGGGTTGGGTACCTTTCCTTGTAAGAATGGTTTAAAACTCATAAAAAAAAAAAAATAATAAGATTCCACCTGATATTTCCCGTGAAATTTTTTAATAGGCAATTGCAAATATACATCTTCTTGTATCTATATATTCTAGATTTACATCTGTCGACCATATATCTCAAGAGGATGTCGTAGCCAAAAATCGCGAGTTGTGGGGTTTACTGCTCGTGTCACGTGACAGGTGGAATTATATAATGGCGCCATCTATCATAACGAAAATTAGCCGATAAATGGCGCCCTACTTTAAACAAGCGATAGAATATGAACACAATCAGAACCGTGCTTTCTTGTCAATTATTAGAGACGCAACGGTCATGACTGTAGTTTTTTGCACATTTTATTTTTTTGTAGAATTTTTTTTTTTTTTTATAAATATAGAATTTTTTTTACTGCACAAGCGGGATTATAACAAAAATTTTGACATACAACAATTTTGCATAACTAGAACAACTATTTATCTATTTCCATTTTGTACTCTTTTCAACTCCGTTGAAGTGGTTTTTCAAAGCGTCTACAACTCACTTTAGCATATATCATATTCTTTTGCTTCCTTCCTAAGGAAGTCTTGTAATAGTAATTATTGGAGTTTGTGTAAAAACATGTAGGAAATATGTTTTGAGGCATTTGAAGTCGAAAAATAGTATTTTCAGAAAATGTCCGTATGGATGTGTGTGTGTGTGTTCGTTCGTATTGCCTCTAGCTCAGATTCTAGTCAGATGATTTTAATCCACCAAGTTTCATTTTATTTATTTTTACTAGTACATAGCGGGATAACAGTCCGTTTTTACATTTTCTAGACCCGTTTTTTTATATAGATTTTTTTGTTTTGAGATTTCAGTTTTTTCCAATAAAGTTATTGGAAAAGTTAATGAAAGTAAATTGTACCTGAAAGAAATACGTACCTGAAAGAGAATAAAATAACCTATTTTTTTTACCGCGGAAAATTTATATCATCGTTCGTCGTTTTTTTATTACACACCATAAAACGTAAATTTTTGAAATTGTTTTAGCTCGAAAACTAAATTTTCAATCTTTCTAAAAAAATCATGATTATTGAAAGGTTTAAGGACTATACTTCACTTTAATTTTAAGTCATTTTATGGGGCAGATCCATGAGAAAAACAACTAAGAAAAGTCGTTTTTCTACGTGACGCGGTAACTGAAGTAAAAAGGCATTAATCAAGTTCAAATTTTGGATTTAGTTAGCATTATATAGCACTTTGATCCCTATGTTTGGGTTGTTTATGAAACCAGTTAGTTTCAAAGATATTAAGCTTCAAAATTTTGTTTCTCACCCTGTATACTATGAATTTTTTTCTTGATAAAGTCTTATAATTTTGTATATTTCTGTTGGATATATGCAAATATACACACATTTTTTTGTAAAACAACTTCCAATAATATAGGAGTTGCAATACCCCGCACACAATCCGCGGATTAAACTAAAATCAAATCAATATAATATATTTCAATATTCTAAAGTCACTCGACTAATTTTCAGAAACACAAGAATGCTCCGATGCCCTGCTCTGGCACGTAAACAACACCGCAGAGTAGCCAGCAGCGGCGGGAGAGGAGCACAACAATGATTACGCAACAAGAGTGAGCACGTAGCGGCGTAGCTCGCACGGACGAATATATGTATGCGTGCTAGGAGCGAGCGATGACGCGGCAGCGGCGAAACGTGCGCAGTTTTGCTCGCTAATATTTGTATACGTGAGAGATATGCAAGGGTGTGATTGATTTCGGCGGCTCGATTCGCGCTCGCATAGAATGATATAAAAGGCCCTTTGCGGCTTCGCTAGCTCTGGCGCAATTTACGCGCACTAATCTGTATTCAAGAGTAATTTACGCCTTGAATAGAAATATTCACTGAGAAATATTATTTTAAATTAAACTTGTTCAAATGATAACGCAATTTCGGCGTATCATTTACACTTAAATTTAACATAGTAAAATTCATATACTGATTCAAACTTAATTCGAGTAGAATATGGTGACGCAATTTATGCGCACCTAATTATAAATTGTATCTCACCGAAATCAACACTTGCGTATTTAAATTCAAAAGATAACGCGATTTAAGCGTATCTAATAAAACTCCATTGTAAAAATCAAAAGCGGATTTACACAATTTTTTGTTAAAAAGAATATTACAATTTACGTAATATTCTTCATATAAAACGATTCATTGAATATATTCTAGTTACTATTTAAACATATAACAATATCTTATTATTTTGATAAACCTCCACTGCCTAGTATCCCGGACCTGACCTACACTTAAATCATTAATTGTATTCAACTTCCTTTCTCTTTTTTGAGCTGTTGTCAGAATTACGAGTAGTATATGGGCTGGTATGGAGAGACTGGGCGTGGCCTAGAGTGACGTCACCAGTCCCGTGGCTGGCGCCAGGTGTTTATGTAAACAGAAGCCCATGTTTATATCAACAGTAGCTGATAAGGTTAATAAACATGTTTTATCATTATTTTTTATTACTTTTATTTGTTTATAAATAATTATAAATAATTTTTAAACAAAAGCCATATCACGCATACGAGCTATGCCAGCCCTCCCCCTTTTACCCCAAGCAGACCCGAGCGCGACTCTCTCTCTCTCTCTCTCTCTCTCTCTCTCTCTCTCTATCTCGCTGTCTACTCCATACCGGCCCCGAGCTTGAACGCACGTGCGCGACTCTCGCTATACCAGCCCGTAGCCCCCCTCTCCTTTTACACTATAGTAGCCCCGAGCTCTGACGCGCGGTTACCAGCGTGGATGATGTTTAAACGCGAAATGCGATCTAAACTCGACTTACTAAAGCCAGATGTTACGGTCAAAATCGAACGCGCGCAGTTGCATCAAGCGCTAAGTCAGAATGGATCGCGTAATATTAAGTTTGAAAAGGGGGAGAGAGTTTGTGTTAACAGTTATTCGCCTAATTCAGATAAAAGAATACCAGCGATTATTACGGCCCAACTGTCACCTGTGAATTTCGAAGTTGAGACATCAGACGGAAAAGTCTGGAAAGGACCAAATAATGAAATACAAGGGAATAGAAAGCTCAAACACAATTAGTAACAACCCCGGAAAGTCTCAACCCAAAATAGTGGCAACTAGATTTTCAAAGTGTTTAGCTGATAAGCGAGCGAGAAAATTATGTTGAATGTTAAAGGGAGAGAAGATTGTAATGTATTGTAGATTATATGAATGTGTGTAGCGTATGCGTGAGAGTATAGTAAAGGCAGCTGTATACAGGCAGTGTTGATCCGTACGTATACGAGAGCACACGTACGATTTCCAGTATATCGTTCAATATTACGTAACTGTGTATAATTATAACTTGAATAAAATTATATCTTTACTAAACAGAATTCCAGTGTTAATCTAATTATATAACAACTTGCAAAAATTTTTTACACACGAGGTCTACTTGACGAGAGTGTTCGTACGACTGATTGCTGGCGACTGCGCCACGACACCTTTATAAACAATGGGACGACAAAGAGCGAGCATCAACGAATCGCAGTTCTTTCTAGAAACAGCCGTTCCAGTATTTACATGCCATAGTGAAACGAAACGAGACACGTTTGATATCGATAGAAGTTGTTTTGTTTAACACACCTACCTAGTACGTTTGTATAAACTTCTCAGATAACAAATATCCGGTCTTGGCTGTGCAGATCTGATTACAGTAACCCCGTCCTGTAGAACTCGTGCGTGGGAATGCGTTGACTCGATGATGACGATGACGCATTGTTTTATTTTGCATTCTTCTCATGCAAACACTGTGAGCCTTCGATAAAACTTAACGGCTAATGCGTCATTCTTGACAAAGTCTGATAAAAAAACGTAGTTATTTTCGCAGAGAAATGCCACTACACATATGATACAGAAACATAATGCAGTGCTCGCCACGTACTTTAGAGTCGACACTCTGCACTTGTTTTTTATTCCAGTCGAATCGCGTGCAGTTTTTTCCGAGTCGATCAAGATGATGCTTTGAATCTTTCAAGATGAACTCCTATTGAATCGGCTTTTAATCCTCTAATAGCTGTGATTATTTGACGCTTATTCATGTTGATGCATCTACGTACTCTTCTTCTACCGCGCCGTCTTTTTTCTCGTCAGCTTATTTTTTAATTCCGTCCACAACGTCGCTAGCACGAAATCTTTCGGGATAGTGATATCTCTCCATCTGCAGCCATTGGTAATCTAATATAGCTTGGTTCATAACTTGGCTATTTATGTCGTAGGGGTCGCTTCGATGAGGACTGGCAACGATTGAATGTATCAACCTTCTGATTTGATAGGCTCGATGCAGTGCGCAAACATTTTTCTTGTTCTCGAATTTCTTGATACCGTGGCTGGTGCACAGCAAGACGTTAGGGAATTGCATAGAGAGTTCATCAAACGGCTTTTGCCTGGCCACGCACGTATATACGGCGCGCGTCTTTCACCAAGTTGCACAGATTACGACGCAGATTCTTGAAAGAGATATCTCCGTCATGCCACTTTAGACCGTGTATATCGAGAGTGCAGTAATTATTCGTCTGCTGCATATCCGCGGGTAATTCGGTAAAACTGCACTATACGGCTGTGAAGAGATAAAACTCCGACTTCTTTGGGAATACATTTTTTATTTATATCCCGAAATCCTTGAATATCGATCACGTAGTTCGTCATGATGACGATGATGCTGTTGCTGCTCGAGTACGTTAGGTGCTGGCTGTTTCAAGAGGGAGACTAACTGCAGACTGTCAGCGCGCTCGCTTTATGAAGCGCGAATCAAAAAAAAAAATTTGTTTGAGGCGCCGAGATCGAGTGTGCGTGCGCATCAAGCGCTAAAATCCGTTACGATTTGGTGGCTAGAGTCGATTGCCAGAACGTTGTCGTATTCTGCGTAAACGATACAGTTGATAGCAGTGAGAAGAGCCGTCTCAAATCTCACTTCTATACGTATGCTACCCGAGCGCACGAGATTCCAATGTGTGGCACAGTGTGCCGATAAATCAGGAGTGAGATCGAAGGCCGTCGAAAAATTGCCTTTGTAATAGTTGTAGCGAGTGATTATAGCGAGCCAAAATCTTCGTTGAGAAAATGCACGCCTGTGCCCGTGTAAAGTGTTTGAAAAGCGTCAATGTAGAGTTTGTCGAGACCCGTGAAACGTGGGTGCAAAGGTTTGCTTGGAATTTGTACGTCATCGACGTAGAGAAAAATATTATTTATAGAGAAGTGTTGAAAATTAAAAGGGTTTAACGCGCGATTTCCGTTTTCCACAAAGCCCAAGATTATTCTCTTCGGCAGCTGATCGTGTATAACGTTGTCGATCGAATCGCCCAATATTCCCGAGTGAAGAGTAAACGACTTAACTTCGACTTTCGTTATGGGATATTAGCCGTGGTTTCCGATAACGCTTGCGCATGAGCCAGTAAAATTCCAGGACTGATTTTTAGTCTGCGAACTATGAGTGTAGCTTCTTTGATGCTGAGTTTGAATTTTCCATCGGCTGTCGTGCCCATCAGACAAAAATCATCCTTAATCCTCACTAGACGTACGCACATTTCTAAGCCATTAATCAGCATTTTATCCTGATTAAAGAGGCCGTGATGTAGATGTCCAATCATGTCAAAGTATCATCGATTCTGTGTAAAATATTTGCGATTTTCCAGCGCTTTGTTCACGATCATAGGTGCTGTGGCAGTTCTCACGGCATTAGCTGGCGAATCGAAACCGCCGCTCGTGTCGTCGTACCACAGACTCGCTGTAAGATGTGACTCTTTAGCAGCTGGAGCGTAGTTGAGAAGCGTCTCGATGTACGCTCTGCAAGGATAGGCGTCCTTAGGCGGCGAAACAATTTTCTGATTGAAAAAAACGTCAATCTGATTGAACATTGAATGCATGAAATTGTTGATCGGTCCGACTTTAAGGTCTTCGGTCGTTGCGGTAGCCTCGTCAGCGGGTACGATTTTAGCTTGAACATGAAGTATAGTGTGAGCCAGATCAAAGTAATGCTCGCTACCTGCCGGCACGACAAATTCCAATGGTGCGTCGACATCGTCGGTAAGAGACAACACAGGCTTATAATGCAGAAAGCTGCTGCTTTTAATGGACGTTTGGGTGGCTGGAAGCGTGAAAAGATCCAGCTCGCTGGACATGCATTCCGTCGAGTGAGAATGTAAAAATGCCATTTTTACCCCAAACTAAATACGCCTAGGACCAAAAATATCTGTAACACTTCTCAAACTCAGCTGCTGCTGATTACTTCTCTTTTTAGGTCTCTTCTTCGTTTTTCTCGTGACTCTCTTCTTCCGTCCTGCCGCATGTTGTTTGCGTTTTTTGCTAGAGCTGATTGTACTCGTGAGCGGATCGTACTCGGTCATACTATACTGCCATATTACGAATATTTCAGTTATAGTATAGCCGAGTTCGATGGCTTTTCGCAGCTCATCCGCTACTCAGGTTCCGCTGAACTCTCGCTTACTCGCATCCGGGTGGCAACAATCGCTCTGCCGCATCTCTTCGCAGCATGTACGACACAGTGCGAAGAGAAGCTTGCCGTGCATTTTTATCGGCAAAAGAGGCTGATACAATTTTCTCGGCGGTAAAACCTTACATTTTACCAGCCTATCTATGGCCGAAAAATTGTTGAGATTTCCACCCGTCAGCGCATCAGATTCCTCGCCGACGTAAACCTTTGGATGACCGAGCGGAAATCTACCTCGTTTACAAATGTAAGGATACAGCGAGCATATATCTGTATACAGAATACGCTCTCCTGGGTTAGAATCGTAAACTGCGACGTAAGACTGCGATTTTAACGCGTGTACTCTCGAGCAATGCGTCGAAAGTACGATCCCAGGCATTCGGCTTGTTGCGATTGTTTTTGAAACATTCAGGGCAGCCATGAGTATTCAAAAACAATGGGGTTTTCTGCTGGATTGGTAAGAATCCGTCGACCAAAAATCCCTCGGGAAGCTGATATTCGCGCGCTCTGCCTGCATGCACGATATCGCGACCGATCTCTCGCTCGCACTGCAGCAGTCACTCGACGGCTTTTTGGGAGTGCTTGTCGGCGCGCCTATACCCGTCCCTGGGGACTATTACTATAGTCTGTGGCTTTAAGAAATTTTTTCTATAGAGATGAGAGCACGCGGACGCGATTATAGTAGCCACTACAACAAATTTTTCTGAAAGCCACACGCGCGACGCAGAATCGTCACATCCATGCGACAGTAGTCGACGATTTCCTTGCTGAAATCGAATACTGCGTTCGCTGCACGCATCTCGCCGTGCCACAGCAAGAACTGCTCGCGCTCGCTCGACCACATAGTGTCGGGCGAATAATAGTGCGCATCCAGGAAAACAGCCTTTTTTCGTAGTCTCACCTAAACCAAATGTAGCAGGCAATGCGGCCAACTTCATTTGAAAATAGCTGAGACTATCGATGAACTTTGTGCGTCCATACCGGATGCACAATATTTTCTGACCATTCAGTATGATGCTTGGCGCGCAATTTATTTTACGTTCGACAAGCCGTCGTAAAACGAATTGCGCATCGTACCCTCGTGCATTATGCGCGAAGCATATTATATTTTCAAAGTCCGTTTTGTCGCGTACTACAAGCTGTAGCAGCTGACCAACGGGATCTTCGGTAAATACATGCTCGCGCACGTCAACTGCGCCAACAACGCACCACTCGCAAGTGTAGGTGTATCGCTTGTTTGTAATTTATAGCGTAGAAATTTAGAGTGTGTGTCGTGGGTGTGTAAGTATGTTTGTGTGTGTGTGCGTGCGCGCGCGCTCGTGTGTCATTTTATTATTTCATTACCTTGTAAGCTGCGTCATTCGACTCGTACGCGTTTTTTAGTAAATAAATATTGTGCCAGAATTTCTCTTTTTATGCGTGCAAAACTCCCCACTCCCATCAACGATCCCTAAAGCCGAAATTTAGAGTAAGCTTTGCGGCACCGAGTAGTAGAGTTATATATGCACGCGTTCATTTCGATACGAATCATTCGTCAAGCGACCGGCAAAGCAGCAACTCAACCATGGGACAGGAGCAGAGCAAAGATCAGAAAAAAGGTTCTACGTGGGAGGAGAGACAGCCTCTCATGAGAAGCGAGGAGCCAAGAAAGCAGAACAATCAATCGTCATTCTCAACCAACACTTTCTCGTATCCAGAGAAAAGCGGTTATAATAATCTATCTAAAAAATTCTCTTCCTCCTCCTTCTTCTCGTCACAGAATCAAAAATCCTTTTCCACAAAAACCTTTTCGTGCCCCGAAAAAGTCGGCTACAGCAAGCTGAAACGCTAATTACAATAATATATATTTCAAAAAACAATCGGCCATTTTCAGGGCCACCATATAAATTATATACGTGGAACAATCTCTCTCTTTACAGCGCAGAAAGGACCAGAGTCGGCGCTATAGCAATAAAAGCCAAACAGCAGGTATACGCGAGAGATAGGTAGACGGCGGCTTTGGAAGATGCGCGCGAGTATGGCGTAGAGAGGGGAGAGAGAGAGAAAGAGAGTCGCGCTCGGGTCTGCTTGGGGTAAAGGAGAAGAACTGGTATAGCTCGTATGCGTGATATAGCTTTTGTTTAAAAATTATTTATAATTATTTATAAATAAACAAATAAAAGTAGGTCACCCATCGATGACAGACTTTTTGTTTATGACAGTAGCGGTCGTAAATCATGTTTATTAACCTTATCAGCTACTGTTGATATAAACATGGGCTTCTGTGTTACATAAACACCTGGCGCCAGCCACGTGACTGGTGACGTCACTCTAGGCCACGCCCGGTCTCTCTACAATAAATGTAGAAAGTTATGAAAAAGCGTATGAGATAGAGCATGCAATAGACATAATTGACATAAAGCGGTTTCCATAATCTATCATTGATGTTGTTTACGTAATATTTGTGCTAGCATTTTTTATTTATTGTAATAATTTTGTTTTGCTTTATATAATTTGTTTTTTTTTGCACCACGACTAATGATAATAATATTTTAATACAGAAAAAGTAAGCATGCACTACACAATATGTAGCAAGTAATAAAAAGTGCGAAATTTAACATACAATGAATTATTTCTGACATTTTCATGTTCTATTGTAAGTGCATTGCATCTAAGTGCATTGCATTTTACTTCGGTTTTGTACTTATTTGTATCTTTTATTTATTTAATTTTTTTCTTTTTATTTATAAACTACTATTAGAAAATTTAATAAATAAATTTCATTTTCGCTAATCTATAAAGTTAATACAATATACAATACAATTACAAGGTACAATACTAGACGGTTTATCACTTTTTTTTACAAGTTATATCACAGCTTACATTTGTCATTCAACGACACCACCATCGTCGCATTGATAAATGTGTCGGTGTATTGCCGTTTTAAACCGATTAAGTAACGAAAGGTTCCTTAAATAACGAGGGAGCGAATTCCATAGACGCGCGCCCTATGCACTGAAAGACCTCAGTTCAGTGTCAGTACGTGAATCGGGAACTACGAGTTCCTTGGGTTCCCTAAAAGAGGTTCTACACTGGTTCCTTTTAAAAAGGGCAGCGAGATACGAAGGCTGTCCCATGACAACTGCTTTGTAAAGCAGTATCGCCGCAAAATACTCCCTTATTGCCTCGATCGAAACTCAGCCTATCCCTTTCCTATGTGGGGAGATGTGCTCGCGCCTTTTAGCACCACAGATATATCTCACACATGAATTCTGCAATCTTTGAAATTGGGTGTTGAGTTCACCTGATACGTCAAGGTAGACAAGAGAGCAGTAATCCAAGTGCGAGATGACAAGAGCGCTAGCCAGCTGCTTACGCAGTGTCTCAGTGGTACAGGATCTGAAAGATTTGAGTCCATAAAGAGCTGTATTAACCTTTAGGCTAATCGCATCCACTTGCGGTTTCCACGTTAATTTTGAATCCATTATACCACCAAGATTAGTTACAGCGTCAACAAAGGGAACAAAAACGCCATCCGAGACCTCAATGCCAGGCAGCTGTAGACCTTTTACTTTATTGATGTTATAATCCGAACCAAAAATAATAGCTTTAGTTTTTCCAACATTGAGACAGAGTGCATTCTCAGATGCCCATACCGACACCGCACGCGCCACAGCCGACATGCGGTCGTCCCTCGTCACCTGAGTATAGGTTTGCAGGTCATCAGCATACAGCAAATGTTCGACACTGTCTGATAATTTTCCCTCGGAGCCTTTGAAGTTAGCTAGGAAATTTTGAATATCATCAATGTAAAGGCTAAACAGAGGCCACAGCACTAAGCCCTGTGGTTTGCCAAGATTGGTAGTGAGCCAATCTGAATTGCCATTCGAATTCGTAACCACACGTTCGTTACGACTTGTATATATGACAGAAATATATGACGCAATCCACAGAAGAACAGACCTAGAGAACCTTAACCTGATTAGCTTACGAAGAAGTTTTAAGAGCAAAATTGTATCGAACGCCTTGCTGAAATCAAACATTAGGAGGATGGTGAGCAGGTTCTTGTTGCTGTTGATACCAGCCCTAATGTCTTCTGACAGACTCAGCAGTACTGTTTGCGTGCTATGATTTATCCGACAGCCCGTTTGGCAGGGATCAAGTAGTTTTTAGACTCTACATACTCGGATATCTGCTCATGGATAATCTTTTCGAGAACCTTGGAAAAAAAGCTCAACAAAGCAATCGGACAAAAGTCCGAAGCAGCTGATGAAATTGCCGTTTTTTTGAGAGGCACCAAATGGGCCCTTTTCCAGACCTCATAAAAGACTCTACAAGACAGAGAGGAGTTAAAAATGGAAACCAGGTGATAACCTAAAACCGGAAGGGACTTTGCAATAATACTCTGGGAAATGCCATCTTCCCCTTTAGCCTGCGAAGTAAAGTGTGCAACGGCCAGGATCACGTCTGAAAAAGTGACTTCACAAAAAGTGAAACCATCATCACTGGCCGTCGCTAAGATATCATGCAAGTCCGTATCGCGCTCCGTCTGAGAAACAGACCCCAGCGAAATGAGTGTTAAGTTCATCCGGCAAAAAACCGTGGACTCCGGCAAAAGACCGAGATTTCGAAGTTCTCTCCAGATGTTATTGTTATTATTTAACGCTTCAGATATTCTGCTTTGGATAAAAGCTTTTCGTGCTTCAATGGTGCGTTGTTCTGCTCGAGCAGCGAGAGACTGGAACTCGAACCGCAGCCTATCATCACGGGTCCGCCTATATCGCCGCCGAACGGCTTCACGCTGATTGTAGAGATCGTTAAGTTCAGCGTTAACCCATGGTGGAGATCCCTTCTTTTTAGGTTTAAATTGCTTCAAAGGGGCAAGCCTGTCGATAACAGCCATGATGTTGTGGCTAAGAGAATCTAACTTACTTTCGACAGTCTTGTCCGGGCAACTGATGGTCGACCAGTCGCAAGCCTTGAGAAGAGACAGAAGCTCGTTTTGCCTGACGGCTTTAAAATCTCTATAAAAGAAAGGACTCAGGACTGGGGGTTTTGACTTTGGGGCCCTAATTGTGACATCGATGATATTGTGTCTGCTCGGAAAGGTCACCATCATGCTGTTCTCATCGAGCACTGCTTCATTGTCGTCAGTGAGAATCACGTCAATCCATGTGTGAGACTCCCCAACGTGGTGAGTCGCATGATCAACAAACTTGAAATTTAACTCTCAGGCAAGGTCTTTGATAAAGTTCGCGTCTCGAAACGCCGACAGCATATTCGCATTCAGATCTCCCATGATTATTCGATGGTCATAATCTACCGCGTGTGCTCTTAGCTTATCTATTAAATCGGAACTTCCCGTAAAGGAGATACCCGGTGATCTGTAAATAACCGCAACAAACATAGGAGACATTTTACCCTTTTGCACCCTACACATAAGATATTCAGGAATATCTGGTTTGCCTTCGTCTTGCGTCGTTGGTGATGAGCACAACAAAGTCGCCTTCTAGCTATTATGTATAAAAAGCGCAACGCCTCCTCCCTGGGTATTCCTGTCCTGCCGAAGAACCGAGTAGACTTTAACCTGAGCGAATACACTGTCGACGTTTGGCCCGAAACGCGACTCAGCCACGCCAAAGAGATGGTAAATGGGACGAGCAGTCACCAGAAATTGGCGAAACATCTCCATATGTTTGTTTAGGGATGTTGCATTTAAAAATCTCGCCCTAAACCCCTCGCATTCGGTCTCTTTCGCCTTCCTTCTGGGCGATTTAATTTTGTTAGTATATAGACGTATTCACGGACTGTATAAAATATGTAGTCTGCGAGGACCAGGCAGCAGTTCGAAAGGACTGTTGCCCGGTCCCCACAGGTTCCAGAACATTGTTTAAATCCTCCTCTATTTACATATGATATTGAATACTGATCGTGAGGCCTAGTACAACTTATTATATCATTTATAGCACACTAACCTCAAAATGCCAACTTCATTATCGATTTTGAGATTTTTGTGCTATAAAATATCGTATGAGACTGTTGTGGGGGGTGTTTTTCTACCTTGCTCGAGGGTTTTCGCACGAGCGAAGCAATGAGAAAAACCACGAGCAAGGTAGAAAACCATCTCCCACAACAGTGTCATAATATACTATTTTATAGATTATATACATGAATAAATTTGAGGGTATAACTTTAATATTATATTTATAAATGAATATTTTCTTTATGTGTAGAGACAATAACTATATATTTTGGCATGGGAAAACAGTGCAAGTGTTATATACAGCCACGTACTGCTACCAGTTACTTTTATGGCGGACATAGCGTCGTTCTTGTCGTCCCACCTCGTGCCATAGTTATCATTGTTATCATAGTTACCATCCCACGGCATCGCACCACCTCGCGTCGTAGTTTTCATTGTTTGTAAAAAATATACTACTAAATGTAAGTTTGATGGCTTCATATTGTTGATAATCATGATAGGCACCGCAGAACACAACGTTTTTGGGCCATACGAGCTTTATTATTTATTTATTGCAATAAATATGATTTTCGGTAGGTTAGGTACATTACCAACATTCTGGCTCCGACATCCCCTTAATAAATAGATATTCTATATTTGCTAGTTAAAGACAATTCCTCTCATAACAAATTTTTGCACTTGTTTGTTGAAAGAAATCGCTGCCTAATATTCCTGCTTCTCTAATCGGAAATTCGACTATGTGAAAATAAATGTTTTAATCGTCATAATTAACTGTTACAGTCCCTAGGATTTTTATTGATGCTGAAGTTATTCCTCTTAACAAAATTATTTCTTGCGAGTTTATTGGTAAATAAATCGGGGCATGTGAAATTTTTAATAGATTTGGTGAAGATCCAGTGTCTAACATAAAAATTGCAGGACGCGTCAACTCTTTAATATCAATCTCGACGTTGGGTGCACAGTTATTTTGGTTTAACTTGACTGTTGTCTCGTAGAGGATATACTCACTCCCTGGGTCTCTGTGATCGGGCGAGCATTCGAATTGGCAGCCTCTCCGCCGGCGCGCACAGTGGGCGGAAACGATCAAAACTACGCGCGAGGCAGTAAATCTAATCCAAATGAAATCATTTTTTTTTTTAATACTCGTAATTATGTCTGCTTTCTTGTAGCACTGCGGAATTTCACTTTTTAGGAGTAGAAACCACCCCTATCAACCCCTAAGCAGGCTAAACCACCAGATTCTGGGTAAAACGAGTTCGATCAACTACATATTTATAAGGAAATATATATTTTATACACAGATAGGCTAGCCTACCTCAATCCCGATACACCTTATTCCCACATACCCTTACAACCTCATAAACTACCCCTAACAACCCTCAAGCAGTCTAACACACCTAGCTCTGGGTAGAGCGAATTTAATCAACTACTTTTCTGTAAATAAATTGAGATTTCGCTTATAATACCCTGGTTTTAGACAGTAATGACACAAAAAGTCCGTCGGCAAATTTGAAGTAGAATTATACAGATTTTGATTATTGTTATCTCTTATATTATTGTTTGAAATCGCTTCGTTATTTGGGCTATAATTATTTTGCTGAGTATTATACCGGAAATTTCTTTTGAATCCATTCGAGTTATTTTTACGATTATACAATTATTATTGCCATTAAATGATGAAAAATGACTATTATTTAGATTCCCGTTTGACTGAGGGGGCGGTTCTTACTTAAAAATTGGAAACCGAATTTCAAACAATTCATCGCGGCTTGTCCAACTTGGTTACAAACGCTGCACGTTATCTCCGGAGTGGCTTCTACAACATTTACTCTCCGAATCTCTTTTGATTTTAATCGCACTTGTTCTCGCCTTAAATTTTCATCATTTTCTTTTGTATACGCAAAAACCCTTTCGATTTCTATGGCATTTACGCGCGCGGCTTCGAGTGTTTTTATATCGCCCATTCTCATCTGTATTTCCCTTCGTCGTGCACAAAAAATTTAAGAAAATCGAAAGAATTACAAAATTTGAAAAAATTAAAAAATTTGAGAGATTTGAAAAACGGGTATTAACAGAAATAACTTGGGTTAATTTAACCCAACTTGGGTAACATTTTTTAAGGGTAAAATAATTTTCTCCCCGCTTGAGCTCAAATTCTACACGCTTGGAATTGACGATTTTCTACGCTACTTCTAGGCGTGAAAAAAGGTCCACTTCATGCGAGTGTTGGGAAAAATCGAATGCAATCTTTTTCTAATGCAGCGTTGAAAGTCTTGTCTTTGTCCGTTGCTCTTCCTTCGTGAACCGCGGCTTTCTTAATTTCTTTTTTGATCTTTCGAAAGCGATTCAAGTAAACGACTAGACTTTCTGTCGGACGCTGTTTGATTTTAGCTAGTTCTCCCGAAACTCCCTTGTACGTTTTTGACAATCTGAAATTACTCTCAAAGAATTGAATGATTTCATCGATGGTTTTGAATTTTTGTCTCCTTGCGCACACTAATGCATCGCCAAAAAGGCGTGTACAGTCATCTTATTTCGGGGAGAATATCTCAGGCTTCAGTGCAACCACCAACAAACTGTGTTAAAGATATGTTCGATCCATTAAAATTAAATCAAGCGTGTCCTTCAAAGATATCCCTTTTATTTGTGGCACTTTCACTTTCTTCTTCGTTTATAATTTCGTCGAAGTTTAGGCGCGTCTTCGGATCAATTATTTGTAAAGGGTTTATTATAAAGAGCTGGATAAATTCTGTATATTTTCTAAATTAAGGTATTCAGATAAATTCGAGTTAGTTAACAATTCGGATGATAGATTTTTTTTCTGATTCGGCTAATTCTAATTCAAGAGCGGCGTCGCTTGGCTTTGTATGAAAAGGATCTCTTGGACGACTTCGGAAATTTTAAAATTTTCTTAATTTAAGCTACTCGGTTTTAATAATGATTTTCTTATTCAGATCGGTTATATAGGTACTTATTTAAATGGAACACTGGTGGTATCTTGTTTAATAACACCGTCTTCTTCGTCGTCCGTAATTTTTACTTTCTCTGTAAGTGCCAAAAAAGTTTTTGTCGAAACTCTGATAGCTCTATCATGAATTGATTTTCTAGCTTTTGATTTAGAAAAAGGGGCTTCTACGTGATACTTCGATAAACTCTTTTCTAATATTTTTTAAAACTTTGGTTTGCTTTTCTTTCTAACGTTGAATCTATGGGATCATTTCTCTTTTGCGAATCTGAATATTGATTTTCGGCTAACGAATTAACTATTTCCCCCGATTTTTCGGTACTTTCGCTCTTAATTGTTGCTCTTACTTTTCTGCCACCCCTTCTATTTTTTCGCGGAATTTCGGTAAATTATTTGTAGTATTCATTTATTTTATTTTGCGTACTGCTTTTATTCTCTGTTTAAGGAGGATTGTTGATAACGAGTAAGTCGCTGCTCAACGATTCTTTACTTGCAGAACGAAAACAAGTCGCTTTGTTGGAACGAAAGCAAGTCGCTGATCAGCGATTCTTTGCTTGCAAAAGGATTGTAGGAATGAAAGCAAGTCACTACTGAGCGATTCTTTGCTTACGAGAGGATTGTAGGAAATGAAAGCAAGTCGCTACTCAGCGATTCTTTGCTTATGAGAGGATTGTAGGAAAGAAAGCAAGTCACTACTCAGCGATTCTTGGCTTTTGAGGGGATTGTAGGAAATGAAAGCAAGTCGCTACTCAGCGATTCTTTGCTTATGAGAGGATTGTAGGAAAGAAAGTAAGTCGCTACTCAGCGATTCTTTGCTTATGAGAGGATTGTAGAAAAGAAAGCAAGTCGCTACTCAGCGATTCTTTACTTGTGGAAGAATAGAAAGAAGGATTACGCAAAATAAAATATTATGTTAAATGATCACCTTCTTAGTTTTTAAAGAGGTTTCTAGTAGCTATCCTTGTTTAAACGCGATTTTAAATTTTGATTTTACAAGTTTTTGTCTAATAATTACTCAAAAATGTCTAAATTTTTCGCGATTCAAAATATTTCCCGGCTGCAATGCACCAAAAAATTATAAGTAAACAACCTGTTATGTCCTAAACTGATGAGAGTTGTCACCGGACGGTAACTCTACGGGTTGATTAACTTTTATAAGTACGGACGAGGACAAAGCTTCGAAGCACGAAGTCTGAGCGCCGTCGGTGCCTGACTACCTTTGCGATTTAGCTATAAGAACGATTTCTTTTGAAACCGCACTAAATTTTATTACACACCCTAACTTATTTTAAACACTTTAATGCCGACTTCGCTACTTTTCTAGCAGTTCATAGAGTGGACGTTACTCTGTTCGTAATGTCAGTATCGCGAATTGATTTCTCGAAGAATATGACGGTCTACTTTATGCTTCTGATTATGAGAGAGAAAGAGAGAAAAAGAGTGCGATCGAGGCGTGCAGCCTGTTTATGTGAAAGTCACTTACTTTTTTTTATTACTACTGCTGACCAGCTCTGCCAGCCCGTCCCCTCAGTGGGGCGTCGGCTCGGCTTCCAAAGCGGAGTGAATGCGAGGGTAGATTGGTTCGCAAGGAGTCAGGAGGTCAGGAGTTTCCAGATTAAAAATACACTCGCGGTTTCGTTCTTTCTTACTTTATTCAAATTTAAACAACTCGAAAATAACGCTCGCTTGCAACTATCTAAAGTATTGTTAATTATTTCGGTTTTTCGAGAACGACGAACCACAACGTAAGTATGCTAAGTCCGATAGAGTTGAAAATATTGTAATTGTTGGCATGATTAAAAAGTTTCTAAGTTTTAAATGATCAGAAATATTCTGCACCGTCCCTGTAACGTAAAGTCCCTGCACCGTCGAAAATATTCCAGAGATAAGTCCCGAGATGCTACACCGGACTGAATTTGGGCAGAGCTTGCGCGTGGTGATGATTTTTGAAGCGGACTAAGAACGTGAGGACCTGTTGCTGGGCTCTTTTATGCTCTCGTAGCAGAGGTGATCTCCAATTTTTCGTCTCTTCTGCGGGGTGGGTGTTTGGCCAATTAGAAGGCCTAGATGCAGCTTCTTGCCTTATTTGAACCTTTTGATGTATGTGACGTTACAGGGAGGGCCAATTAGAAAACCAGAGTGAAAATCCTCTCCTCTAGTACATCGAGTCCCCTTGTGCTCTTCTCCTATTAAACTCGCCTCTGATTTACTTTTTTTATTTGCAGGCTTATAGAAGCTCTTCTATGCGTTTTGAGTCGGCTTGCGCGGTGTCCTCTTTGGCGGCTTCTCGAGCTTCCAGAGCGCGTAAATTATGTGTTACTTGCCGATAGCACTGCGAGCTCTGTGGGTTTCTCCTTCATTGCACGTGCATCGCTTTTTGGTATGCGCGGTCCATGATGTACAGCAGGCTTCTTATTTTTTCTCTCTACTTGTGCTTGCTGTGTTCCCACCGTAGAGTTGTGATGTGTGCGAGCATATAAGTGTACTTCGCTTGGTCTCTTGCCGTAGAGTCGTAATGTGCGCGTACATATCGGTGTGTCTTTACATTAGTATGTTTTTGTTCTAATTTATCATTATTGTTTTACGTGAGTCTACTATTATTATTAATTTTCTTAACTGATTTTACTTGTCAACATTCGAATTTAATTATGTTTTTATTCTTACTTCGCCTTACGTTGTCGTTCCTTGTTCTTATCTATTTAATTAATTATTAGATTAGATGTGTTAATTACTATCGGTTTCATATTTAGGGTCCGTTTAATGAGAATGTGATAGTGTCCCGATGCCAAGTATAGTGTTATACTTTGTGCTATCGAGAAAGTCTTGTGACCTACATATCCTGAGTTTGCTACATCTTAATATATGCTGCATTCTAGTGGGAAGGTTATCGATTGATTTGCATTGTAATAACTAACCTTACTTGTTTTTAATATATTAAAATGCGAAAGAAAGTGAGCATTTCACACGTATTTGCAGAAGTCTATACTTTAATAGAATCGCAAGGGAGGACGCTCACACACAGGTTGAGGAGGCTAGACTGAATTATTACTATTTACGCTTGTCTACCTTGACCGATGTTGCAGAGATCTTGAGAGAGCTTGAAAATCTTGGCATTACCACCTCTAAATCAACTTTACCTGTTTGGTTCTCTTCAGACGCTCTTAACAAACTTAACATAATGTACAAAACTAAACATATCTAAATCTAAATCTAAAATCTCTCTCTCTCTCTCTCTCTCTCTTTCTTGCATAGCTATAATTGTTAAACTAAGTTCCAAAAGACATCACCCACCCTTTATCACCTGACATCTTTTTTACCAAACTATATATTTGTAAACAGTTAGTTATATATCTCTACTATTATAGACGCTCTTGACAAACACTTTAGTTCCATCTCTAATGACCCTTAAGCTCCATCTGTTGAGGAGTATCTGCAAACCCTGGAGAGTCTGGACCTCCCTGAACATTTCATCTTCGGGGCCATTACAGAGTCTGATGTGTCGGCTGCTGTATCACATTTTAACACCCAGGCCAGGGAAAGCACTGCTAATACTTGCTCCTCCTTTATGTCAAATCTTTAACCTGTGTCTGAGTGAGGCACGCTTTTCCTCTGCTTGGAAGTTGTCGTCCGTACGAGCACTAAACAAAGTCAGCTCTCCGACAGCTTTGACTGACTACCGTCCGATCTCTCTACTCTGTTTTCTGTCCAAGGCGCTAGAATGGTTGGTGCACAAGCAAATCTCTGAGTATCTTGAAACAAGACTTTACCTTGATAACTTCTAAACAGGCTTCCGCACTGGCCATAGCACACAGTCCGGCTTAATTTAGCTGACTGATGATGTCAGGCTTGGTATAGACTAAAAGAGGGTTACTCTTCTTCTTCTATTTGATTTAAGCAAGGCGTTTGATGCCGTATGTCACGTCAGGCTACTCAGAAAGCTATCCTCTGACGGCTTCTCTAAGCAGGTTATCCGCCGGCTTGCATCTTACTTCGCGGGAAGAGAACAGGCCGTCATTGGTGACAACAATGAACTCTCCACCTTTCTACCATTAAAGACTGGTGTCCCACAGGGGTCAGTCTTGGGTCCTCTGTTGTTTGCGTTGTACATCAATGAAATTGGTTTCTGTCTAGATTCAGATGTGTCCCATCTAATCTATGCGGATGACCTGCAAATATATACAGCTAATGTCAATTTGAGGAGCTTGATTCTTGTTCTATCAGGACAAGTACTAACGTCGAAATGATAATGGGCTGGGCTGCACAAAACCGTCTCAAACTGAATATCCTTAAAACTAAGGCAATCGTCCTGAGCTCTCCCTACTACATAAATGCATTACCTACTGTTGCTAGCACTTACTTCAATGTAGGGGGAGCCCGGGTGGACTATGCTTGACTCCAAACTTATGTGGAAAAAGCACGTTAGACAAATCTTCAAACATGCTCACTTTTTGATGTATAAACTTTACTTCTTTCGGAAGAGCACTAATTTCAGGCTGCGCCAACACCTTGTTCAAGCAGACATATTCCCGATTATTGACTACTGTTCATTAGATCACTGTGACCTGACTCAAGAATTGGACACGAAGCTCCAGAAACTTGTCAGCGCGGGAATTTGTTATATCTATGGTGTAAGGAGGGACGAGCACATTTCCTCTTATAGGCGTGAATTGCAATTGCTTACCACCGCCGTGCGTAGGAAATACTTTATAATACTTTATAAACACATAATCTTTACGCAAAAACATATACTACTTTATCTCATTTCATTTTATTCCATTCCACGCTATTCATATCTAGCACACTTACACAAAATTGATGCTACTTCTTGTATTCTATATGTAAATATGTACAACATAATGTACAAAACTAAACATATCTAAATCTAAATCTAAAATGTCTCTCTCTCTCTCTCTCTCTCTCTCTCTCTCTCTCTCTTTGCACTACCGCTTCCGGATTCGTTCATCAACTTCAACGAATGGTTGCCGTCTGATGTCCTTCGGCTCCGCACAACTGTAAAGGAAGCTGCAAGAGAGCATGGCTGTACCACGTTTGTGAGGGATGGTCGAATATACATCAAGCTAAAGAAGGAAGATCGTGCTGTGAAGATTGCGTCGGATGAAGATCTAAAGAATTTTTTAGGTTCGATCACAGCCAACTGAAGTACACACACCTCATTCTACGTAGATCACCATCATCTGAATCGTCCACAACCTCTTTAATCACTCCTAAGGTAACTCTGTCTGAGGGTCTAAGAGTCTGCCATTTCAATGCGAACTCTCTTACGGGTCACATTGAGATGGTCAGGCACTTCTTGTCCACTCGTCCCCTCTTTCACGTGATAGCTGTGACGGAAACCTGGCTTAACGAGAAGGTAACTTCTATCCCTTCACTGGAAAACTATACGTTCTACAGACGTGACAGAAACAGGAACGGGGGAGGTGTGGCCCTCTACATCCATCACTCACTGACTACAAACGTATTATCATCCTCTGATGGTGCTTGGTCGGGCAAGCCAGGCAAACCGGAGTACCTTTTCTGTGAGGTCTCCGCAAAGGGAGTTTCACCCATCTTTGTGGGAGTCGTGTATCGTCCACCACATGCCCCTTTTATTCAGAATAATAACTTCATTGAACAGCTGACTACTCTTATGCATAACTATTCCACAAAGGTCATTATGGGTGATTTCAACGCTGACCAACTCTCCTCATCCGAAGATGCCAAGTTCATCAAGGCCTGTATTGAGGAAAACTCCTTATTGTCGGTCCCTTATTGTGCCACGCACCATAAACAGGACTCCGACACCTGGCTTGACCTCTGTTTAATTGATGAGCAGGATGGCCTGCTATCACACTACAAGACTGATACTCCTTTCATCAACGGACATTACCTAATCACTGCCACACTCGACGTACAGATCCCACGCTACGTACCTAAAACATACTCTTACAGAAACTACAAGGGAATCTGTGCCGAGAAGCTAAGGGACTTCCTTGGCACATGTGACTGGTTATCTCTCGCTACGTCATCACTCGACGAATGCATCACCATTCTTAACGCTAACTTAACGAACGCCATAAATTATTTCGCCCCATCACGGACTGTTACTCCAAGACGTAAACGTCACCCGTGGTCTACCACGGCTCTTCGTGACCTCTTGACTGAACGGGACAGACTTTATAGAAGGTTTCGCAGAACTCGTCTACCTTGTGATCGATATTTTTATAGAGTAGCAAGGGACGACGCTCACAGACAGGTTGAGGAAGCTAGGCTGAATTATTATTATTCACGCCTGTCAACCCTAACTGATGTCTCTGAGATCTGGAGAGAGCTTGAGAACCTTGGAATCACCACCTCTAAAGCACCATCACCTTCTCACTTCTCTACAGACGACCTCAACAAACACTTTAGTTCCATCTCCAATGATCCACTAGCTCCTGCAGTTGAGGTTTTTCTGTGTACCCTCGGGAGTCTAGACTTCCCTGAGCATTTCAACTTCATGGTTATTACAGAATCGGACGTTTTGGCTGCTGTGTCGCACTTCCACACCCAGGCCAGAGGCAACGATGGCATCCCAC
>JAZHPH010000215.1:19379-30069 GCA_037356405.1 Nasonia oneida | reverse complement strand
GGTATATAAGAAAACTCGACGTTGTGCGCCAAACAAAAATCACCTAACAGCAAGATCCGAATATAGCTGTAAATAATTTAATAGATAAGATTAAGCTATGTGTAAAACAAGCTAAATCGAATAAAGTAAAAATAAACAGCAGGGTAGGAAGAATTGGATTACTGATGGAATAATTAAATCATGTAAATTATATTGTTTAGGATGTTAATGTAGAAGAAGTTTATGATGTAGATGTAGAAGATACAAGGTATGGTCCAACTGAAAGGAATTGGATAAGCGAAATATCTAAAATAATTCTGGATAATGAATTGAATAATATATATGGCAAGATCGGAAATTTGAAGGAGTTTCTTGAGCATAAAGATTTTCTTGGAAAAATTACGACAACAGTAAACAAAAGTAGAGGAGAAATTTGTTTATTGATTTTAAAATTTAGTATTTCAAATGAATTATCTTTCTCTGGCTTAGTAAATTTATTTAAACTCATTAATAGTATGTTTGAGACTCCTATATTACCAGATTCACGACATATAATTGATAAACTTGTAAATCCGAAAGAGGGTGTGGAACATCATGCTGTTTGTCAGAAATGTTCAGTATACTTAGGAAAAATTGGAGATATACCATCCAGTAGTATTTGTAATGTCTGCAATGCTAAAATTAATTTAAAGAATAATGCTGATTCAACCTTTTTTACGTTAATAGACCCGGCACAACAAATTTCGGATCTTATAAGTAATAATGAGGATTATTTTTATTATGTGACGAATGAAAGAATACATGCGCAAGGGTATATTAGTGATATTTATGATGGTAAAAAATTCAAATCCTTACCCAATGAAGAGAAAGGTAATTACGTTACTGCAGTATTTAATACTGACGGAGCACTAAAATTTAAGTGCTCTTCGTATTCTATTTGGCCACTGTATCTGATGATCAACGAACTACCAAAAGAAATTAGAACAAGTAAACTAATAGTATGTGGATTAATGTTTACCAATAAAAAAACAAACATGACAGTATTTTTAGATAAATTTGTAGATCTTGTTAATAAATGTCGAGTTCCTATTAAAATAAAAAGTGAACAGCGTACTCTGAAGCTTTATGTAAAGACTTGTTGTGTTGATGCTGTTGCCCGAGCTCCTGCTCAAGGATTAGTTCAGTACAATGGTAAATATGGATGTAATTGGTGCTTGCAGCCCGGAGAATATCATGGAATTATGAAATATCCATTAATGAGTGCACCAATAGAACTTCGAAATCACGATGATACTGTGTCTCTCATGCTAGAAGCGGATCCAGAGAAACCTGTCTTTGGAGTAAAATACCCTTCACCTCTTATTAATTTACCGAAATTTGACATCATCGAAGGATTTACTCCATTATATGCACATGGCATTAGAAGGTGTTGCAAAACAGTATTGTTATTTTTCCATCCATCTTAAGCAGAAGAGCTATGCAACATTGGCTACTATTTGTGGAAGCATTATATATATTGTTAAAGGATAGGATTCACATCGACGAATTAAATAAAGCGGACGAAATGTTACATCAATTTGTAGCTGAAGCTCAAGAAATCTACAACGTTAAAGTCATGACATATAATGTACATATTTTGTTACATGCAAGCAAAAGTGTATTGAATTGGGGACCTTTATGGACGAATTCTACGTTTAGCTTTGAATCGGCTAATCAACACCTCTTAAACGCTACTAAGTGTGCTAAAGGTGTATCACAGCAAGTTGTAAGGTTCATAAACATCTGCCACAGTTGTTCTGTAGTAGAAGAAAAAGTTATTCATCAAGCTGACGATGACATTGTAAGATATTGCAATGATATTCTTTTAAGACAAGTCCAAAGTGTTAATTTATCTAATAGTAACATATTATATTTCAATCGATCGGACGTTGATGATCAAATAATAACTTCATTACACTTATCTTCACATTCCAGTGAATTCTTCTACAAGATGGTTAAGAATCATTGTCTGTACGAATCACATTTTATATCAAAAACTCGTTCAAACAACTCATTTACATTGCTGAAAGACGGGAAATTTATACGCATTGTTGCCTTTATAGATAATATCTCGGATGGTATTGAATTGACAGTATGCAATTATGTACAGACTAAAAACTGTTTTACAAGGGCTTACAAAGTATGTCAAGTAATAGAAAGAATTCACGAAGAAAATACCGTAGTACCCACTAGTAGCATCGAGAAAATATTAGTTTATATGAATGTAGACAAAATAATATACTTATGTCCTATACCAAACTTATTACATTACTGAATAAATATGTCATGTGTAATTACTATAAGAAAGCGAGTAGAAAAGTGCAATGTAGGTGGCGACCGTGGTGCAACGACTGAGCGTCTGCCTTGCAAGACGGAGGTCCTCGGTTCTAGCCCGTGGTCCGTCACTTTTTCATTGCACTTTCACTCGTAACAGTCATATTGTAAATATTTTGATAAAATGCTATGAATATTTTTTATAATAAAATGTTTATAAAAGTGATTATAAGAGTAATTTTTAAATTTATTATATTATTACATAGGACACAAACGGACATTCATTCGGAGCAAGTATTACGATCAATAAATTTTAATTATATTTCTTTTGTTTATCCAATAATTCACTGAAAATTGTATTCATAGAGCTATACCGGCTGTGTTAATATTTTCTACGTTTAGCAACTATTGACAACGAATCAAAATCGTCTGAAACGCATAAAAAATACAGTTTTAAGAGTAATTTTTTTCCCCAGAACTTAGAACTTTTTCAGTTGCGGGACTTAGTTATTTCGCGCACTTGGTCAGATGAGATTTTGTCATGAGATCTCAGGTGAGATCTCACCTGAGATTTATCAATAGGGAACCAAAGAACTTTCATATAACTTATGGAAGATGAATATTTTAAATGATCAACTCAAACTAGATTACAAAAACTATGCTAAAATGTTAGATAAAGTTATCAAAGATGCTAAAACTTAATATGATGCAAAGCTAGTTCAAAATAATGTAAACAATTCTATAAAACTTTGGGGTATCATAAACAACAAAATTGGATAGCAGAAAAACAGTAATACTATAAGTTATATAAAGGTTAATGATAATAAAATTACTGATAAAGTAGAGATAGCTAAGAGAATGAACGAATTTTTTTGTGATATTGGCCGCAAATTGTCTGATGATATCGTGAAACCAAAAAATGTCGAATTTCAACAACCACATACAAATCCAAATTTAATATTTCTTAAACCTACATGTACGAGTGAGGTAATAAATATAATCAACAATCTGAAGCTAAAGAGCGGTGGTGTTGATAAAATAAATAGTAAGATCTTAAAGATTCTTGGATTTTGTATCTCGGTACCATTAACACATATTTTCAAAATGTGTATTGAAACTGCTATTTGGCCGGATGTATTGAAAAAGGCTGAAATCGTACCAATATATAAAGCAGGTGAGAAGCATAGCATCAATAATTACAGGCCAATTTCACTCATATCTAACATTGCGAAAATTTTTGAAACAATAATATATAATAGGTTGTATGAATTTGTCCATTAAAATAATATTTTATCCAAGCATCAATTTGGATTTAGGAAAAATATTAGCTCAAAGGTTGCGTTAAATTATATTACTGAAGTATTGTATAATAATTTGTATAGGAATATACCAACAATTGTAACTTTTCTTGAACTGTCCAAGGCTTTCGATACGGTCGATCATTAATTACTACTCAAGAAACTTTACTGTACAGGCATTAGAGGTCAGGCTTTGGATCTTCTTTCAAGCTATCTTAATAATAGATACCAGACAGTCAAAATCGAAGATAGTAGAAGTGATTTTTTGTTAATAAACACAGGTGTCCCCCAGGGTACTATCCTGGAGCCACTACTATTTATATTATATATTAATGATATCTTGAAGGAGATACTTCTGGACTCTATTCTGTCTTATGTTGATGATACTGCCATAATAGCCACTGGAGAGACTTGGTTAGAGGCGCAAAGTACAATGAATAAATTTATATTGGACATTGATAACTGGCTGGCGGTGAATAAATTATAGCTAAATGTAGATAAAACAGTCTGCATGATATTCGAAAGCTATTGTGATAGTGTACCGGCTGACATAGAAGTAAAAATCCAGGATAGGATGTTGACTAGAGTGGAGAGCTGTAAATACCTTGGAATTGTTTTTGACTATAACTTGAGGTGGGATAAGCATATTCAATTTATAATTAAAAAAATGAAGTACTTATTATATATTTTTTATAAGCTATCAAACATTATGTCGACGGTAACACTACGAATGATATATTATTCTTTTTTCCATAGCACGATAAGCTATGGAATCTTAGCATGGGGTGGAGTGTATAAAATAATCGATATCTGGTGCAAAAATTACAAAGTAAAATATTTAAGATAATTAATAAGAACAGTTTCAACGTTCATGACGTCCCTCTAAACCTAGAACAACTCTTTATCTTCGAGGAAATAAGGCTACACTATAACGACCTCAAAAGTACTTGAGTTCTACAAGTGTCACTAGGAAAAAGAGTTTAATTATACCTAAAAGTTATAAAAGAGTCTGTGACAAAAAAAGTATTAACAAAGCAATCATTACATATGTATTACTTAAAGGAATTTTGTTAATATTGCGTGCGAAATAAAATATAAGCAATTATTTGTGAAACGTTCAATAATAGGCATGCAATTGATGCTTCTAGTTTGTAACATTGTAACGTTGTGGCTTTACTAGCGCGAAATCGGATAAGTGTGTCCCACCGAGCTTAGGGACCGACACAGAAGGCTACCACGTTAACAAGAGGATCGTTGGGTGACCACCAGGAACTCGCCACGGCTGCTCAGCATCTATGTCTTGACGGACCGCGGAGAGTGGCGGAGTCCTTCTATGCTCCGCTTATTTATGAATGTAAGCAAGGGTTCTAGCATCCATAATAATGACACTCTAATAATTTATGCCAAGAGAACCTTCGGGCTTCATACCTTCACGTAGTGCAATCGTGTGGGGGTGTGTTGTGCGTCGAGATGACAATCGAGATCGGCCGGCGCACTATGCACGACAATCGGGCTTTACGCTTGGCCCTACGCTAAGCTATATACTCACTCGTGCTTTTCTGCACGTGGTGTGCCACGCGCCAAATTAACCGAGAGAGAGATAGATGGGCTATTCGCCGACACAGGATAGACTCACGGGTTTGCCGATGAACGTCGCGTTGCCGCTGCTGGACGGGCTGGTTGCTCTGGGTTTCCCCTCGGCAGCGACGTTTGGTCGACGGCCCACTGAACTTCTCCTCGTGGCGTTGGCGGGAGCTGTAGGCACTGGGTTGCCTTAGCCTGGGCGCGATGTCATGGTCCTCGGCCTGATGGTCTGGTCTGGAGCCGTGCCCTTAGAGATGAGCGGCTCCGACGGCTGGCCGGCTTTCGTGGCTCCTGGCCACGTGTGGTCGCTACCAGAGTCGGGAGTCGAGAGAGCGAGTCGCGCTTCTCTCTGCTGATCGATTGTCCTTCTTCGATCGATTCGGGGCCCTTCGGATTGCTTCGTGCGAATCCGGCTGTGCTATCTCGTTCTCTCTTGTTGCATGTTTATTAGTCAGCATCGGCTATTGTCACGCTGCTTTCCTTTTTCCCCCTCTCTTTCTCCTATTCTACTTCTATGTTTCGCGCGCGGCTCCTGCCGCCTTAATAGTCGTCGCAATGCGTGTTTGTATGTGTGTGTGCGCGCTTCGCGCACGTGTATGTGCTGGGCTTATGCCGAGCTGTTGTGAGGGCATATGCACTGTTACAACATATAGAGTAAGAAGGAAAGTATTTCTAGTTTTAAGTATTTTTTAATTTTGCATTTTCTTATGTAATGCCAGTGCTTGCGAACAGGTAACATTGTTTACCTCTGCAAGGTACTAAGTGACTATATAAACTAGTTATACTCTGTACATTTCTGGAATAAATAAATAAATAAATAATAAGTTATGGAATCATAGCTTAAGGAGGCGTATATAGAAATAACCTAGATATTCTACAGAACGTCAAGTTCAAGTTCAAGACAATCCCCTAAATATTGAACAACTATTCTGTTTTGAAGCATTGAGACTACACTATGATGAACTAAAAATACAATTTCTTACATCGGATAGCGTAACTAGGAACAAAAGTATTATTATATCCAAAAACAAGAAAAGAATTAGCGATAAGAATAGTTTTAGAAAAGCCATAGTAATTTTTAATGCTCTACCAAATAATCTAAAAACTGTAAAAATAGAGAAATATGTACAAATAAAAATGATTAAAGACTAGATAAAACTCAACTGTTAGTAGTTCGATTAAGGTGCTGTATATATAATATACATTATCAAAGTCACTGTTTTTTCGTTTGTTGAAAAAAATACAAATCAGTAACTTGTTTTTTAGTCTGTAAGAATTTAGTTTTACGATTAACGGGTATTAGTTGTACGATTAATACTCTGTAAATTTTACTGGTCTACTAAATAAGTAAATAAATAATTATATAAATAAATAAAATAAATATATAATTACTTTACTTAGAAGATTTAAACTTACATAATAAATAATTAAACAATATTTAATCTCTAAAAAAAATTCACTTTTAAAAAAGTAAAAGGTTAGGCGAGTTTGATATAATCCGCAACGAAATTACAGATAGAAAAGAACTGAGATCAACCAAACAAAGTCAAGTTTATTATATTTAAAAGTTAATGTTTTTTAGTGATTTCAATCCTTTTGAGTAAATTTTTTCGAGTTTTTCATATTCGACGTCGTAAAAATAAAATATAAGCATCTTTAGCACCTTTCGACCACAACTTATAGACTATATTCTACAGACTTTAGAATATAGACCACTCTTGAATTATTTTTATACCTAGACACCAAAAACCACGGTGCGAACTACCCAGACTTCGTCATCGGCCACCCTGTATACCTAGACGCCGTCCTCGTATGATTTATTTATTTAAACACCAAAAACTACGGAGCACTCCACCTAGACCTCATCATCGGCCACCCTGTACACCTGGACACCGCCCTTGAATGTTTTTTTATACCTTGACACCAAAAACCACAGAGCGCACCACCTAGATATCGTCATCAGCCACCCTGTAGATCTGGACACCGCATTCAAATAATTTTTACACCTAGACACTAAAAACCACGGGGCAAACTATTTATTGTTGTTGTACTATTATCAATTAAAATAATAAATACAATAGCGCCAAATCTTTATATTACACCACGACGTCGTATGCCATGTAACTACAAACCATGCTTTTATAAAATTGCATATTGCATTGAATTGAGGTGGATTAAAAATCGATAAAAAATAAAAAGAAATGCAGACGATACCAGCCGGCATATTCACGAAATTCAGCAACTTTAGGTTAATTTTTTCGATACTTGTCCCCCACCTAAACTTCTGCCACTTTTTTTACTGTTTAATAATGATGTAAGGAATCCCTAGCTGAAATGGCAGAATTAAACCTTATGACGTCACTTTGCATGCATATTTTGTAACTGACGGCACTTCTGCCGCCATTTCGTTCCCCACCTATGCTTCTGCCAATTTTTTTCCAAATTTCTCTTGTTTCAAGGAACGAACGTTTGTGTCAATTTTCAAGCTTGTACCAGATGACGACCGTGGTCCGCAAAATTTACCTATTTGATTGCATGCCCACGCATATATACTCCATTAGGACTTCTGACGAGCAGGCTATCGACTCTACGATACTTATTGAATCGATATCAAAAGAAACGTTTCACTTTTTCAGAAATACAGGAACCTTCAGAAGCTTGGTCGAGAAAGGCTCTGACTGGAGCAGAGGTACTTGTCCTCGACTCAAGAATGACCCAAGCCGTAGATAACAAGGTGATGGAACTTCCAGAATTCGAGGGTTTGATTCTACTAGGCGGAGAGGCATCTAGTTGTGTCGAATGACTGGTTATCGTAGAGTTGGATCCATTACTGCAATCTTCTTCGTAGTTCTCAGCAAACTTAACGGAGTAAAACATAGTGTAATGCTTTCGACTACAATTAGGGACCAAACAGTGAACCTTGAAAGTCCACTCAGATGAGAGATGCTTTTTCGAGAAGCAGTTGTACTATTTTTTAGCACTGTTGATAAGTTGCATGCGCTCATAGCATTCAGCTTTAGTAAAGATAGGGCAGAAGGTCACAAAGTGATCGCCATTGCAGATCACATAGGCACTTCTAGACTTGGAAAGCTGATTATTAGAGTTGTCAGCTGAGCTATGATGAGAAGACACTGTTCGTTAATTCTGGTTGGGGTGCACTGGTTTCAAGCGAAATCCACTGGGTCCTTTGGCAGTCTCCAAGGTCTTGGCGCGTCCTTCAAGGAAGTTCACTAGGTCCCGGAACTTAGCAAAGTTGTTGTTGCCCTACAAGGTATTTTCCCAGTTTTTACGCAGCTGCCTATCTGATCTTAAAGAGACAATCTCCACTAGCCACTCATCCCACTGGTTCACAGGTCGCGCCAGGAATCCTAATGCTCTGAAGGCTTCTTCAATGTCATCCAGAACAGAAGTGATTCCAGCTGAAGACCTCTAAATAACCGCAGGAAATGACAAAATCTTTGAAAGGTGAGCAGACAGTCTCATGCTAGGGTTGTCATATCTCTTAACCACAGCGTTCCAAGCTACGTCGAAATTATACACTTCCAAGTTGTTGAGTTACTTAACGTCAGGTTCCTCTTAACACGTCTGGAGGTATTGTAACTCAGTGACCATAAAGTAAGTGGTCATATTTATGACCATAGATGTGAACCTCTCTTTAAAGTTTATTTAGAGAAGCGAAAATTCCCTATCTCCTCAACCACGCCGATCCTCCGAGATACAACTCAAAGGATCAAAATATTTCCGCGTTAGCGTCATTTAAAGTTATAAATTACACGAAACGTTAAGCGAGATATCTGCTAGTAAATATTTAATTTTGGTGTTTTGGATCGCGAAGATTTCTTGCGTGAATAGGAGATGATGAAAGTGGAACAGAACCAGGATAAATTAAGAACTCAACTCCTTTTCTCACTTTCATTTAATTTTAATTGTTCACACGGTAATTGAGTTAATTACATATCGTTTAACGCTTGTGTAAAGTGTGTGATTTTACCTTACTGAAAAATCATGTGATTACCACGTGAAAATCATGAAAAAATCACACAAAAATTACGTGAAAATCACGTGAGATTTCTGACTGATTCCTCACGTGATTATCACGTAATATTCGGGTAAATATCACGTGATCATCAGGTGAATATAACATGATGATCGGGTGAATATCACGTGATTTATAATAAAATTTAAAAATATTATTAAAAATGTTAAAATAATATTTATAAATTATGAAAATGAATTAAATTAGCAATTAAATTAACAATAAATAAAGACCTAATTAACAAAGAGAAAATTTTCTCTGGTCGAGATTTGAACCCAGAACCTTAGCGTGGAAATTCATTGCTTTACTATCTGAGCTATTAACTTTCTTTGACTGTTAATGTATAATAGCTATTCACATATATTGAGATATAATTTTTTTTAAGTTACTAGTAAAAATTGATTCTCCTGAGTTATTGTTATTAAAATAATAGTTAATTGTAACATTAATTAATTTTCTGACCTAACTTTTTGAATTTTTCAACTATTTAATGAACATGACTATAGGTTAGAAAATTAATTAATTTTACAATTAACTATTATTTTAACAACGATAACTTAAGAAAATCAATATTAAAATAACCTTAAAACAAATATTATATCTCCAAACATGTGAATGGTTTTTATACATTAATCGTCAAAGAAAGCAAATAGCTCAAATGTAGAGCAATGGATTTCAACGCCAAGGTTCTAGGTTCAAATCTCGATCGGAGAAAAATTTTTCTTTTTTATTTTTATCCTCATTTTATTGCTTATCATCCATTTTCTTAATTTATAAATATTATTTTAAGATTTTTAATAATATTCCTGAATTTTAATATAAATCACGATATAGTCACGCGATTATTACGTGATAACCACGTGAGAAATTGGTTAAAAATCTCACGTGATTTTCTCGTGATTTTCATGTGGTTATCACGTAATTTTTTTTCAGTAGGGTAGGATTTCCGAATCATAGTTTCGTTCGTTTAATTACACATGGCAGAATTTTGATTCAGATCGCGGACAATTCGCTCCGTTCTGGTCCACGAGCTGGACGGATGAGAGCCTCTTCAAGCCAAGGGAAAGGATTTTGTTCTACTAGCGTGGGTGTCGAGGAAGAGGTAACGCGTGATATCGACTGATGAAGTCAGTTGTACCCCACGCGAGAGAGAGAGAGAGAGAGAGAGAGAGAGAGAGAGAGATTAGATTAGATTAGATTAAATAAGTTTTTATTTCTGTACATTGTGTTGTACAATTCAAAATTAATACAGTATAAAGTAAAACAAGTTATAATTTGTGTGTGTTAGTGAGATGATTATGAGTTTTCAAGTACAAAAAAATATTCTTTAGCTAATTGTTTGAAGTGTGACATGGATTTAGTGTTGCGAAGGCGTGATGGTAGCGAGTTCCAGAGGTATGTGGTGCTTATATGGAATGAGCCTTTCAGCGTCTCCGTCTTGAAAGTTGGGAGGTCCGGAGGCGTCACGTCCCCCCTCACA
>JAZHPH010000215.1:0-19038 GCA_037356405.1 Nasonia oneida | reverse complement strand
AGGTCCGGAGGCGTCACGTCCCCCCTCACAGGCCTGTGCGCGACGTGAAAGTCAAAAAAGGCCAAGATGTAAGAAGGCACAGCTGTGTTAAACAGTTTTCGTAGAAAACAGGCTGCAAAGTATTTTCTACGTCCGGCAGTTGTAAGCCATTGCAGTTCACGCCTGTAAGGGGAGATGTGCTCGTCCCTCCTTACACCATAGATGTATCGAATTCCCGTGTTTACGAGTCTCTGGAGTTTTGTGTCAAGTTCATGGGTCAGGTCACAGTATACCAATGAGCAGTAGTCGATGATTGGAAATAGGAGTGCTTGCACGAGATGTTTACGCAACCTGAGATTGGTACTTGTCCTGAAAAAGTAAAGCTTATACATTAATGAGTGAGCACGTTTGCATAGGTGTGTAACGTGTTCTTTCCACGTTAGTTTGGAGTCAAGCACCAACCCCAGATTGCGCACGGATGATTCATAGTCGACCTGGGCTCCCCCTATATTGATGTAGGTGTTAGCAACAGTTGTTAAAGCATTAATATAGTAGGGGGAGCACAGGACGATTGCTTTAGTTTTGAGGACATTAAGTTTAAGGTGATTTTGTGCAGCCCAGCCCATTATCCTTTCGGCATTAGCTATCATCTTGTCAGAACAAGAATCGAGCTCCTCAAGGTGGCATTAACTGTAAATTTGCAAGTCATCCGCATAGATGAGATGGGAATCATCGGTATCAAGGCAGAAGCCGATGTCGTTGATGTACAATGCGAACAGCAAGGGACCCAAAACGGATCCCTGCGGGACGCCGATGTTGAGACGCCGAGGAGAAGAACGCTCACTATTGTCACCAACGACGGCCTGCTCTCTCCCAGAGAGGTAGGAGGCACACTAGCGAATGACTTGCTTTGAGAAGCCGAAAGTGGATAGCTTTCTCAGGAGCCTGACGTGACACACAGTGTCAAACACCTTGCTAAAGTCGAAGAGAAGGAGTAGTGTTACTTTATTTTTGTTTATCCCGATCCTGGCATCATCAGTTAGCTTAATTAGGCCAGACTGAGTGCTGTGACCAGTGCGGAAGCCTGTTTGAAGGTTGTCTAGCAATAGCCTTGATTCAAGGTATTCTGAGACTTGCTTGTGCACCAGCCACTCCAGGGCCTTGGAGAGAAAGCAGAGAAGTGAAATCGGACGGTAGTCAGTCAGGGCTGTTTGTGAACTGATTTTGTTGAGTGCGCGCACAAGTGACAGTTTCCAGGCAGATGGGAAGCAGGGTACGCTCAGAGACAGGTTGAAAATGTGACTTAGTAAGGGAGCGAGAACCGGCAATGCTTTTGAAATGACAACCTGTGAGATGCCATCACTTCCCCTGGCCTGGGTGTCAAAGTGCGATACCGCAGCCAACACATCCGATTCAGTTATAGGGCTGAACTCGAAATGTTCCGGGAGGTCAAGACTTTCCAGGGTGAGAAGATAATCCTCAACAGCAGGAGCCAACGGATCGTTGGAGATCGCGCTGAAATGCTCGTTAAGTTCATCTGTGGTAAATCGAGATGGTAAGGGGGCCTTGGTGGCAGAAATTCCAAGTTTCTCCAGCTCTCTCCAGATCTCGACAATGTCGGTCAAGGCAGACAGGCGTGAATAGTAGTAATTCAGCCTGGCTTCCTCGACTTGTTTATGGGCATAGTCTCTAGCTAATCTGTAAATGCGGAGATACTGATCGAGCCTAGAGTCCCTGAAACGCCTGTAAAGTCTATCCCTCTCGGATACAAGGTCACAAAGAGCCGCGGTGTACCACGGGTGACGTTGTCGTCTTGGTGTCACAGTCCGCAATGGGGCGAGATGGTTAATGGCGTTAGTAAAGTTAGTTTTAAATAAGGATATGCATTCGTCGAGTTATGAAGTGGTGAGAGATGACCAGTCACATTCGCTAAGAAAGTCCCTTAGCTTCTCGGCGCTAATTCTTTTAAAGTTTCTGTAAGTGTATGTGTTAGGTACGTAGCGTGGAATCTGTACGTCGAGAGTGACCGTGATAAGGTCGTGTTCGTTGATGAAAGGTGCGTCTGTCTTCCAGTGTGACAGCAGGCGATCCTGCTCGTCAATTAGACATAGGTCAAGCCAGGTATCAGAACCCTGTTTATGGTGCGTAGCACCATAGGGAACAGACAAAAGGGAGTTCTCATCAATGAAGGCCCTGATGAAATTGGCATCTTCAGATGAGGAAAGCTGGTCAGAGTTGAAATCTCCCATTATAACCTTCGTGGAGTAATTGTGTGCATGTGAGTTGTTAGCTTGTCTATAAAGTTCGAGCCTAGGAAAAAAGGAGCATGAGGTGGACGATACACAACCCCCTCGAAGATGGGAGAAACTCCCTTAGCCGATACCTCACAAAAAAGGTATTCAGGCTTGCCTGGCTTGCCAGACCATTCACCGTCGGATGATGAAATAACACTAACCGTCAGTGATTTATGTATATAGAGGGCCATACCTCCTCCGTTTCTGTTTCTATCCCGTCTGTACAGCAGGTAATCATCCAGTGAAGGGATGGATGTCACCTTGTCGCTTAGCCAGGTCTCAGTAACAGCTATTACGTGGAATAGAGAGCGAGTGGATAAGAAGAGTCTGATCATCTCAATGTGACCTGTGAGTGAGTTCGCATTGAAATGACAGACCCTTAGACCTTCAGACAGAGATACCTTGGAACCGGACGAAGATACGGCAGTTGAGTTTGATGGTGGATGTGGTGGAATGAATTGTGTGTGGTAGCTTCATTGTAGAACAACGTTGACGGCAGGTGGAATCCGAGCTAAAAAATCATTTAGCTGGGCGTCGGTGTTGATGACGGTGGCGCGCTCGTTGTCATCGTTGCAGCGAATAAATAATCTCCTGTCTCTGACGAAAGTACGGCAACCCTGTATCCTCTTAGCCTCCAGCCTGGCCCTTGAATGCAGCTTATGGACGTCTGAAGGGAGCAGCTCATTGATGTTTATGAGCCTTTGATGTTCAGGGCTTAGGGCTCTTGCCTCCTCCAGTAAGGTTGCGTCCAACTCGGTGTGTAGCTTGCGTTTGCGGGCCTTAGCTACGACAATTGAGCGTGCGAGCGCACTTGAAGAGACACACGGCAGACTACCACCATTAGCCGTCACCTCTGGCGGAGTTGTTGGTTGCATCTAGCCTCTCCATGGTCCTGACTGATGCTATGTCCCTTCTGAGGACCGTGGGGTCAAGCACGCTCACAACTGAGAATGCAAGGAGATGCAGCGAGGTTTCGCGGGTGTAGTGCAGGCCCGTGACAACAACCACACTGCTGGAGGTCTGCTCCTGTCGCCTCCTGACCTCTGCCAATTCACTGCGCAGACTGCAAATCTCCGCAGCGTTGGGTACAGTGCTGCTGCTGTCCTGCTGCATTGTCGGGCTCCTCGATGAGAGATCTTGAATTTGTGCCTGCAGCTCGTTGATGGTGGACTCAGCATTTTGTATGCGAGTCTTGAGTGCAGGCAGCTCATCGAGGGCCTTAAGACGCTTCTCCAGCGGGCCGAGACGCTGCTCAATCATGGAGATCCTCTCTGACACAATGTTCTGGGTCTTGAGGGACTCCGTTTGAGCGTTGCGGATGTCATCTAAGGCTACAAGAATGTCCCTCAAGATTATATGATAATTTAAGTCTGAGTTCTTAGCTAGAATTTTGCACCTCCATCAATCACAAACTATTTGATATATGATTGAGTAGTTTCGCAGATTGTTTGCATTGAATCCATATTAATCTATTGAAATTAGCACATAAATATTTTGTAGATAAGCAACTTAGACATCTACTAATAATTTTTGACATGCTAGATACTCAATATAATAAAATTTTTTTTCTGTTAATCACAATTTTGTGTTTTCTTTTTTAGAATTGGAAAAAATCCTTTTATATTATCGGCTAACGTATCACCCATAACAATCGCACCTATCACTCCGCCATTTCACCTAGGTGAAGGCCCTTATTGGTGTTTTGAGACTCAACAACTTTATTTTGTAGATATTGTTCCAGGAAAAATACACAAATTTGATATTACATCCGGCCGAATATGGTCTTATGCTGTGTGTAAGTATGTAGAAGTAATTTAGATTTTATTGTGATATAGATTTAACCATTAAATACAATTCTTTTAGAAAAAGAAACTATTTTTAATTTGAAAACTATGCTATTCGAGTTTTTTATTCAAAAAATTTGGGTTCTGTAAATAAATATAAATAAAAACTAAGAATAATAATTGTAATGATGAGCGAACATTTTTGAATTTATTGAAAGTTTCGAATTCATTTTTATTGTAAAAATATAATGTAGAGAGATAGGGTCTGTTTCCCAATTGACACCGAACAAACCGTACACATAAATACCCTACAAAAACATATCAATATATTACTTAAGTTTAAATTACCAATAAAATTCGACTCAATTAAACATAATGATTTTTCATTTGCCGTATTATAAATAAAATATGATTGTAAACTAGCCTTTTAAATACGCAGAAAACATCAAACGCACCTAACCTTTTTACTTTGGTTAAGTTTCTTTTAGATTATATAAACAAGCCAAAATATTATCGGTTCCGCTAACTGTAGTACAATATCTGGAAAAGGAAACACCATTATAGGAGCACAAAATGTCATTTACGTCAGTATCAAATGTTTCCTCAATAACGACATATTTTCTTAATTCGGTTAATGTTGTAACACAAACAATTCCTGTAGTGTTTATAAACTTTCCAGATGTAAGCGCAACAATACTATTACTTCGTTTCCACATTTTGTCGTATGTACTTGCATGATATAGTACATTTTTGTATAAAAACCTGCCATATAAATTTATTTTACACTCATCAATGTTTTCTTGAACCACTGCTTGAATGCATACTTTTTCAATTAGAGAAATATTTACCGTTTTTTATCTTCCATACAGAATAAAACGGTTTTCATTCGTTGCTTTATGGCCAGTTCTGCTTTTATATTTTTTCATCATATTTGGATACAATTTTCTCCCTTGGAAGCTACAATTTTGTGGTGAATGTTGCGCGATTCGAACGCCAAGAATCGCGCATAGCGACCCTTAGCAATGAGATCAACGACGTCGCGGACGTTATTGTTTATAGTCAGTCTGATCGTGACAGCTGATGAGTTGAGCCGTATATGATTAGAATAAAGAGTCTGTGTTTCTTTTTTGTGAATACGTGTTCTTATTTATGTTGACCCGTACCTGGTCATAACAATATATTTAATTGTTTGGAAGCGTAAGTACGATTTACAAATCTATTGCGAAATTGCTTGCGAACTTCGCAGCGTATTCCTTAGTGCAAAATTGTAGGATTCGTAAGTAAATGCTAACCATGCCCAGCGAACGCCAAAGCTTTTACTGCCTGTGGGACGTGCAACAAGTAAACATGTATTTCATCAATTCTTTACCATATAAAGTTTCAGTATTGTTGACAAAATGTATGATCACTCTTGAAGATTGTTCATATTCTCCAACTCCAATACTATCACTGTCAAATACATGTATAGCTTAGACAAACTCGGACCAATGTTTATAAAATGCAGATAAAAGAATGTCTTTCAATACGGCCACCGAATAATAAAGCAAAAAATTTTTAAATTCCGAAGCCTTTGATTGTTTCAGATTATTTACAGATTAAGGCATTCACATTATTTCACATGGTGAAAGTATCTGAGCCAGTCTATCATTAATTATGTTTTGTGACGTGGCCAATCTGGGGTGAGAACTCGCGCCTCAACCCCGTCCCGTAGCCTCGACACTATTATTTTTTTCTGTAGATCTCGGAAGGAGTTGCGCAAGGATTCCGCTGTTAGGGTTACAGCGGTGTGTAAGGGGACAGAACTCACACCTCGCTAAATTCTCTTTTACCCTCTTTATTAACTCGGATTCGGCTTACACTCTCGGCCGTCGGCTTCGCGGCCGACTCGTCTTGCACGCTCTCACACACACACTCATGCGCGCTCTCGCACTCTCACGAGGCTTGTGGTCTCCGTACGCGTCACGTCGTCGCCACTCGCTTGCGCTCGCGTCGTGTACGTTCTAGCGCTCACTCACACACACTCTCTCTCTCTCTCTCTCTCTCTCTCGCACACTTCGCCCTCACGGCCTGTTCGTCGGCCCGCCGATAAGGCAGGCCCCCGCTGCTTCCGTGGCTCCCCTCCGACCGCGCTGCGACTCTCCCTTCTCTCGACCCAATGCTTGCGCGCGATTCCTCGAACCGAACCCACGCGGCTCTTTGTCTGGACGGATTCGGCCGCGCTGTCGTCACGCTCACGATTGAGGCTCCCCGTTTTCTCTCACAAAACGCAGATAGCTTTCTCTCTCTCACACTTTCTCTCTCACTCTTTCTCTCTCACTCACGCACTCACTTCGCGGCACGCAATACCAACTTCAGGCCTCAGCCTGAGTAAGCTGGACTTACAGGTTGCTCGCAATACGCTGGCCTCCGGCTGTCTTCCGGCTCCGTCTGAATGCTGATCTGCCCGTCTTCTTCCTCGCCCTCGTCTTCTTCCTCGCCTCGTCTTCTTCCTCGCCTCGTCTTCTTCCTCCGCATCTCCCTGTCCTGGACTGGCCCTGCGTCGCTGGTCGTCTCCTCACGACCCTTGTCGCCTTGGCTGGTCTGGATTGGAAGCAACGTCTTCTTCTCGCCTCGCCTCGCTTGACTCTCCACCAAACTCTCTCACACTTGCTCTGTCTCGACTCCTTGCACACACGAACGCGCTATCCCGACACTCACGATCTCGACACCCTCGAATTCGCAATACCATGGAAAGCTCGTGCGACTGTCGCTCAATACATGCGTCTTGGGCAACAGTCAAACAAGAAGTGACGCGCCGCGCCGACCGCTGCGGCGATGCGCGCTCTCTCCGCTCCGGCCCGGCCAATCAGCGCGCGCGAATCGGCCAGTCCCCACGATCGCGCTCAACTCGCGCCCCGACTAGCCTGAAATCGATACGGACCCTTCCTCAAACGGCTCCACTCCCCGCTCACGCTCTCCCCTACGTTGCTCGACGCACGTACTCGCACACTCTCGCTACAGATTTTCGCGAATTCTCCGGACGCAGCCGGAGTTACAAGTGTTCCGCGAACTCTCTCACACTCATCTTCTTCCCAAACTCCGCTGCATCCCTGAAGCCTTGTCGTCGCTCCTTGTCCACCGGCTTCCTAGATTCTTCGCACCAACACTCGCACGAGAAAAACAAGAAAACACACACGTTAGCTCAAATCGCGCACACGACACAGAGCCCGCCGAAGGACACGGCGCACGACGAGTCGCCTCGTCGCAGTTTGATTTTGTCTCGATATGCCACGTTTTATTGCAGTTCTTGCGATCAATCCTGTTAGACAAAAAAAGTTTTACTACCTCGAGTAAAACGAAGTACATGTATTCCGGAGGAAATGATATAATTATATCAAAAACTGGAATCAGGCTTATCACAAAAACACCCTTCACTCTATGAACAACCGCCTCTTCCTCTCCAGCTTGTATCGCAACCCTGGTATGCTGATTTTCTGTTCTTCTTACACCTTCTCCTCCACTGTACACTGGAGCATAACCCCTACCAACCAGAGTATGTTTACCAGGATGAAGGAAAAATGTGCAGCCACATATACCATTATACTGATGTAGATTTTAAAACGCACATCTTTTAAGCGAATCTACTGGTGCCGAGATCGTACGGAATTTAATTGCAACTGGTTCATCAAAATCAGGTGGTTGACATTTAAAGCCATTATTATTAACATCTTTCAACTTATCTACAAATGGTTTAAGAAACAAATTTAAATCTAGCTTTTCCGTTGCAGCCCATAAACCAGCTAGCAGGATATTCTCTTTTCTAACACGTGGTCCTAATTCATTAATTGACACTCGTATTGGACACATAGATACCTTCGATAAATTGAATGTGTTCTATATATTGTACCTGACTCCAAAAAAAAAAGAAAAATTTAGCACGACTTCTTCATTTAGCTTCGAGTTCTAGCTGGTCAAAGTTGAGGTTTCAAGCAACTTTTGCATTTTTTGCCTATTTTCATTGATTTGTAGTTCATAAGGGATGCATTTTTAACTAAAACTATCCGAATGCTTTTGTTTTGTGAAATTTTCTGAATTTGTTATTAAAAATACTTTTAAAGCCCTAAAGTTTGTACTGATTATGTTATATACTGATATTATATCATGATATGTTGTTACGGGCTAAGCCCAGCTCTTGAAGTAGTGAACTACTTGTTGTTTACTGCTCTTTTACTACTCAAACTGAGCCGTGTAACTTTGTGTGTATCGATAGACTTACAATTAACTGAGTTATATGTGTCAATATTGTATTGAGGTAGTCGGAGTCCAGATCAAACATTAAGATTTTAAAATTTTTAGGTTTAAAATGCAAATAAGGTAGCCTTAATATATATATATATATATATATATATATATATATATATATATATATATATATATATATATATATATATATATATCTATTTGCTTCGCTCGCCATCCCCCCAGTTTTGGTTGTGGTTTTAATTTTAGAACTATTTGTTGAAAATATTATTTATTACTTGGTGTATTATTTAAATGAGTCTACAAAAGTATTAAATATAAAATGAATATTTGATTATAGTAATCGCAAGCACCGTAACTCAGAATTCACGTGCTAATGTTTTTTATCTGACGCTTTAGAAATTCATCATTTAAATTTATATTTTGTTGGTTTTAAATTAATTTTAATTCTTTTTGACGTTCTTATTGCCTACTCTTAAATCTTTGTGTTGTAAGAGCCATTTACAAAATGACTGACTTCATACGACTGATTATATTGTGTATAAACAAAAATTATAACAAACAGCGACAATACCATCAAAGAAAAATATTGAATCGTAAGTAGAATATATAATATATATTTACAATGATTTGCATAAGTTTTAAAAAATTTGTTCATTATTAAATTATTTGTTATTTTTTTATTTGTTTTTTTATTATTGTCCAAATAAAAATATAAAAAAGGTTATTTTTGTAATATGTAGCATTTTATAGATCTTTGTATTATGAGTGTGGTGCAATTACGATCTTTGTGTATATCCTAAAGAATTACCAGAAAACCATCCGCAAAATACATATTTGAATAAATTATCGCAATTCGTTGATCCAATGGTTTTTCCAATAATGTTTCCGTTAGGTGATGTGGGATGAAGTACTAATTACTTTAAAAATCATCATTCACACGTTAAAGAAAACCTTACACTTTTGCAGTATTATTCATATAGACTTAACTATAGACCAAATGAAAAAAATTTTTGTCCTTTATTGTATGGAGGAAAATTAACACAACAATTCTTTATACAATGTTATGCAATGAATCAAGCTTCTATGATTCCAAAAAAAGCTTTAGAAATAGTCGACAAAACATTACGTGATCTATATGATATCGACATTCCTTTTGGAAATAAATTAATAGTATTAGGGGGGGGGGGGGGGGGTTTCGACAAATTCTCCCTGTTTTGAAAAATAGTAGTAGAAGCAGTATTATAGCAGAAACTGTAAAATCATCATACCTTTGGCCAAATTTCCATATTTTTAAGTTAAATATAAACATGCGTTCATGTCATAAAGAATTTCATTGTCATCAAAATTGTTATTAAAAATTGGAGAAGGAAAAATTACAACATTTAAAATTCCAAATGAATGGAAAACAACTGATGTATGTTCAAAAATTTTTGGTAAAAAACTTCACTTTTCGTTAAATAGTGTACTTACTTCTCATAATGAATACATGTATTTTTTGAATACAAAAATTTTACAACAAATGGATGGGGAGACAAAAACATATTATAGTATAGATACTGCAACATATAAAGGTGTGGACAAATCTGATGATAATATTTACATAAATTTTCCGATGGAAGTATTAAATAACATTCGTGATAACCACCTCACGAACTCCATTTGAAAATTGGTGCAATTGTTATGTTAATAATAAACATGTGGGATTATATTTAAAAAAAGCATTATTTTCTCATGGACAATTATATGTAGCATTATCTAGATATAAATATCCTAATCAATTATTTATCCAAGTTGAAAATGAAAATGATACCGAAATAGAAAATGTAGTTTAGAATGAAATTTTTCATTAATACAAAGTTCGTATAAAATATTTGTTCTTCTTCCTTTCGTGATATCAGTATATATACACGACATGTGCATAGACTCTCAACGATTTCATATTCTCACCTTACGCTCTCTGTAGAAATTATAGTCTTTCTTTTGAAATGTATCATACAAAATTATACACATCTCAAAACAATGTTATATAAAACATTTCATTTTTTTTTATCTTACATTAATTATTTTTTAGATATATACTAAATCTTGACAACGGAATGGGATCCATATCAAAATTCTTTCGTTCAAGTTGACACTGAAGAACACAGAAATTATTTACGAGCATTGAATATTCAACTTGAAGAACACGTAATTTATGAAACAAATTATCAACGTTATATTAGTCAGATGGCACAAGAAAATTATGATGATAACTTAGAAATATTAAATTCAAAAATTGAATTTTATGAAAAATTTGAAGTATTTGGAAACGTGGCAAAATTTTTTACAGAACTCGATCAATTTCCTACAAAAATGACATTAACCATTCAAACTATTCTGAAGTTTCGTAAAAAGCAAAATTTATTTTCAAACGCTTTGAAAAATGATACTGATGCTTACATTAAATATATCATCAACATAGCTAATATATTAAATCACATTAATCAAAATTAGTAGTCATCATATTTTTTATAAATTATCATGTTTAAAATTTGTAGATGCTAATGCTTGTTTCTCACAATTTTCATATTTTTTATGTCAAAATTATTGTAACGTATGTACATAATTTCATAATTTCTTGATCGTGTTTATCTAAGACTCTCGTGGTTATATGGCTATTGGCGATGATTCCACGGTTTTTTTAGATTATATTGTATAATTATAATTAATAAAAATGAATCAATAATAATTTAATTTACAAATGCATGAACTTTAGAAGAAAATTATAATATTATTTATTATAATTTTATTTTATTATTATAATTATAATAATAATATAAATTAGGCCCAACAGATAAAATGTACAATTATTGGCATTCACAGAAAAACATATTTTTTAATTCTATCAGTTTTAATAGCTATATCATTTTGAGAAATATTTACAATTCTTTTTACAGATAAACAATCTATTAAGAAAATCTCAGCATTTACAACATTACATATTACATATCCTTAGTAGTGATTTCAACAACAATAAATTGCTGTATCCGAATGAAACGATCGTCGTCAGTTATTGCGATTGAATTATTCGACCTAAGCCTTGGTTTCCTGCTGGACGAGTAGAGGCATACTTCTTTAATCATTTTAAAAAATGATAAACTATCAACAGATAACTGTAGTTGTCGGATCCACGTGCTTTTTGTTCTTTTATGCCATCCTAATTATCTCGCGTTTGACAATTTTAACATTCCTTCAGACTCAACACAACAACATAATACATACCCTATTGATAAATCTCGGGTGAGATCTCACCTGAGATCTCATAACAAAATATCATTTGACCAAGTGCGTGAATTAACTAAGTCCCACAGCTGAAAAAATCTAAGTTCCGTGTGGGAAAAATCTACTTGTAGAACTGTGTTTTTATGCGTTTCAGACGATTTTGAATCGTTCTACATATTTGCTAAATGTACATTTCGAAAGTTTTTATTCATAAAAATTTTACTTATAAAGAACTATAAATCTAATTTGTATACAAATATTTTACAAATTGTGTAGAAACGTCCTACTATAACAATTTTTACTCACCTGCTTTGGTTCACACTTTCGCAGTGATCTCTATGGCTGTGGCGGCTTGAAAAATCACATGAGTACTGATATGAAAACCATAAATCTATTAGTTAAGATAAAAATTACTTGATTTATTGTTTTATTAAGTTAAAACAAACCTACATGAAAAATTTCAGTCCTCTAACTGTGATAGGTTTCGAGTAACTTCAAAAACATTATTCTTGATCAACTCCGTGTACTTGTTTTACAATTTGTTTTTTGTGTTTCTCAAAAACTATCACAGCTACAGAGCTGAATATTTATATGTAAGGTTGTTTCAAAACTAAAAAATAAATCAAGTGGTTGTTATTTTAACAAATAGTTTTATCTTTCACATATTAGTACGCATATGATTTTTTAAGCCGCCACAGCCATAGGGTCCACTGCGAAAGTGTGAACTAAAGCAGTTGAGTAAAAATTGTTATAATAGCATGCAAGGTCCAGTTTCCGGCCATTGCTGCTCCATGGATGTGCGGGAGCAAAATTTTGAATTTTCGGTCCGTCTCGTCGTCGAGTCAGAACCATTCGGGCACTTGCGCCCCAGATTTTATTTTTTTTAGATACGGGCCTGTCCTGAAGTGCGAGAGCCGACAGTACATAGTACGCCAGTGCGCGTTAGCCCCGCCTACTTTCTCGCTTCGGAGCTCGCCCGGGTCGATCTCTCTCTGTTGCTCTCTCATGCCGCGTATGCTTCGGTTTTCTTCGGGTGTTCTCGTATCGCGTCTGCACGTGAATAAACTCGGTAAAAGCATTGCGTATATGTAAATGCGTTACCGAGTTTATCTTGTCGGGCGCCACGTTCTCGTACATGCTCGCGTCGTGCGGAAGCCGTAGGTTACTCTCACCCGAACTTTCACACAGTACGCCACGACGCAGCGCAAGATACTTTCTTTACCCTGACGCCGTGATAGTGAGACTTGGACAACCGCAACCACGAGATAGCTGAGGTTGGAGCATCACGTGACCAACTGCGGATTTTAATTCCCCGCCTGGTATAGGTAATACCGGGCGATTCCTTCCCGAGGAAACTGTCTTATTTTTTTTTATTTATTATTGTACTAACTTGCACCCAGGAATAAGGCGTTAAGCCCAAACTGGGAGAGACAAGTTACAGCTCGTCTCCTGCACAAAAATCAACACACTAATCAGCCTCCGAAAGGGCATAAAAATACCGCTGTGTGCCGTCCGAATGAGCTGGCTACGTCAAGCCTCAGTCGGTTGCCCCAGGACGCTCGTCGTCATTTCATCTCCATAAGTGTCAGAAATTCGTACTAACAAAACCCAGCGCGAAACGGAGCGTATTTTCTTTTCATTTCATTCATGTTCTTTCCTATTGCATTTTGTGTTCACTGAGTTATGCAGATCTGGGCGTTGAGCATGCGTTCAGAACGACGCATCACGCCACAGAATTAATTCTCTACTTTTTCGCATTCAAGTATTCTTATTCATTTTCCCTTTAAATCGCGCATATCCGACGTTATTTTCTTTTCAGAACAAATAATCAAGAGTTTTTATTATTTTAATCTGTTGATTTATTATCCATTTACGTTCATCAAGAAATACTTCATTAGACACTACGACTCATTAATATTTAATTAAAGAAAAATAAAATACATAACTATCACATTTAGCAAAATATATTATACTCTTGTGTCAATTATTTATATTTCCCGTCCTTTCACTCCTGAGCAATGTGTCTCAATTTATTATTATAAAAAATAAAATATTCAAATATTATATACGACAGAGACGCAAAACATAGAATCTTTCAAGCACGTTTCTATACAATTTGTAAAATATTTGTATAAGAATTAGATGTATAGTTCTTTATAAGAAAATTTGTTATGAACAAAAACTTTCGAAATGTACATTTAGCAAATACCCTAGTGGAAATAAAAAATGTAATAAAGTGTAATAAAATATAAGAAAATGTAACAAATCGTACCATTGTGTACGTTTTTGTTGGATTGTGGAACTTTTTTACGTTTTATTACAGTTTGCTACATTTTATTACATTTTGTTACGTTTTATTACAATTTATTACAAATCCATTGATCTAGGATTTTATGGGGGTCACTTCTTTGAAACGACAAATGTATCAATACGTAAAAAAGTATAACAAAATGTAAAAAATTGTCTGTAAACATAATATTATATAAGAAAATGGCGACTTTTTTATTTTCTTACTTCTGCTTACTTCCTTTTACTGATTCTTATAATTTCTTATGCATTGTTACATTTTATTATAAAATTAATAATTAAAAAATATATTGATTATATTAAGCGATAAAATAACATATGTACTAAAATGTAATAAAATGTAAAAAAAAAAAGTTAACAAATCTAAAAATGTAAGAAAGTGTACAAAAACGTATGAGAAAAAAGGTCTGAAATCCGAAAAAAACGTACAGTGTCTTACATTTGCTTCATTTTTTTACGTCATATTACAATTTATTACAATTTATTACATTTTTTTCCACTAGGGTATGTAGAACTATTCAAAATCGTCTGAAACGCATAAAAAACACAGTTCTACAAGTAGATTTTTCCCACACGGAACTTAGATTTTTTCAGCTGTGGGACTTAGTTAATTCACGCACTTGGTCAAATGATATTTTGTTATGAGATCTCAGGTGAGATCTCACCCGAGATTTATCAATAGGGTATGTATTATGTTGTTGTGTTGAGTCTGAAGGAATGTTAAAATTGTCAAACGCGAGATAATTAGGATGGCATAAAAGAACAAAAAGCACGTGGATCCGACAACTACAGTTATCTGTTGATAGTTTATTATTTTTTTTAAATGATTAAAGAAGTATGCCTCTACTCGTCCAGCAGGAGACCAAGGCTTAGGTCGAATAATTCAATCGCAACAACTGACGACGATCGTTTCATTCGGATACAGCAATTTATTGTTGTCGAAATCACTACGAAAGAATATGTAATATGTAATGTTGTAAATGCTGATTAAATTATTTGAATTTCTTAATAGATTGTTTATCTGTAAAAAGAGTTGTAAATATTTCTCAAGATGATATAGCTATTAAAAATGATAGAATTAAAAAAATATGTTTTTCTGTGAATGCCAATAATTGTACATTTTATCTGTTGGGCCTAATTTATATTATTATTAAAATATGGTAAATATGTAAAAAACATGTGTACAATATTCATTATAAAATATTATACCATTTTGTCTACCTTTTATCTTGTAATGCTATATGTGTATGTGTCATTTCCCTCATAAATCATATTGTTATATATTTTTACTATATATGATTTTAGTATATGATTTTATTACATGAATTTAGATATTAATACGAAAATATATACAAAAAACAAAGAATATTCGGACATTTTTTCAAAACAATTAAATTTTTCAAAAATAAAAAGAATTAAATAAATTTTATGTATACTGCTAATTGTTTGTCTGAGTTATCACTATTATACAGTATAATAAAATATATAATACTTATATACAAATTGATTGTCTGACTTATCGGTATTATAAAGTCTAAATATATAATACCAATATACAAATTGTTTGGCTTAGTTATCACCATTATTGTTCTTAAATATATACTATAATAAAGAGTTAATTTTTTTTTTGGCTGAATTATTGCTATTGTCATTTTTATATATAACATTAATAATAACTGCTTAATAAAGATATAAAACAATGTATTGCATATGATAGTTATGATACTGGCTGTGTTATTATGATCATAAATTTTATCATTATTATTCAAGTGTGATATTTCAACTATTTTTTATATTATTTCCAATTATAAATTATGATATTTATAGTAAAAAATATTTACACAGTATATATAATCACAGTGCATATAATCGACAAATTCATTATTATATTTATTTGATTAAAATATGTAATGATAGTGCATAGCATATAAAAACATATTCATATTGTTTAATATATATCAAAACACTTTAATATTTCATTAACATATTTTATTGAAAAATATAATATAATTTATAATATTTCATTATTTTAAAACGTATTTTACATTAAAATTCAGTTAACAAAATAGATAATTCACCAGTAAAACTTATTTAAAATATAGCACATGGAATAATGAATCAATTAATTAGTATAATAAAAAAATTAAAATAAGAGTGTTCTTATTAGAACATCTATGTCTAATAATTACGACACTCTCAACCCTGTCATACGCAGAGAGCAAGTTTTATTTATACTACAATCCAAAATTCATCACGAATTATATAGTTTGAAATAAAATATATACTTTGGGTCCAAAAATACCCTAACGATGACGGGATGTCAACTACAAATGAGTACATCAGGTATTGATCGAAATTACCGTCAACTATTTGTCACATCTCGTAGACGATGTCTAGGTGCCAGGATTACTCCCTGAACGACGGCACGTCGTCTACAAGGAGGAACATCGCATATAAATCAAATACACCGAAAAAATATCATAATTTCTTGTAGACAATGTCTAGGTGCCAGGATTACTTCCTGAACGACGAGACGTTGTCTACAAGGAGGAACATCGCATATAAATCAAATATACGAAAAAAATCATAACTTCTTATAGACGATATCCAGGTGCCAGGTTGTTCCTCTGATCGACAAAACATTATACACGAGAAAAATATAAATCAAATTTGCCAATAAAAGATCATATCTTCATGTAGACGATGTCCAAGTGCCAGAATGACTCCTTGATCGACGAGATATCGTCTACAAGAAAGAGCATTAGATATCGTCGCCCCCTCGAATAGTATGAGATTTCATTTTCACGCGACGAAGAGCTTTACATTTCAAATCTCGTCACGAAAAACTTCACGTTTCAACAATTGCCGCGAAGAATAGCTTACTTAGAATACTTCACCTTTTTGCCACAAAGACTATAAGATTTCCCGTCTTTGCCACGAAGACTAATACATTTCACATTTTTTTCGCAAAGACTAACACGTTTCACATTTTGCCACGAAGACTAACATATTTCATTTTATTTGCCACGACGACTATTGCGTTTCGGAGGCAACATATTAAAACAGTGAATTAATGTTACATGTTAACAGTAAATTAATCAAAAGAGTATCAAAAATAAAGTCAATGTATGTCTATAGATTTTTTCTCTTGAACAATAAAAAAATATATATTATTTGACTTACACTACAAGTTAAGATATGGATCTGATGAAGATGAACGAAATTTGATAAACACGCGAAGACCTTTAGGCGGAATTATATAAAAATAAACAAATTATTATTATATATTATTTTTTATTATTCATTTTAACCCTTTTTTGATTTTATTGTATGCACTTTGATGTTCATAGATTTTATCAGAATTTGAAATCTGTTGGTCTTCGTGTCATATTCTGAAATCTGTTAGTCTTCGTAGCAAAAACGTGAAATCCGTTAGTTTTCGTGGCGGAAATGTGAAATCTCATAGTCTTCGCGACAACTATTGAAATTTAATGCTCTACGTGGCAAAGACGTGAAATCTTATGGTTACCACGATAGGTCGTGGTAATTAATGTTTAAAACCACGATTACACTATGACCCTTGTCTTTATCTGATTTTAAATCGATTTTGAAAATTGATTTTTCAAGAGTTAATATTTTGCAGGGCAACCGAATATGGCGGCACGCGGTGCACTTTCGTACTGTTGTGACTTGAGGTTGGTGCGTCGTCTGCTATGTACAGGTTACGTGATCCCCTTCGGGAAACCGTGCTAGTGTAGGCCTCGACGAATATACGCGCTTAGTCGCTAATGTTAATGTGACAGCTTGTCATACCCCTCGAGAGATTCGCGTTATTAAGTATTGCAAAAACGAGTTCAAAGTTTTATTTTTGTATGCATTCTAATGTAAAATATTTTACTCGATTGCCTATAGCATATGCGTAACTTTGAGTTATTATATCAGGTTGGTCTCTAAATATTCATAAGCAATTAAAATGTGAAATAACAAATTTTCGAGTATTTGGCAAAAAATTAGAGAACTTTTCGTTTAAGTAATTATCCACCGAGTACTTGTTCTATCGACTAAGTCCGTAAATATTGACTTTGACGCTCCCTCAACAGAAATTTTATACGATTAGCGGATCATGGTGATTGTTGCCAGATGGCGCCGAAAGTGATTATAATGTGGGGATCCTCTCCTCCTTCCATCAAATAAGCCGCCGTATTGGCTAGAGGAATTGTTATTGTTCTCAGAGTTAATAAAAGAATCCAGTTCAAGTCCTGGCGTGATTATTAATTTCTCCGCTCATCTTCCAGAGATAGTAGGAGTGAGTCTAGCTGGACCCGGTCATCCCCATATTGGTGACCCCAACTCGGAGAGGACTGGGCGGAACTTCGTCAGATTTTCACCAGCCTCATGGTGTGCGTCAGCTAAGTTGTATCTCGGAACTCGGCCTCGCAGTTTGCCTGTTTAGGCGACCACCTGCAGTAGATCGTCAGCTTCTTTACCGCAGTCAGCCTATCTAGGCAACCGCCCTGCAGCGGAACAACATCGCCGTGGTCAGTCTGTCTAGGCGACCGCTGTTCAACGCAGCATATTCAGCCCGGCGCATCATCTCCGGAGTTTCGGCGCCTGCATCGTCATCTCGTCGGATCATTTAGCGTCCTAGTTATTTTTGCGTGGAATTCTCGAGTGCACTTCGATTCGTAAAAAAACACGCCAACAGCTCTCGTTTCCAAAAAATCGGCGGCCATCTTGACATGACGCAATTAGTTCGCTCTTTCAGCGCACGCGTTTTTGTGGCTCAGTGCTACGAGAATTCGAATTTCGCGGCTATCTATTTCGACATCGTGTCCGCGGGGCTATCTGCACGCACGCGCGACCGCGCGACTCGACAACGGCGCGTGGACCGATAGTGTTGCGAGCGAGCGGGCCGTCGGGCCGCGACGCGTTGGCCAATTAGCGCGCGCGCGGTGCGGTAGCTAGGGAGAGCAGAGTGGCGGCCGCGAGTCGCAAGCGCTCGAGCCGGCACTCGCCTGCCCCGACTGCTCTTGAACGGACGTGCTTCAACTTCAACCTCACCCGGTGTTCCAGCTAGAAGGATTTAAGGTCAGTGAATCGTTTTCCGTTTTTTTCGGTCTTATCCGTCTCGCGGGTGAACAGCACAGGGTTTCTGCAGTACTTTTCGCGGG
>JAZHPH010000214.1:193844-210299 GCA_037356405.1 Nasonia oneida | reverse complement strand
CTAAATAAATTTCCGGATACATAGTTTTGTGAATTTCTGTTTCATAAAAGCCGCCAGAGATGGGTTTATCATGATAATCTTTGATGTGGAACATTGGTGCTAAGATATTTTTATATGTATTACTTCTCGACATTCGGATTGATTCATCTTTGCTGAATTTTTTCCGATGAGCATTTGTTGCTTCCAGAATCTTGCGATAATTTGCACGATCTGATGAGCTCAGAAGAAGATCATCCGGATATTTTTTAAATAGCAATTCCATTAGTCCACTCGTTTTAGGATAACTTTCATTTCTGTCTTTGACATATTTATTATCAAATTCAATTTCTGAATCACCAATCATATACACTTCATCAACCTTTCGCACTCCGTATATATTATCAATCGTTCCACGGCTTTAATCTAGCAATGATAAAAAGTCTTCAGCTGATTCATATTTTCCACTCGCAGATCTAAATGTAGAATTGGTAATTGTGTCAAAAGCATTATCATTATCATCATCATCATCATCATAATCATAAACAGTATAATCCAATAAACTTGATTTATTGTTTGATTTTCTCATGAACTGATTTTCATCGTTGAGCAAACTCGATCGATCGATTCTCATTCGTTTATTCATTTTTTACTGTTGTTTTGATCCAAAATGTGATTGGATGGTTGCTGTAGTGAGCTTTCACTTTTCATCTCAACAAGTTTCTCAAGTGGTGTGATGACTGGTTTTAGAGTATCACCGATGACTTTTTCAAAATCATCTTTCTTCTGTTTTAATAAAGCGTATTTTTTCTTAATAGCCTCACGAGCTCGCAAGAACTCACTAAGAACATTCTTCTCTTTCGTGAAGTCTGACATGCTGACGTGGCGATGTCTACAACTGAACTGCAAGTTTGAGACTCATAATTCCTTTTTTATTGCAAAACAGCCTTTTCTGTATCTACCCTCATTCATTGGTCTATCTTCGTTAATAACGATGAATCCATATCTATCATTCTTCCAACATTCAGAACAAAGATTCCGAAATTCATTAAAAGTTAAATCGGTGTTTACATGATCTTCATAGATATGTTTAAGATTTACGTCATCTTGTCGAAAAATTACTAACAAATTGACATTATCCCTAATGAGATGTTTTCCTATATGAGCATAAGATTGACATAGATAGAAACTATCTACACTTTTATGTCTCCCCATACAGAAGAATGCTCTGACGTTATCCTGCTTCTCACATGCCACATCATCAAAAATCATAATTGAATTTGGAAGGGCTTCATCTGGAGATACTACAGATTCATGGTCACTGAACGGAAGATATGATACTCCTTCAATCGGATCCAAAACATTTTTGAGAAACTTATACTTTGGCTGATTCAAGAATTTAGAGTATACATACAAATTCTCAAACCTAAGACCTTTGGAATGTGTTATTAAAGCCAATAAACTATTTGTTTTTCCACAGTTCGATGGCCCGCAGAATACTGCTCGTATACTATCTCGTGGTAGTTCCCCATGACGCTTCTTTCTCTTCTCTTTTTCAAAATCAAAATTCGTGACAGGGAGTTTGACGTTCTGCTCGGTAAAATCCATGTTCACACAACATAGTTAGATTCAACATTGAGCTTTTGAAATATTAACGCTCGTTTTATACCATGAACGTCAGTTGTGAATCAACACTCGAAGAGAGATGATCATACACAAATCTCAGAAACAGCCGAAAGGCTATGGATTGCTCGATAAAGTTATCAATAACTTACCTGTTGAAATGCATCTTCCTGGATATCAATACTGCGGTCCCGGAACTAAATTGAAAAAGCGAATGAAAAGAGGAGATCCTGGTATTAATCCGTATGATCAGGCGTGTAAAAAACACGACATAGCTTACTCCGATAAAAACGGAGATCGTAAAGCTGCTGACAAGATGCTTGCTGAAGAAGCTATGCACCGTATCAGAGCTAAGGATGCTAGTCTTGGCGAAAAAGCTTTTGCTTTTGCTGTTAGCAGTGCTATGAAATTAAAAGGAAAAACTGGAATGGGACTGAAATTTAATAAGTTAGTGACTGCGGCTAAAAAATCAATGTCAACAAGTAAAAGTTCGAGCAAGGTAATTCAATCAGCCTTGAAGGGTGCACGTCTAGCTGTTAAAAGTGTAGGTGGAAAGAAAAAAGTTATCATTCCACGTGTTCTGCCGCTTCCATCAAAAATTGGTGGAGTTCTTCCTTTTCTCATTCCATTGTTCGCAGGACTAATTGTAAGTGCAACAGGTGCTCTAGCAGGAGGCGCTGCTGGAATAGCTAAAGCAGTTAATGATGCTAAAGCTGCGCAGAAAAATCATGAAGAAAGTAAGAGGCATAATAAGACCATTGAAGCTAGGCAAATTGCTTTAGGCAAAGGTCTTCATCTTAAGCCCTATAAAACTGGAATGGGATTATTTATGAAACCTCATATCGGTCGTGGTCATCAAGTCAGTAGAAAAAAAAACTTTGCCAAATCGTGCACTGACTGACTACGATCTAAAAAAATATGCTCATATGATGAAAATCTCAGATTTCAGAGGTGTTTTTATGAGAAATAATCTACCTTCCGATGGTCCATGGCATAATGAAACAGCAGTGGTAAACTTGGACGACTTTCAAAATAGAGGCACTCACTGGGTTTGCTATCGCAAACGTGGTCCTGAAGTGATTTATATTGATAGTTTTGGCGATCTTAAACCTCCTAAAGATCTCATGTTGTATTTTAACGTGAAAGAAGTGAAATACAACTATAAAAGATATCAAAATTTTGACTCATTTATATGTGGCCATCTTTGTCTCTTTTTCTTAGCTGGGAGACTATAAAAGAGGTGCTCAATGCCGAATGGAATCATTATCTTCCGATCAGTCATGGAAGATAGCTTCACTCTGAGTCTCTCAGGAAACTTATCTATCTTAGAAGCGCAATATTTTCCTTCGATTGAACTACCGAAGCATAAAAATTTTGTCTTCAACAATACAATCCATGAGTTCTTTCCCAGAGTGCCTCCGGGATATAAAATCATAGAAGTTCCGTCACACGTCATATATCTACCGGTCAGTGTCAAGTGCATAGATCATCTACAAATTCAAATTGTTGATCAGGATGGAAATTTAGTGAATTTTCGAGGAGAGGAAATCACTATCAGACTTCACATCAAATCTGTATAATGGGTATCGTTTACAATTCTGGATCATATATAAATCAGTCATCAGTCGACCGAAGAAACTCAAACCGTTAACACGCAAGAGCATTCAGTTTCTGAAAAGTCTAGGACTAAAAGTTCGTGGAAAAAAATTCACGTGTTTAATTCTTTGCTGTTTCCAGAAAAATGGACGAAATTCTAAGCATTTGCTCAGGTATCGTATTCGATGAGTCTATTGCTCATTATGAAGTACATGCACATCAACCATACTCATCATTAAGCTTTGACAACAGTGATGAAATTCGTATTTCTATCCAACATCAAGATCTATGTCTTTTACCATCGCGCAGCTCTATCCATATATGTGGAAAGTTGCAAGTAAAAGGTGGATCAGCAGCAGCACTTGCTAAAACTAAATTTGTCAACAATGGCATTTGTCATCTGTTTGATGAAATTCGTTATGAGATTAATGCTGTGGAGATAGATAAAAGTAAAAATGTTGGTCTGAGCAGTGTTATGAAAGGATTCATTTCATTTAATTTGAATCAGAATGATATGCTGCTATAAAAAGATTATAGTTAATATGAAGCATGAGCTCATTCTCACAAGATCGAGAAGTGACTTGAACGTAATAATCCAGGAAGGTACTGTAGCATCTGGTGTAACTACATATGAAGATTACGAAGTAAAAATATAAAAGAGTGGTTGATGCCATATGTTGTTGCATCTGATAAACAAAAAATCCAGCTATTGAATTTCATTGGTAAAAATAATCCTATCTCCATGTGTTTCCGTTCTTGGGAGTTATTTGAATATCCTCTTCTCCCAAGCACTACTAAACACGTCTGGACAGTGAAAACATCAAATCAATTGGAAAAACCTCGTTTTGTGATTCTTGGACTGCAAACAAAGAGAAAATCGTTGAGAACTGCAAACGCCAGTCGATTTGACCATTGTAAGTTGAGTAATGTGAAACTTTTCTTGAATTCTCTATGATATGTACGCTAATTTTCAAAAATCCTACTATGGAAGAGATCCGCAACCGCTGCTGACAAAGTCTTTGTTTCTCAACTTTGTACCACTCGTAGTTATTGACTGTTCACGACAAAACGAATCTCTCAAGAGCGCTCCTGTCGATGTATGTCTGGAGTTTGAGGCTAAAAAAGATTTTCTATTAGTGGAGATGTCAAGAAGCTCGTCTAAGCTGCACCGGAAAATGGAGTATGCAGTAGACATGACTGGTTTCAAGCAAACCGAAGAAGATTATATTCTAAAGGAATTAGCAATCATACCTATCAATGAAAATAGTGCAGATCCTATTGTTCTAACATTCAAAAATCCCTTCTCATGGAAAAAACTCTCAGACAAAATGCAAAGGGAAAACAAATGGCTCAACACACAATTATCATGGCATCAGCTGGAAAACAGATGGACATGACTACTCTCAAATTGGAAACTTGCTTCGTGGCGTTTTACATGATGCATCCAAAATTTTTGTCATCGGTACATTAAAACAGAAATGGCTTCAACGTTTCAAATTTCCTGTTCACAATATTGAACAGTATGGATATCATTCAAACCATCTTTCAAGTGCGTTACGGTATGCACAAACCATAATTCTTTCTACAAGACCACCTGTGCACTTCACACTGTCAAACTGACAAAATGGCGTTATCTCCTAACTGGAAAAGCATGTCGACCGACGATAAATTAGCCGAAGTTTTTTGTATGGTAGCAACCGGTACACAAGCTACTAAAGACCTTACAGCTAAGACCGACTCTTTAGTTGAAACAATCAACGACCTCACTCAAACAGTTGAGCAGCAGAGCAAAGATATCGTGGTTCTAGAAAAGGATAATGAGGATCTGCGTGTCGAAGTCAACGATTAAAACAACGTTTGTCGAGAGGGCTAGGTAATCCCGAAATAAAAGTAAGCGGTGTACCGCGGACGTGTCAGCTTTCTCTGCACGATCTCACTCAAGCTATCTGAAACAATCTCAATCTAGCCGGTGATTTACACGACATCTTTGATCTGCGCGAATTGAAAATCAAACCTGCTGCTGCTTCAGGAGCATCTAGCGCCCGTTCGACGGGTTCGAGCGAAATACTCTCATTCGTTATCCAATTTAGGACAGCCTGCGTGCGTGACAAGGTGCTAAAAGCTAAGCGAGCGTTTGGAATGTTGACGATTGGCGATGTTTATTTGAACGGTGGCGATTCGCCTATCGAATTTTACGAAATGTTGTCGCCTTATGTACATAGCCTGCGCCTAGCTGCTAAGTCTCGTGCCCGTGAAAAGGGTTACAAATATGTATGGACCCGCGATGATAATGTTCTTGTAGGCAAGAACGACACGTCGGATATTATCAATATCGTTACTAGCGGCGATCTTGAGCTTTTGTCTTGACAGCTAGCGCCTCCCTCTATCGACACCAGCGATTCTAGCCAATTTGTAAACAAAAACGAGCCTTCCATACGCATACATGGTCTGTTACGGATTGCTTATATCAACGCGAACTCAATTAAAGGGCATTTAAAACTCTCACGTGGAATAGCCACATCTCGAAGGTATACTATAGATCACACTACTCCTCTACTGCCTCCGTTACAAAGCATATAGCCTACCAAGCAGCTTAAAAGCACAATTAGTAAGTTGCCTGGTCCTACCACACTTTGGATTATGCCTGCTTAGTCTTTGTCGATCTTCCTGATTATTTAGCTACAAAGCTTCAGCGACTATGCAATACAGCGATACGCTATATTTTTCAATTAAAGAGAGACGCAGCGCTCAAGCCCTATTATGATCGGTTAAAGTAGCTATCACTTGATCAGAGAAGGGAATATTATTTGGGCTAAATGCTGTACAAATTATTCACCCGTAGTCGCCTGAGTTACCTAGCTGATCTTTTTCCTGCCCCTAATGATGAATTACGGCGATCGGCCAGAGCAAGCCCTTCATCCCTTACGATCCCAAAAGCTACTATTGAGATGTACCGACGAAAATTCTCAATTAAAGGTATGTACTTTTGGGATGCGATACCGAATAAAATTCGGCTTAGCCCTTCGCTTAATATCTTTAAGGATAGATTACTTGATTATTTACTAAAGCAAGAGCAGACGTATGTTACTTAATCGATCTTTCTCCGTAGTTATCTTTCGCACGCCCACTGCTTATCACAAGTTTGTAGCGAAAACTTTGCGATCTGATCCTAACCTACTCTTTGTAATTGTTGCTCTAAAATATACCGATAAGAGAGATTTGTAATTATTTTGTTCCTACATCAGCGCAATACTTGTATTCTGCGATAAATATACAATTTTAGTGCGAGTCTCAACGACTTATATTTTTGTAATATCACTTGTAAATTACTATAAATTTTTGTTATATTTTGCACCACGCCCTTCGGCCCTCGGGCCTGGGCGTTAATAAATAAGTTATAATCTAATCTCTCTCTCTCTCTCTATCTCTCTCTCTGCCTCCTACCGACTCGCGCTGCTCGGGTTTCTTCGGACTCGTCTGCGCGCAATTAAACTTAGTAATAGCGTTGCGTATATGCAAACGCGTTACTGAGTTTACCTGGTCGAGCGCGTCTCTCTTAGCATGCTCGAGACTCTCTTACCCTCAAAAGCATATACGTTGATTTCCAGAACGAGAAGCAGTTCTTCATCACGTATTCTGAGAGATCAGAAGGAAGCCATTTCGACCGAGCTGGTACGGTTTCTCGCGGGGAATAAGTATTTTAACTATAATACTAGTGCACGCGGGGATCTTCCTTATCGAACTGATCCGGGGAGTTTTCATTTCGATGAAAACTCTGCTAATCCTAACTATTAACCTGCCTCATACGGGACATAAAAATACCGCTTCGTGCCGTCCGGCTGGGGTGGCTACGTCATCCATAGTCGGTTGTCCTAGGACGCACATTGTTTGCGTATTCCTATATTAACAAAATCATTTATAACAATCCTTGTGCGACTAACCTGTAACACGCACAAGGCTATCACGAGCATCCTACGTTCCATTGTAAGTGTACTACGTAGTAAGACTTTGAGCATTTCTGACCATCATCGTTCGATTACGTAATATTTTTCTTTTCAAACTATTATTATTTGTTTCGCTAATACTCAGTACAATTCGTCTAGTATTATAAGACCTGTTGAAAACCGTACTTGCTTCCGTGTTGTAGGCAAATCTGTAACAAACTTGTTTTAATGATTGCGTTGTTCTTTTTCGGTATTACTAGTTACTAAACTTCTCTTAAGTTTATTTGGCTTGTTAATTTTGTCACTTGAATTAATACTTCAGCAAATCATTCAGTTAGGAACCATAGCTCATTTTGTTATAGCTTCAACACATTCATTATTACAATCATTTCGAAAATTCCTTATCACCTCTTAAATGTTTATTTTCTTATAATAATTTAACATTTATTTCAAACACAGAGCAACATTATCATCCGATGATTTTAGTTTTGTAAAACTTCAATACTAGTGTATTTGCACAATGTTGTTTGCTTTAAATCGATTCTTTCGCTATTATTCTAGAAGAATTTGGTTATTTCATACTATAATACTTTGTGCGGATATCAACATATTCTAGCGATAGTACTATATCAATAAAGTGAATAAAGGCTTCATGACACATGAATAATATTATCAATCATAAATTTACGTTTATTTCTTTACCTTAAACCTGCTCTCTCACTCTATACCACAGGGACTCACACAATTAAATAAAAGTTAAATAATTAATTATTCGTATTTTTGCTCACATTGAAAGTAACTTCAACAACATCAATTTATATAATTTATTTACAATAATAAATTTTATTATTTGCTTTTAAAACTTAGAGCTTCGTATGTTCCGCTCCGGAGACATCACACCAACTAATCATCTCCCTGACCTGGGCACCCGGATATAATTTATAAAAAAATTAATTTATTAAAATTATTACGCATAATTACCACGTTTTAATTGTAAAAGAAATTAAATTGCGCGACTTTCCGTTTCGAAGATTTCTTATATAAAATAATAATGTTCGATTACATTTTTGCACCATACCAATCGATTCCGCGTAATTTTCTCGATAATATACATTCATTGCGATTAGCCAAAAATTAATAATAACAATAAAAACAATCAAAAACTAATGTTACGCCTTCCAGTTGGAAGGAAAGAAAACTCGAGAGGGCGTGCGCATGCCACATCCAACGCATCGTCTGCATTATGTCACTAGATTTTGATATGTATGACTAGTTCCAGATGCACTTTTTGCATTTGACGACCGTTCTTAGGTTATAAATAAACGAACAAATAAAAAAAGTTGGAATTTCACTCGTATATTCAAACGTTTCAATGAATATTGAAGTATTAATGCTATTAAAAAACTTAACCTAGTGCTCATAATCCTCAATGGATAAAAATTCAACCTTTCAAGGTAAGGAAAACTTCAGTTTACAGTTTTACAATTCACGAGTAAAAAGCTTAAAAAATTAATATTAGAATCTGCTACGTCTCTCTTCTTTTTGTTACTTTCAAATTTAAAGTTACTGTTCTACACGTGAAGGCTCAAAAAGTATATTACAATCTAATTGGACAATATATTTATATACTCATTCATTAATTATTTAAAAGTTCATAATTATTATCCTTCACGTGTAACAAGGCTCAAAATTAACCAGGCAGTAGTTTGTATCAATGTTAAGAATGAAATTTTTTTTATTACAGTGTTGTATGTAGTGTATTTGACAAAATCAAATATTGGATCTAATTGCTGCTTGTACTGGTCACACCTGATATTAATTAATTAAACATTTTTTATTTATATGCAATTCATCAAGATAGATGAGAAGCGAAAAGGTTATTAAATATTGTGAATTGTAATCAACTTTTTAAGCAGTACTAAGCATTATGAAGTTTCTATACATATACAGGGTAATTCTAAAACAATGCAACATTCATATCTCACTGTAATCGGCGTGAAAATCTAAGCATAAAAAAATTAGTCCGAACATTTTTCCGTGAAAAATAAGTTCAGGAAAAGCCAATGAAATTGGCCAATCAGAGCGCGAGTACAGGAGGGAAAAATGCTCCGCCACCAGCTGTACCATCGTGCCCCGGGGAGAGAGGTAGAGTGCCGTCGCGTTGGCAGCGAAAAGTGGGGACGGCCGTTGCTAAGGCGGCCGGCGAAGCGGCGAGGGAGAGAGAGAGAGGCGCAATAGACGAGCGCGAAAAATGAAACACGCGGCTGACAGCTAGCGTGCAGTGTCGTTGTGTTTCTCAGAAATATTGCGACCAGAATTGTTGCATCAATGCTATCTCGGCTATGACACGATAGTCGATATGACTTGTCGCACGAAGTTGACAAATGCAACGATTTCGAAGCTGCCGTCAAAAAGTTCGATCGATCAGCTGTGTCTTTGATTTTCGGAGCTTGCGCGAAGGAGACCTCGTGAACCGCGTCGAGGCCGCGTTCTTACGCTCAGCTGCAAGTTTCAGCAGCTCAAATGTGTCGTAGGTGATGGGGCGAGTAGCCTTTCGTCAGTCGAGCTTTTTTCGATTGATTTTCGGAGCTTGCGAGACAGGGAGCTCGTGCGCCGTGCCGCGGTTGCGTTCTTAGGCTAAGCTGCGAGTTTCAGCAGCTCGAATGTGTCGTAGGTTTTAAGGCGACCTGCAAGTCGAGAGTCGAGCTCGTTTTGATTGATTTATGGAGCTTGCGCGACAGAGACCACGTGCACTGCGCCGCCGCGTTCTTACGCTGAGCTACGTTTTTACCTCGTCGAAATGCTGGTGAGTCTCGGGACGAGTAGCCCCTCCTAAGTCAAGCTTCTTTGTTTAATTTTTGGAGCTCGCGCGACAGAGATGACCTGCATGCTCACGCTGATAAGGTAACGAGTGTTTAGTCAGGGCGGGAGCAAGCGCAGCGTCACGCCAAATTGGCCAATATGTGGCTCCAAAAAAATCTCTGCTTCGAAAATCTCCAGCAGTAGATCTGTCGTTGCCTGCTGTCTTCGTCGTCGCAGCCGGATCCGTCGAGGAGCTGTCTCGGTGATCGGGCTCACCGTCACCGCCTGTTTCTGGGGCTGCTTGTCTGGAGCTTGCGGCTGCGGCAGCGGCGGCATGCTCGCCTGAGCCGGCTTTGAGCTGATGCAGAATGAAGGTACGAAATCCGCCGCGTTGACGTCTAGCGAGAAGAACTTACTCTTGACGGGCTTGTCCAAGGACCGCTGTGGTATACCTGCATCTTGGAATATCACCAATAGAAATAATCCAATGGATTGAAATCGGGGGAGCCCGCTGACCATGGGGTTGTCTCTCCCCATCCAATCCATCTGTTTGGGTACACTCGGTCTAGATGATTACGAACATCAATGGCGAAGTGTGCAGGAGCATCATCGTGCATAAATATTAAATTTTGCCGTTGCTCTTCTGCTAGAGATTTTTTGAGAAGGCGGAGCAAATCATTTTGCAAAAACTTTAAATAATTGGACCCATCTAGCCTCGCAGACAACTCGAAAGGACCTATCACCTGATCGCTGGTAATTACTGCCCAAACATTTATTGAGAAGCGATTCTGAAAACGATCTGTATAGAGAAATAATTGATTTAAGATATTTTGTCGAATTTATCATGGTCGTGATGTAAATGGGTCGAAATATCATTTAAATTTTTTCACCTTCTTTGGCTAACTGTGGATTTTCGTCAGCCCAATAATGTTCGTTGTGCATATTGGCCATTCCAGTGCGTACGTACGTGGCCTCGTCCGTCCACAGAATCCTGTTGAGAAATTCAGCATCTCCTTCATGCTTCTGGATTATTAAGTAGCTAAATATGAGTCGATATTCTCGATCTCCTTCCACTATAAAATAGAATTTGTCCTAGTGTGAGCGTGTGTATGCGAACTTTTTTGCATGCCAGGGAGATAGGCCGGCCTCTCTATACTAGCTTGTCGCGGGCCAATTTTCTTTTTACAATAAAACAAACCATGCGACATAAGAAAAAAAAAACGAAATAAAACTATTCTAATGTACTTACAGATTTCGTGAATGCGGCGATACTTGCGAGCGTGCTGTCCGTCGTCCTTCATTACACGCTAACACGTGGAATACGAAGTGCCCAGAAATCGGGCGGTGTGTCGCAAACTTGTTGTCGGATCCTTGGCGAAGCAATCTAAAATTGCTTCGTCGTTTTCGTTTCTCGCACGTCTATGGCGATCTTCATCGGGATTGCGTACGCCAACGTATCCCGTCTCTCCCGTGCGATCCCAGACTCGCTAAAAAGTCGCTGCATCTGGGTGTCGATGATTCGGAAACCGCTGTTAGCGAATTACATCGCAGCTTAGAGGCATACGCTACACCAGCTTTCTCACAGATTTCTCATTCAAACGAAGCTCAACCTATGAAAATTCGAGTCGCCTCAAATTACACAAGAGACTTGCGATGGAGATACGGGCAGCAGCATGGCCAAAATCCACCGATTTTCAGAGTTCACCGCTGCTCCCGCGTATTTTCTAATTTACGTCAAAAACGAGCCTGTCTGTGTAGAAGTCGCGTGTGTGGATGTGTTTGTGTGCATTATTCACGCAACCAAGAGATGAACGCTGGCCTCTCTGTACAAATTTAGCATGGACAAATCAATTTGCGTGTGTGTGCGAGCTTTTTTGCAAGCCCGGGAGAGAGGCCGGCTTCTCTGTACTGGCTTGTCGCGGGCCAATGCGCGCTTATGTGAGTGTATGTGTTTGTCAGGTAGGTAGATGGACAATTAATAGTAAAATTACCTTAATAATCTGGTAGCCAATGCAATTTTCCGAAAAGGTAACTCTTGTTATCTCTCGTTGCTTGGAACTTTTTTCTGACGTAAGATTTTGCGAGCGACAGTCCATTGGTCGGTGCTTGCGTTCCCCATGCATTTTCCATAACAGTTTTTAAAAATTAGGTGTCGTAGTTGGCCGTTTCTAAATCCAAATTTTTCACAATGTCAAAAAGTTTGATTTTGGCAGAAATATCTATCACATGTTCGCTTCTGGCTCGTTTTGGTATAACCTATAATAGAATTTTTTATACAACTTTAGGAATTATCCAATTTACTTAAAAATATCTTTAAAAAACTTACTGAATATGGGACAATATTTCCTGTTTGTAAATGTTTATAAAACTTTTCAACTGCGCAACTTCAGAGGTTGTTGGACTTGAGGCAAACACGGTAAAGACTGCGGAGACGTTGCGAAGTGCAATTTTCCGGATCATCAAACGTTGATAAAACACTTACAAAGCATTGTATTTACTTGCGTTTTTGAAAAAGTTACAGACATCTTTCCTGACATACTTATCGCAAAATTGTTGACACATTAAAGCACATTAGAAAAGAAAACTGAAGTCAATAACCAACAAAAGACAACTTCACATGTTAGTTGTAGAAAATTCTGAATTACAGACTTCCTTCAAACATTTCGTATTTTTTCTTAAAAATCGACTGATAAACGTGACATAAAAATCATTCTATACAGTCATAAATGAAACAATATTGATCATATAAATATCTCGGATTCTTGAAAATTATTTTAAAAAAGAACTTGACTGTCAAATACCAGCTCGCCTCGTAAATTTCTACGAAGTAAAACGCGCATCCGAGCGTATGAGTTCGGCCGCAGCGCGTCGCATGGGATCTTTGTCGCGCAAGCTCCAAAAATTAATCAGAATGAGCTTTACTTTCGAAGAGCGGCTCGCCTCGTGACCCACGACACATTCAAGGTGCATAAACTCGCAGCTTAGCACAACAACTCAACCGCAGCGCGTCGCACGATGTGTCATCGTCGACTTGCAGCCCGTATTATTTTTAATCTTTTTATTTTTGTAATCCAATTATTCATAGAAACAAATTTTCATTTGTATAGATGCTAGGATTAATAATTTTAATTTTTATCATTAATATACAATAGTATTGCTATTTTCACATCAATATAACCATTGGTTGATGACACTTTTTTTAGCTCTTCATATATTATCTAATTTCCAGAGTTATTTCTACTTGTAAGCAATGTAGTGTATTTGACTATAGTTAGATTGAGGTGAAATATCACTTATCACACTAGCAAGAAAGTAATTTTTCTCTTTAATATTGATGATGCTTGAATTTAATTTAATTTCACACTAAGATTTTCTTCTTCAGTATAGATAGCTAAATAACTTATAAATTCGTAAGATATTTATGCTGGCTTTAAACATTTGTTACAATTCTGGATTTTTATTTTGTCAGACATTACTGTGATAGCATTTTATTTTCCAGATGAATTTTCAAAATTTTCAATAATTTAGAAGTAATTAGATTATGATTAGTTATTTGTTTAAAACAATTAGAACAATTTACAGTTTCAATTATGATGTAAAAATCACCAATTAAGTCATTAAAGTATGCATTTATTTTCTGACGACAAAAAATTTGCCCCTCTTTAACGTATGCAATGTCTAGTAAAATAAGTAATCTATTTTTATGCAGCACTAAAAAATATATACATTCATGATTTGTTTCATCAAGCAAATGTTTGTAATTATTTTTATTATCAAAATATAACTTATTTGACATAATCTTCATTATGATTTTTTTCAGGTTCACTGGTGTTTACCTCATCATGCCATATACTGTTCTCAGCATAGACTGTATCACACACGTTTGTATTTCAAGTTATTGTAACATTCTCAGTGAACTGTTTATTGACATCAGAATTTATAGTCAAACTATTATGTACACTAATATTACGTGTAGTTTCATTTTCAACCTTAGCCTTATCATCAGAATTTACAGTCGATCCATTATGTCCATTAACATTATGTGTACAATTACAACAAAATTATTATCCAAATGAAATCGTGCGTTTCTTGTTAAACATGGATAATATTTATACTAATCATTTTATTCTCTGCTCGACAAGAATTCAAAATACTTCAATTCATCTTTACATAGAGGTCGCTACCGTACAATCCGAAGCTCTGTTCACGCAGGTTTGAATTCCAAGAAGATAATATAAATAAAGACACGAACTATAACCGATATTCTTTTATCTTTTTATGTGATGTAATGATCAACCAGCCATACAGGCAATACGTCAATCCAGGCAGTTTGCAAAAATCTCAACTAAAAATGGCTTAAAAATGGGCCGCCAACTTTTTGTTTCTTTTAAAGATAGATGACATTCTAAAAGATTTAAAAATATTTCACGGCAATGGTATGTCAAGAAAAGAACCGCTGCCAATTCATTGGCACGTAGCTTCCTCCAACTAAATTTATAGGCCTAATGAATGATATAATGTTTTAATACACAGTATAATCTGCCCGCTAATGTATGAGGCGGTTTTTGATACATAATTTAATATATAAGTTTTGAATGGTTCATTGTCTAAAAGTTTGCAGACCCCTCTGTTTTTTTATTATAGAATAAAAACACTGCCGTCTATTTTTTTCACAGAATATATCAGTATGACATGAATTCATAGTGAGGGACTTTAACGACGGGCAACGACACCCCTATAAGAAGAACCAAAAGATTTGAGAAAAATCGCTTTTTACATTTTAGCTCTTTACTTGAGAACCAATTGACGAAATCGTTTAGAATTTCAGTAGCAGATAGATTTTTTTATGGTCAATCACCAAATAAAATTTTGAAGCGTTTAACTACATTGTTTTAGAGATATAAGGAATCAAAAAATTTTCAAAAAAAAATTGAAATCTTAAAATCTTAAGAATCATAGGGGTTTGAAAGCTGCGCAATGAACTTAGCCAAAACACATAAAATTCCTACTTCTCAAAATCACAAGTGCAATAAAGCCTTTTTACGTCCGTAATTGAGGCACAAAAAACTCTTTTTTTTTTCAGTTTTTGATTTATTTTTGAAAAAAAGTGGTCAAATCACTTGAAATTTAAATGGGATATAGTTTGATACGTGATCCATCGACATGATTTTTTGGTGAGGTTATGGTGTTTAGTTTTAAAGTTATGATTTAAAAAAAAATCACCTTTCTCATTTTATCTGCCGAACAAAGCGGTCGATCCCGAGGACCAACCAAGGAAAAGTAGATAATGTTATTCTCTTTCAAATGCATTTCAGCTGAATTGTTTGTAACAATGGGATGATTAAACAAAACGCAAAATAGTGTTTTTCAAAAATCAAAAAATGGTCATAAGAAAATAAAAAATAATTGTTTTTCCCGAATTCAGAATCGAAAAATAGATATGCATGTCAAATTTTATTGATATTGACGGAGTAGTTCCAGAAATATTACGGTATACATACACACACACACAACTCCGCTACGCCGCACAGTGTGCCCAATCAGGAATTGCGAGGTCAAAATAAAATTTCTCGGACTAGGAGTAAGCGATCGGGATGATTTTTTTTTTAAATTGTAGCTTATACAATACCGATTTAGGGAAAACTATACGATTTTTGTCAGCAATCGTTGCTGACCCAGGAAAATTGCTGATATCAGCAATTTTTCGATAAATTCAACATTTTACGCTTATACTGCGGTAAAAGTGCTTGTATATACAGTATATGACCAAATTTGTCAAAAAAAATATATAAGACTAATATATAAGTATACCTATCATATATATGTAGGTGCAGGAATCAGCAATTTTTCGATAAATTCAACATTTTACGCTTCTACTGCGGTAAAAGTGCTTGTATATACAGTATATGACCAAATTTGTCAAAAAAATATATAAGACTAATATATAAGTATACCTATCATATATATGTATATATGCAGGTGCAGGAATCAGCATTTTTAATAAAAATAGTAATATATCTAATAATTTAAACGTATACAATACTGTATTTAAAAATTTTATTTTTTAATTTCTTACTAAACTCTTTGTTTAAAAAAAAATGTACAATATTTGGTTGAAATAACTTATATTATTATCTAAACAGGTCAATTATATTCTTCTTTCTTCATTTTATAATCACATTTGTTTTAGTTTCTAGATATAACACTATATATATATATATATATATATATATATAAAACAAAAACCAGCAGCAAGTAGTAATCCGCATTAAACGTCGCGTTTGCACAACTCTTCTTATAACTATGCATAAAATATAAAATACTCTCCACAACCTTTTCTATGTATTAACTTGTCATTTTACTTATAAGAGTGTAGTAAATAATATAATACCATGACATATAAATAATTTGTAAGAGAAGCCGAAACGAGTCGAAAATAATAATTACATTGCATTACATTACGTTGATCTAGGATTTCTGCAAAAGTTGGTAATTTATATGTATATATATGAAT
>JAZHPH010000214.1:146522-193527 GCA_037356405.1 Nasonia oneida | reverse complement strand
TTCCGTCCTCCCCGCTCGCCACAGCGTAGCGTCGGGCGGACGACATCTTGAGGCTGACTCCGGCGGTACCCCGCTAGTCGAAGTCAGGCCTCGGCTGCAGCGTCTGCTTACGCCGGCGCCGACGCTGTCCAGCGCGTGGCGCCACAGCTACTCCCCCGCCAGTGCCGGACGTGTCCTGCGTCCGGAACGACACCGTTCTTCTTGGCCTGTTGAGGGATGGACTGCGGAGAGTTGTGCCGAAGAGCATCTCGGCTGGAGAAGCCTGTAGATCCTCCTTGAAGGTCGTTCTGAGACCGAGCAGGACGGCTGGAAGGGCCTGCGGCCATGGTGTTGGAGCGCAGCACATGAGGGCCGCCTTGAGAGTGCGATGCATCCTTTCCACCTGCCCATTGGCCTGCGGGTGGTAAGGTGTTGTGTGCACCCGGGCTGCGCCGATGACGTTGGCGAGGGCGGCGAAAAGGCGCGCCTCGAATTGCGGGCCCTGGTCCGTGGTGATGGTTAGTGGCGTCCCGCACGAGCTGATCCAGTGCTCGAGGAAGGCTCGCGCGACCGTGTCTGCCTGCTGGTCCGGAAGAGGGATGGCGTGCGGCCACCTGGAGAACCTGTCGACTATGGTGAGGCAGTACTGGAAACCCGAGCACGACGGGAGCTTGATTAGGTCCAGGTGCAGGTGGTCGAAACGCGCATCCGGGGCCGCGAAGTCTCCCAGAGCTGCTCGGTTGTGCCGGTGGACCTTGGAGAGCTGACATGGCTCGCAGGAGCGCGCCCAGCGCGCAATCTCCTTCCGCATGTGTGGCTAGAAGTATTTCTGGGCCATCGCCCTCGTCGTGGAGCGGATACCTGGGTGGGAGAGCCCATGCAGTGCTTCGAAGACGGTCTTCCTCAGCTCCTTGGGGATGTACGGCCGTATTACGTTTCCATCCACTGCACAATACAGGGAGGAACCCTCGATGTTGAGGGGCTGAAGTTTTCCGTCTCCGGAGTCGAGCAAGTGCGGCAGGTCTTGGTCGCTCGCTTGCTGCTGGGCGAGGGTGGTGAGGTCCAGGCAAGCCGGCATCTTGATGGAGTTAACTCTCGACAAGGCGTCTGCGACGATGTTGCTGGGGCCCTTGACGTACGCCAGCTTGATCGGGAACTGGAATATGTAGTCCAGCTGTCTGGACTGGCGAGGCGATGCTTTTTCCGGAGGCTGCTGGGCTGCGAGGGACAGCGGCTTGTGGTCCGTAAACAGGGTGAAAGGACGCCCCTCGAGAATGCTGCTGAAGTGCTTAACCGAGGCGAATGCGGCGAGAAGCTCTCTATCGTAAGTGCTGTATCGCCTCTCGGTGTCCGAGAGCTTTCTGGAAAAGAAGCCTAGTGGGCGCCAGATGTCTTCCCTCTCGAACTGCTCCAGGGCAGCTCCGATGGCGACGTCGGAGGTGTCGGTGTAGAGCCGTAGAGGGGCCTCGCGACGCAGAAAGGTGGTGGTGACTGCGTCTGCGAGCGCCCGCTTCGTTTTCTCGAATGCATCTCAGGCTTCCTTCGTCCAGGCGAGAGGCGACGGTTTCTTGCACTGCGGCAAGAGCTTCAGCAGATCGTTGAGGGGTACGAGGAGGCGTGCAGCGCCAGGGATGCATCGCCTGTAATAGTTGACCAGCCCCAAGAAACGACGAAGTTGTGAAGTGTCGGCCGGCTGCGGAAAAGCCTGGATAGCCTCGACCTTGCCTGGTGGTGGACTACAGCCATCTTTAGAGATGCGGTACCCGAGATAGTTGACTGACTCCTTGGCCAGGACGCACTTGTCCTGATTGATTTTGATGCGAGCCCTGCGCAGCGTGGCGAAAAGGACCCGGAGGTGCTCCAAATGCTGCTCTCGGCCCCAGGAGGCAACGACTATGTCGTCCAGATATGCTCGCGCGAACGGCAGGTCGCACAGAAGGTGGTCCATTGCGCGCTGGAGAGATTGTGCTGCGTTGCGGAGCCCCATCGAAGAGCGGGTGAACTCGAAGAGCCCGAAGGGGGTTGTAATTGCCGTCTTGTGTGCGTCTTCGGGAGCGATAGGGACTTGGTAGAAGGCCTTCTTCAAGTCTACGACCGAGAAGGTGTCGCCTTGTAATTCCAGTAAGAGGTCCTCTATCACTGGGAGCGGGTATCTATCCGGGACGGTGCGACTGTTGAGTTGGCGATAGTCGCCCGTGATGCGGTATGAGCCATCGGCTTTCCTGACCAGCTGCAGAGGGCTCGCCCAGGAGCTGTCTGATAGGCGGACGATGCCCATCTCCAAAAACCCGCGCGCGCCGCCTCGAGGCGCTCCCCGTGGAGCCGGCGTGGCCGTGCTGCGGCTGGTGGCCCGTTCGTCGCGATGTGGTGGAGGGCGGAGAGATTCGGTAGTACGATGGTGGTGCTGCCTGGAGTAGCTAGGTCTTGGTAGTCCCTCAACAGGTCAGCAAACACACCCTCAGCGACGTCGGCCGTGATGTTGACTGCCACGGAGAAGACTCGCGCTGGAAGGACTGCACCGGTGGTATGGTGTGAGTGGTCGGCATCGATGAGCTGTCTGTGGTGAAGGTCGACAGCGAGGCCGAAATGTGCCAGAAAATCCGCGCCTAGGATGGGATCACTGACATCGGCTACGATAAACTTCCAGTTGAGAGGTTTGGCTAGAGCGAGGTCCAGCGTCAGCGAGTGAGTGCCGTAGGTAGCAATCGCTGAGGCGTTGGCTGCACTGAGTGTGAGAGGGCTACGTCGTCTTGTCTCCTTGAAGTGTGAGAGCGGCAGCAGTGAGACGGCCGAGCCGGTATCCACCAGGAACCTGAGCTTTGTTGACTGGTCGGTGATGTGCAAGCGTCTCTCCGTGACTACGCCTACCGCTTCGGCTTGCAGGGGCGGCGGCGCCTTTAGTTTCCCGAGCTCGGGATGAAGGAGCAAGGCTGCTTGCACTGTACGGCCTGCTGGCCGAATTTTCGGTGGTACCAGCACACGTCGTCGCTGGCGGCCGCTGGCGCTGCGGTACGACGCGGGCGAGAGCGAGAGCGCGCTCTGCCTCTGCTGTTGCTGCTGCTATTGCTGATGTTGTTGCGCACAAGGGTTTCGAGCAGCTTGCTCTGCTTCTGCGAGGTGGTGAGGAGCTGCGCCAGCGTGGCCTGCAGCGTGGCCATGTCCGAATCCGGCTGCGGCGACGCCGTACGAGACGAGACGCCGCTCGACGAAGGTGTTGAGAATCGAGAGGCGACGGCGTGGACCTGCGGCTCCGGAACCATGGCGAGGTCCGCCAGGTGGGCCAGTTCCTCGAGAGAGCTGGTCTGCAGGACTCGGCAGAGCCGGCCGGTGTGCGGCGGCAGGAGATCAAGCCACTTGACCTTCAAGGCCTCGTCAGAAATCGCGTCGTTGGCGAGACGTCTCATGTGACGCAGCAGCTGAGAGGGAGTGCGGTCCTCCAGGCGCACCTCATTCAGGACCTGGTGAAGCTGGGTGTCGGCTGGGGTGGAGAGGCGACGTAGCACCGCCTGGCAGAGGGCTCCGTAGCGGTTGACGGCTGGAGGCTGGAAAATTAGGTCCGACAGCTCCTCTGCGATGTCCTGGGGAAGCCGCGCCACCACGGTGTTGAATTTGTGGCGCTCGTTCCGCACTCCTCCGGCCTCAAAAGCTGCATTAACCTGTGCGAGCCACAAAGCGGGATTAGCACTCCAATAAGACGGAATCTCGCAGCGCGTGGATTCGTAAGTCGGTCGCGGGTACGGGAATACCCCATCGCTTGGCATGGGCGGCGGGGCTGGAATGGATTCCGAGCCGTTCGCTCCCGTTTGCGAGCTCTGAGGCCCCACGGGGTGCTGCTGCCCGGTTGGCGTACGCAGCACCATGTCTGGGTTTGCGGTAGTCTCGGAGTGTAAAAAGTTGAGCGCGCGGCGCGCGGCAAGGCGCTGAGAGGTACGAGAGCCGAGACGCGGCACGCTGTGTGCGCGGCGTACCGCCGATGGGTGGCGGGTGGCGCCCTCGCGCGACACGCGTGGTAGTAGCGGAGCCAGCGGAACGCGCGCGGTGGTCGGCGCGCTGGCTCTACGCGGCGCGCAACGCTACCAGAAGAATGGCCGCTCGCGCGGGAGGGCCGGGGCGGAAGGCGAGAAAGCGCGGGAGACGGCGCGAGTCGGCAATATGGCCAACTGCGTGAAGCGCGGCGTCGGCGCCGGCGGCACGCAACAGGTATACGCGGCACTTGAAGAGAAAGAGCGACTCAAGGCCGCGAAAAGACTATACCTGTTGCGGAGCGGAAAAACCTGCTGTGTTGGTGCTGCCGCCGGACGCTGCCGATGATGATGATGAGATGTGGACGCCGCGCTGCCGCTTGACTGCTGCTCGGCCGGTGTTGATCCGCCGATGTTGAAGACACCTCCCGGCTGGGACCCTGGTGCGTTGGTCAGCGCCACCGCGATGTTCTCGCTGAGCCTCGTCCTCGGTGGTACGGCTGCTCTCCCCGCGTGGTGTGCTGCAGACAGGGAGACGACCGACGGGGCCGCTCCGCGCGCACTCCAGCTGTAGAGAGGCTGGAGGCAGACTCCCCGCTGCTGATATGCCGTGCGGCGAGGTGCCTCTGGTGGTCGCCTGGTGTTGCTCCGGTGAAGGGCGGACGACGGGCCGCACCGCGTGCTCGAATGAGGGACACTTCACCGGCGGCGAGATTCACCGGGCTCGCGCGTGCCACCGCGCGCGAGTGCGCTCGCTGCTCGATGCGAGAAGTTATGAAGAGTAAAAAGGTGGCCGTCGCGAGCTGTAAATGGGCTGCGACGTGCCGTGCGTCGAATCGATAAAAACCAAGGAAAATTCTTTCTCGGCTCCGCGCGGTACGCCGAGAGAGAAAGCTGGGCTGGCCGCCGAGAGAGAGTGCGATGACGCGGCGAAGATGGCGTCGATTCTTCGCGCTGTGCCCGACTCCGAAGCGTGCTGCTGAACGGGGTCACCACTTTAGAAGTTAAACATTTACTGTAGAACGCGAGTCGCGAGGGCACAGGAGGGTACAGGAGGAAAAGATACACACTCCGTTGTACTGTTACACTACTCTGAAGACTTTATTAAACTTAGTAATACTGAAGGAAATCTGAGCGAGTGCTCAGTCTGGCGGCCAGTCCCAGAATGCCGACCGGTTCCGTCCTCCCCGCTCGCCACAGCGTAGCGTCGGGCGGACGACATCTTGAGGCTGACTCCGGCGGTACCCCGCTAGTCGAAGTCAGGCCTCGGCTGCAGCGTCTGCTTACGCCGGCGCCGATATATATATATATATATATATATATATATATTAGTCTTATATATTTTTTGACAAATTTGGTCATATACTATATATACAAGCACTTTTACCGCAGTAGAAGCGTAAAATGTTGAATTTATCGAAAAATTGCTGATTTCTGCACCTGTATATACACATATGGGTCATTCTTTTTGAAACCGACCACCCCCCTCTGTCCAAAAATCAGAGTCTCGAAATGATTCCTGCCCGGGCTTAAAATATAGCTTATTGTATCCTGTTTCCATTACTGAGTGGCCTTTTTGCGAAATTCAAAATGGTGGACCGGTGCAGCTCAGACAGTACACGAATATGACTACGGAATAGCAGTTATATGTCGTTAAAACTTGCAGGGGCAGAGAAAAAATTAATAACAAAACTTATTCGCATGTATTTTTTCCCGCTGAGCACGAATCCACCCTTAGTTTTGGACTATGGGGTTACCTTTCGTCCATAACCTCAAAAAAGAGTCCAAAAATGCATTATTACGTGGCTGAGACTCGCAAAAGTGGTCAGAAGATTAGGGAAGAAGCTTAGTCGCGTGTATTTTTCCCCGCTGAAGACGAATACACCCTTAGTTTTGGCGCGTTATAGACTGTTATGGGACCACCATCCATCCATAACCTCAAAAAACAGCCCAAAAATGCAGTATTACGCAGTTACTACTCGATAAAGTGGTAAAAAAATTAGCGACAAAGCTTTTCTTATGTATTTAGGTCCGTTGTATTATTATTGAATATTTGTTATAGTAATTACATAAAGTATGTATAAGCGCAATAGTATTAATACTTACATAAAGAGTACAAAAGTTTCAATGTTGATTATTCAATTACATTAAGTTACATAAGCAATTTTTCTCCATTTTTAGAATTCGAATACTTTTTCATTAATAATAATTTTTGAGATAATATAATGAAACCATGAAGAGTTAAGATTCCTGTGACTGGTTTTGCCTCTTCAAATCTTTTATTCAGTTTTCTTTTCATTTTGTCGTGTTCTGTATTGCTATAGTAAACTATCTGAATAGTTTTAAAAAAATTCTTTGCCCAGTTTACAAGTGCTTCAGGTGTTAAAATTGCTTTTGTAGGTTTCGCCAGAAGACTAGCACGATAAGCTTCCCGTTTAAATGCTGCTCCAATGCCATCAAAACAACTTTTCCCATGTGCTGTAGCAGTGTAATGCCACTCAGCTTCGATGCCAAAATCTACTTTATGATTTAATAAATTTGCTATTTGATATTTGTTTTTAAAATGTTGCTTTGCCCGATCTGTCACGTAAATTTTTTAATTTTTTTAATTATTTACATATTTTTTAATTATTGGTATCAGTTGATTCTGAATTGTGTAAACAGCAGCGGTGTCATGTTTAAGACTATTTGACAAAATTTGATGTTTTAATTCTTTACCTTCTTTGTAATAAAAAATGACAGGAAATACTGTGCATTGGTCATTATTAAATTGAAATGCTGTGAAGCATTTTATGCTGCATAAGCATAATTTTCGGAGAAGTCAAACATGGCCATTACTCCATTTTCTGAAATTTTCAATTTTTTTTCTGAGATAAAAATTGACTGTTCTTTGGCAATAAAAGAGTGAGGTTTTAAATTTACAAGTTTATTTATAATTCTTCGACAAAATCAACTGATTTTAGTGTTAGTGTTTGTAACGTTGATCTATCAGTAGTTATCCATGATCCAAACTGTATTTCATAGATTGAGTTATTATTTAACAAATCAAAAAGATATGAAGAAAAGTCTGCAATGTCAGGACAATTGTTGCAATTGTTAAGGTAACAATCGGGAGTTGGTTTTTCACACACTAATTTACTTAAACAATCTTTATAATTACATATTTGATTATCTGTCAATTTATTTATATTCATAGCGTCCAGCATCATTTTACAGTTTTCGTGAATTGTACATACACAAACACAATGAGTCTCCTTGGCACCAGCAAGAATACAATTTTTAGGTCGAAGCTTAGCAAACAAACTAAAACTCACAATATCGTTCGGATGCGATTCCTTAAATGAAAAATATAGGTCGTTTAAATCAAGCAATAAAAGACGTTTCTGTACTTGAGTACGTACACCTTCAATCAAAACAGAAATTGTATCTTTTCTCCCCGGTAATAATCTACTGATATAATCGCTTTCGTAAAACTCTTTTATTTTTTTAACAGTGTGTTCTGATAATTTTTTCCACTTTTAGCTGTTGTAAGTGGTAAGACGCCAAAGGATAATCTCAAATCCTTAGCTTTTTGTGCTAAGAATCTAGATGAACCAAATTCTTTTTGTATTTTTCTTGCACTCCAAGATTCTGGTGCAATCGTAAGTATTCTAAGCCTTAATGGATAATTACGGTTTAAGCTTGAAAATTTATTTTTAAGGCCCGTAAGTAGCTCTTCTAATTCGATGTCTCTAACTGATTTAGTTTGTGCAAATTCATGTTCTGAATCACTTTCGGGATCTTCAGAAACATCCATTGGAGTCAAATCTGGTTCGATACGGGTCGGTCCAGCGTGTATATTTATTTTTTTTCTACAAGTGTGACATATTCTAGCATTTTTTTATATAACTGGAAATTCTTTAAGCATTTTCTTAGATATCGGTCTTAAGTTACTGCCTTTATGATTTTTAATATTGTATGGATTTATACATCGATCTGTTCGAGACATTTTGTTTCTATGTCAACTAATATTGCGGCACAATAAAAAATTTAAAATAAATTTATAAAAAGTTGTATATACTCTGAAAATAACAAGCAAGTATCAAACATCGCCAATTCATGTTTTTATTCCTGGCAAAAATAAAAACTGAAACAAATCGAGAACTGTCGCAAAAGACTAATACCCACACAGCATGAAATATTTTAGAAATATTTCACAAATATTTATACTGTGATATATTTTATGAAATATTTCTATACGAATTATCATGCTGTGTGGGTAACTATTTTTAAAAAATTTGAATGAAAATTGAAACAAGCCAAAAGATTAAGCAAACTTGATAATTGTTTAAAAAAGTAGATAAAAATATAGAAAACTCTTAGGGTTCCTTGAAAATAATAAAGTTCTTTAATAACGTTATTATTTGCAATAAAAATGTATATTTTCTAAAAGAATTATTCAGACTTTCCAAGCTATTTTTTTTCATTTCCATTTTATAATTTATTTTTAATCAAGCTTTAACGAATATTTATCATTATTGCGGAAAACGGTAGCGAAATTATACGCTTTAAAAATTTGTATTTAGTTTATTAAAACAACATAGATGATTAGTCATGCAACAGTAAAAAAGTAAATAATATTAATAAAATTAGTCACTCTCCATATTGCACAAAATAAATAGATATAAACGAAGGTGAGAGAGTTAGCCCAGGTAAATAAATAAATTCAAATTAATCCATATTTTCCGATAACTTTTCGTTTGGCATGGTTCCCAACCTTTTTAGATCAAAATTAACTAAAATAAGTCACATATTAAATAATAAACTGATGAAAAATTCCTCGAGTAATCACAGTGATTGATAACCCGTTGAAATTGTCAAAAAAAAAAAAACTGAAAATATATGAAAAACACTGAAAATTTTTTAAAGTAACTAAGAATTTTCTTTGTATATGTAATAATTATTAAATTTACAGATTTTCTCGATTTTATATACTTTTTTGCTTTAAATTTCCACCACATGTTTACCAATTATTACGATATAAAAACTATTTCATGCCTTGAAAATCAAAATACCTGCGTTTATATAGAAATGTTTCTCAGTCGGTTAGTACGAGAAATATTTTTTAATTAGACCTTAAGAAAATAAACAATTCTTAAAAACTATTCCGGCAGATGAATGTTGTGACTGAGTATATACTTTCAGTTCTTATTGCATATTGAGTAGTGGCAGAAAGCTTTAAAAACAGTTAAGGTTTAAAAAATCTAAAAATCTAGCATCAATACAGATTTAACATGATATACTATTTTATAAACAAATCATTTAATCTAAGCTCTTGAATTATGTATTTCTACACACAGCCTGTATTAACTATTTAAAAATATCATTTAACGTGCTAGAATAAAAAATGCAGCGATGAGAAAATTTCAATCATTTTATCAAAATAATACTTACAGCAGTGTTGCAGTAAGCTACATAAATAATGTATTTAAAATTAGTATTTGTGCAAATTATAGGTATAGTTAAAATATTCAATAATAATAAAAGGAAGAAAATGAGGAAGAAAAGGAGGAAAATTTTACAAAACAATTTTTTGCATTTTCTCATTTTTTACTGCTTAGATATATTCAAAAGTCATAATCTAAATTACGCTAGAGATCCCTTTTAATTTTTGCGTGTTATAAGTACGAATATTTTCAAAATATAAAAATTCTAGATTACATTTCTTGCGTCTTTCAAGTCATTAATTCTAAAACTGTGTGCTATATTCATTAAGAACGTAACTAAAGTCAAAATATATTTAACTGTATATTTACGAGATATACACAAGGTATTTTACGACAATACGAAAATGACCACGGATATTAAGATAATAATAATTTTTCTGTTTCAAAAGCACGCAATTATATTTAATAGTAAGTATATAATATAATCTTTGAATGGAATCAAAAAAGCTTTCTTTTAACGATAGCAGAACTAAAAAACAGAGAAAGTGACCATAAATTTGTTTTTGTAACACAAGCACGATTTTCGCTTTTTTCCGACCTATTAAGCGGAACTAAAGTAACTGTTTTCAGATCGGCGGGCGTTTTTCATTTTTTTTTGCCCGCATATGCCGCATTTAACAATAACTAAAAATTAGTTCCGATATTAACCGATGAGCGGAACATGGGTATAGAGGGCGCTAAATGCTGCCGAAATCGTGTTTTCGCACCTTATATCTAACGCCTCGGACAGAATAATTGCAATATCCCTGTTTTTCTTTCCGAATGTATTATAGTCAGCAAGCAAGGTATATGCTGTTAGTTAATAAAATTTGAAATTTTGTTGTTGTTTTGTTGATGAACAAGACAAATTAGAATCTTTTAGATTGCTAAAGTGTTAGAAAAAAAGAAAAAAGCTTTTTAGGAAAGAATTAGTATTTGTATATACAGACGTGCACATTCGCATGCACACACGCATACACACTCACTATCTGACACATACGCATCTACATAGACATTTCGAAAGAAAGTCACTGTGTTAACGAATGCTGCAAAAAACAATTGAAATATGTCTGTAATAAATAATTTACTGACATTGTACTTTTTACTTTGGATCAAATAAACAATTATATAAAATAATTAATTCTCCGATTTCTATAACTATAAAATAAAAAATAAAAATGTGGCAATAAGTTTTATACCTAAAATAGTAAAAGGAAATATAAATTTAAACAATAAATTATCATTGATGCTAGTATGTTAAACCAATCAATATGGAATGTATTTCAGAAACTTTTAATACTTTTTATATTGTGCATATAAAATAATTTCTAAAAAAGTGGATTTATAAAATTCTTAAAATAGTAAGAAAAGAGTAAATAAATATATCCTTACGTAAAATAATGCATTTTTACTATTAAATTACATGCTATTGAATATGTATTGGATGTTTTTATCATACATATATTACAAAAGATTGTTAACACAGAAAGCTAAAATAATTTTTAACTGCTTTTGTTTGCATTAATCCTTTTTGTGATAAACATTGTTATGAGTCTATAAAACTGAATAATAGGCTTAACAACACTCTAGAAGGCTTAACACACTCACATTGTTCTATAGTAAGGTCATTCGATCGAAATTGTTCGGTATACGTCGTCACATAAGGTATCGATAGCATCCTTCAGTAGTGATATTATGCACTATTATAAAACTATTTCGACCAAACTATTGCGTTCTAGAAATGCTCATTTCTAAAACTTTTAATGTAAATGTAATTTATGTTCATTACAATTATTATGTACATTTTCATACATAATAATTGTTCTTAAAGAAAATTTGAAGTAGACAAAATTGAGAATTCAGCAAACTTACTAAGATTAATAATCAATTTCGATGTTATAGTTTGAATTTTTGAGTTTAAGGTGGTTCACCGGAATATTTATTTTCTTAGGATATCGCTTAAACTTTGTTTACATGTTCAATTAAGTGTCCTCTACAACGTGATATTTTTTTTATCCCCCAAGCGACATTATTTTTAGAGATATTGAACCTTGAAATTTTGTATTTCAACAGGGAAGCCTATACCGAGTTCGAATGTTGAGGACGTTTAGTTGAATTGCGAAGCGAATTTTCTTAGAATATTTTTAAAAGACTAGCTTATGGTGTAAAATAGCAATACAAATCATGGAGAAAAAGTTGGATAGGGCAAACGAGGCTTTTTTTGCTATCGGTATATCTATATAGGTGCGCAGTATTTCTCCCTCTTACAAGTTTTGAGAGTATTTTGTACTCTGAACAATGTATATCACCATTCTAATGTTTGATACTATGAATTGTAAGGTTTTGACATTAGATAACATAATATCTTAAAAAAGGAATTTTCTAATAAAAACCCTGATTGAGCACCATTGCAGCCGTCGAACTACCTTAAACGTGTAAAGCGGTTATTAATCATGAAATTAATTAGAAAATTAATTATTCACATGTATTTATATATGAAGAAAATAAAATAAGGGCCGACAGAATACTAAAGGCTGATAAACAAATGTCAGATATTAAATATAATCATAATATAGTCCTAGAGTCAGCCATTTAAATAACGTCGTCATAAGGTACAAGGTTATTCTTCACCGACATTAATTCCTTACATATTAAATTAGACATAGCCGCATAGGGGACGTATGCGTAGTGGATTTTCGTACACGTCAATCCAAAGATTCAAAATCATTCATTTCAAAATCTCAATTTATAAATTTTGAATTTCTAATCTTTCTAATTTTATTTTTTTTTTATTTTTACTCTCACCCGTACAAATGTAGGTAACGACGTTCTTAATAAATAAAAAAATTGGCAGAAGCGGATGTTGGGGAAAAGTTGTCGGTAGAAGTGCCAAAAGTGGCAAAAAATATATTTCTCTCACGTTACAAAGTAAACTTCTGCATTTTTGCATATGGCTACTCAAGACGCCGATATGTTAGCAAAAAAATAGCAGAAGTGTAGGTAGGGAATACGCGCACAAAAAATTGACAACAAATGCGCGGATCTAGAAAAATTCGATTTGCTCTCGGTATTTAGTATCTTAGATACGCGACATGAAACAAGCTTGAAAATTTGCTTCCTCCTAGAGGAAGATTTGTAATAGTAAAATTTTGAGTTTCATCAAAACTTCTAGAAAATACTTTTTGGTGTGTTAAAAGTTCAAATCAAATGTTTTTAGAAAATGTCCGTATGGATGTGTGTGTGTATACCGTAATATTTCTGGAACTTCTCCGCCAATATCAATAAAATTTGACATGCATATATATTTTTGGATTTTGAATTCGGGAAAAACAGTTATTTTTTATTTTCTTAACTATATTTTTATGGACATTTTTTAATATTTGAAAAACACTATTTTGCGTTTCTTTTAATCATCCCATTGTTACAAACAATCTAGCTATAATGCATTTAAAAGAGAATAAAATTATCTACTTTTTCTCGTTTGGTGCTCGGAATCGACCGCTTTGTTCGTCATATAAAATGAAAAAAGTGATTTTTTTTTAATTCATATAAATATATTGAAACTAAACATCAAAACCTCACGAAAAAAATTATGTTCATGGGTCACGTATCAAACTATATAACATTTAAATTTTAAATGATTTGACTACTTATTTATTCAATAATAAAACCAAAACTGAAAAATTGAGTTTTTATGTGCCTCGTATACGGACGTAAAAAGTCTTTATTGCACTTGAGATTTCGGAAAAAAGTAGATATTTTATGTGTTTAGGCTACGTTAATTGCGCAGCTTTCAATCCCCTATGGTTCTTAAGGAGGTTCAGTGGTTTTAATTTATAATAACAGATCTTGATGAAACTTATATATCTTGTATATAAATTATAGAATAAAAATCACAGAATCTTTTGGTATATTTCAAAATATCTGTTACAGACCTAAATTATAAACTATAAGTTATCTATCTGAACGCCTTGTGAAGTACTGTTGCATTTACTATCATGATTGAGAAAACGTGGCAACATCGCAATACAATATATATATATATATATATATATATATATATATATATATATTGTAATATAATGCTTCTTTAATTTTACTAAATTGGAAACCTGGTTTTATTTTCAGTAATTTTTAATACATCAGAATTTAAAGGTGATAAGATCACTTAATTTTTTGAAAATAAATGACTTGAATCGATTTTATATCCGAAAATTTCTATAATCAAATTATTATTACAAATAAATTTTTGTAGAATTCTTCTAACATTATTTTGTAATTCAAATTTTGTTGTATATTTATTTTCTCCTACAACAAGAATCAAATTTTTAAATTCATGATGATGAATCTTTATTTTTTAATTCATGATGATGATTTTTATTTTTTAATCCCAAATCTCCTATTCATTTAATGATAATTTCATAAAAGATAACCATAATTTACTTTTTTTTACACACAACTCTATTATTTTTAATCGATATGCTTGCTCTCGCGTGAGCTTGTCTGACTGCGCGAAATCGTCGTCAATCAATAGATGGCACGACGTGTACCATTTCTGTAGGAGAGTCCACCGCCAGCTTGATGGTAGGGGTAGCCGCCATCTTGGCGTGGAGCGAGCGCGATGAGCCGCCTGCGCGCGGCAGAACGTTTTGGACTCTCGAGCTGTAAGCATCACGAGACAATAAAGTTTCCACCGACAAGAATAAGTCTTCTTTCTTCACGTCAACCCTGGAGCCTGGGACTCCATCCTGACTACCTTCGGGACGACAACTCCCACATTTTTGAGTAGTATCACGATCATATATATTTACATATTACAACACGCCTCCTAAATTTTATGATCCTGATTTTTTACAAATATTATTTTCTTTTCGCAATTCATAACAATCTTAACGCTTCTCTGTTTCTCAAAAACTTGGTTTTATCTAGACTTTTAGTTAACATATCAGCTAAGTTCAAATTTGAGTCTATTTTTTCAATGTCAATTATTCCATTTTCATAATTTTCATTTATGTAATGATATTGCACTTCGATGTGCTTTGAATTTTTTGTAAAATTTCCGTATTTTCCAAAAGCAATTGCACCTGAGTTATCCTCGAACATGTTTATAGGTTTATCGAATTTTACATTGCACATTTCGTGTAAAAGATTTTTTATAAACAGTACTTCTGTTACTGCTTCTGACATATAGCAGTATATTCTGTGAAAGTAGAACATTTTGTTACTGTAGTCTGTTTATGTGTTTTCCAAAAAAATTACATTACCATAAAGTCTTATTACAAAACCTGTTGTAGATTTTTGACACTACACAAGGATATTTGACATATTTTAGTATTTCATCTAATTGTAAGACCCTTATTTCTATTTCTGTCATGGAAGATGAATAATGATCTGTGAGTTGTTTAGCTACTCCTTCTAAAACACAGTGCATGTAATCAGGCACAAATCCATAAACAATATTAAATTTCAATAAATTAATAAAAGGTGATGGGTACAAAATTCCAAGTATTGTTTCTCCAGGTTCTCAACTTGAAGCATATGCATTAACATACTTTGATGTTCTCGTGGCCTTGGAATCTGCTCCAGTATAGGGTATCTCATACTACCAAAAGCCCATACGCAAGGATGTTCACACCAACTACATCCAAATTTTCCATTGAATTGTTTGATACCTAATTGTACTGGCGCTTGAGCTACAGAGTCTACGCAGCATATTAAAATATATACTTTAATCACGCGTTCTTCAAGGCATATTTTAGACGTTATTCCGTCTGTAGATAAGCGGTTCATGGTAATCACGAATGGTTTTAAAAATATATCCATCTTTGGCTTTTTTTATTAATCCATAATCCGCAAGTTAACAAGTTATTTAATCTATCTTGAATAGGTATTTCATTTACCATCAAATAGATTAGCCAAATTGAAAACTGAGATGACTCAAATTTAGGAGCTCCATCAGTATTAAAAACTGTAGTTGCATAATTATGTTTGTCTTCATCAGGTAAAGAATTTACGAATTCTCGATGAAGTTTTCCATCGTAAATGTCCTTAATATTATTATCCCTATTGTTTCTATTGATCATAATGTTGTTGTAGTAGTTTTCATGAATATGTAATAAGTCTGATATTGTTTCTGAAGTATCAATAATAACAAAATAATTGGAACTGCATGCTCTTGAGAGATCTATCTCTGAACGACAAACTAGACAAATGCAAATAGATTTAACCGTATTGAATTCACCTATGTATGATGAGCATACATTGTTGCGTCGCAACATTTTGTCCAATGCTAATTCAGCATTGAACGTGTACATATTACGTTTTGCGCCTGCGCGTGCACTGAATGAGTGTGTGTGTTTATGTATGTGCCTACTGAGTCTAGCGCGGTGGCAGCACCGCGCGTTGCTGCCTCCGCCATCTTGAGCGGGACTCTCCCGCTCTTTCGCGCGGCTTGTCCGTCAGTCACCGATTATCATTCGAAGCGTGCGGAGCTCCCTCGCGACTCTGTCTCCTAGAGACTGCCGAGCATACTTGCTCATATCGAATCGTTCTGTCTCCTAGAGACTGCCGAGCATACTTGCTCATATCGAATCGCTCTGTCTCCTGGACACTGCCGAGCATACTTGCTCATATCGAATCGTTCTGTCTCCTAGAGACTGCCGAGCATACTTGCTCATATCGAATCGCTCTGTCTCTTAGAGACTGCCAGGCACTCTTGCCTACATTCAAATCGCATTTATTCGTCGCGAAATTGTGTATGTGTGTGCTTCGCATTGTAATTTCGTTGTATCTAACGGTCGAACCACGTGTTTGTCATGTGCGTTGCGCCATTGTTCTTTGCGACGTACGCCGGGCTTTGTTCGTTTTCATATTTCGTATTAAATATTAATTATTTTCTGTTCATCTTAATTTAAGTGTATTCAGTGTAGTGTAATCATAAAATAAAAAGGGTTTTTATGCCGAAAGGCTTTTCCCTGTAATTTGGTGTAGTGCAATTAATAGAACCACTTATTCCTTTCAAAAAATTCTGAAATAAAATCAATTTATTCTAACTAGGCCTTTATGTGCTTCCAACAAAAAGGCCACGATTATTCATACATGACACACTGCGTGAAATTCTACTGAACCTTGCGGATTTATTAATTTATCGATCATATGCTTAGAGTCAGGTAATACGGGTTCAGAGAAAATAGTATTAACAAATTTAAACAAATTTACCATACCTTGCATAGATAAAGCATTTTCAATGCTATAATTGAGAACCATAAAGAACAATTCTCCTACAGTCCTATCTAAGCGAGAATTAACTTTTTCCAGAAATATATCACTCTCTATAAACTCTTTTAAATTTGCAGGTTTGTTAGATGTTAGTATATATTCTCCATGCTCATCTATTAAGAAATTTCTCACATAATTTAAAATAATGGCATCGCAAATACGTGTATCCTTCTTTATATGAATGAATATGAATTTATCTGTCTTTATATACTGAAATAATACAAATAATAGCGAAAGTTTCTTTGTTATATATATATATATGGGTGGTTCTCTGTGAAATCGAGCGGTCAAAAAATGAATATCGGGATAACTCTGGGAATATGTTCCTTAGGTATCCACGCGTATCTCTAAATTTTTTCAGATTATTTCATCATTATTCTTCGAGTTACAGAGGGTCAAAGTAGGTGATCTAAGCATTTTTTGCATTTTTTGCACATTTTAATTAATTCATAGCTTCCCAGGGAAGCATTTTTCACTATAGACACACCGATAGTTTTTTTTTGTAAAATTTTCTCTCCTTTTCAATAAAAATACTTTTAAATGCATAGATATATGTTATACCTGTCTTATAAGCCATTTAAACCTTAATATTAGTAAAAGCAAGATTTTGATCCGTACTAGGACTACCAAAAAATTCATGGAGATAGCTTTTTATAGTGCAAAAGTCCCAGCATAGGTCCCAGAATGGGTCTTGACCATTTTATAACCTAAAAAATCTTGCTCGACAAGGAAGCAAAATCACGTTTTTTCTTAGAATTTTTCTTAGAATTTAGTTGTATTTTTTTCAGTCCCGTAGAGGGTTTATTTTGAGACATCAAAAATTAGATGGATTTTTTTAGTTTATAAAATGGTCAAGACCCATTCTGGGACCTATGCTGGGACTTTTGCACTATAAAAAGCTATCTCCATGAATTTTTTGGTAGTCCTAGTACGGATCAAAATCTTGCTTTTACTAATATTAAGGTTTAAATGGCTTATAAGACAGGTATAACATATATCTATGCATTTAAAAGTATTTTTATTGAAAAAGGGAAAAAATTTTACAAAAAAAAAACTATTGGTATATTTATAGTGAAAAATGCTTCCCTGGGAAGCTATGAAATAATTAAAATGTGTAAAAAATGCAAAAAATGCTTAGATCACCTACTTTGACCCTCTGTAACTCGAAGAATAATGATGAAATAATCTGAAAAAATTTAGGGATACGCATGGATACCTAAGGAACATATTCCCAGAGTTATCCCGATATTTATTTTTTGACCGCTCGATTTCACACATATATATATATATATATATATGCGAGAAATCTGAGAGATCGCCCTAGCAAGCTGTGCCCTCGTGTGTCGCCGGTGTTATCGCTCCGAGTGCAACTTCACGCCGCGTGTTCGTCACGAGCTGAACGATTGCTGCCGCTCGTCTTCCCGCCGTAGCCGGACGCACACTCAAGGCCACGAGGCATCGACTCTGCTGCCCAGCGAGGGCCCCGTTCATCCGCTTGCGCCGTTCCAGACGAACCACCAGGCATCCGAGCGAGACAGCACGGAAGTGAATGTAAGTACCTGCTCGATCGCTGATATCTCTCTGCATTAGGCTTCGCTTTGTCTCTCTCTTGCCTCGTTCCACTATTGTATTTGGCTGTCTTTTTTACAATACACTAACATAAGTCTGAACTTCACTTGTTCTTAGTGATTTTACGCCTGACTCTCTGCTTTTTCCCCACGCTCACCCCTCTCGAATATGCGTTTACTTCATTCGCGATTAAGCTACGCAGCATAAGCACTCACGACGCCTCCGCGGGCTCCCGTGCTCAAGGACGAGCACGTACAGCATACTGCGCTACGGGCCAGGCTTCGTATAGCCTTCAAGAAGCCTGCTACGAGCTGCTGCATCAATTCCTCTCGATACTCTTTAGATCAGTATACCCATTACTGATCTTTTATACACGGTATTAAGCACCGTTATAATATATATACAAAGTATATCGGAAGTAGATCAAATATTTAAAAAAAAAAATTGACTAAAGTAAAACAGAAATGTAATAAAATTTATACAAGCGAAAATATTGCCCAACAGACAATATAAAAATGATATGAGTTTTATTAATGAAAAAAATAAAAATCATTTTATACCTGTTGAAGAAATATTGAGTAATCACAATGAAAGTCAGCACATTAAACCGAAAAATTATAATGATTTTGATCCCTAAAAAATATAATATGTATATTGGTGTTATTGTGATGGAAGTGAATGTCGACACGGAGAAGCTTGTAAATACCATAAAGGTGTAATTTTTGCATTAGGAGGTAGGATTAATTTTATGTTGTTACACACCAATTTTTTATTTGCACAATATTTATCAAAAATATTTTTATAGAGAATGAAGAAGAAATAAAAATATGAAGATAATTGTTCCAGAATCGTCTTTCCAACTTGGAAAGATTTGGTCGACTCTGATGATACTGAGGCTGAATCACAGTCGTCACAAAAATTACAGGTTAGTTATATATAATTGACAATTTTAATTTAATTATTTCAATTTTTAACAATATATTTTTTGTTTCAGAAAGCTTTAAAAAATGTATCAAGACAAGTAATGTCACAAAATGCAGAGAGAACGAAAGCTTTGTTCAGACATAGACAATTTATGGATCAACGATCAAAATTAACATTAAATAACACGAATGACAACAGTAAATAAAGTACAATCAGCAAGCTTGGTATGTGTTTGTCATTGTAGACAAATTGCCTGATCATGTTTTAACTAGCAATCGTAAAAGATTAGCCGAAGAATTTGAGGATAGTGAAACTTCTGGTGACAAACGTAAACGAAAAATACCTGCTAAAAAACCAGAGATAGCACGGTGAGTCGTCTACTGATTCAGGTAATTTTCAAATAATTGATAACTTTATAATTACATTACGCAAAATATTTATGCAATCATTAAGTATTCGTACTGTACTACAAAATCTTTAGTCTATTTTCTTTATTGACAATTCACTAGGTACTAACTTTTTGAGTTAATTCGTTAACGAGTTGTAAACCTTAATAAAAACTATATAACTCTTTTTTATTTATAGTTTTATCAATCTTTGGTAACGATATATGCCAATTTCTAGTACTGCTATGCACGTTGTACTGTATACACTTTTTAACATGTTAAGAATAAGAATAGATAAAATAAAAATATTAAAAAAATTAGATTTATACCACTCTAACCTCAAAATCAAAACTTTAATGTGATTTTTCGGCTCCCGTGGTATAAAATATCGTATGTAACTTGTACATAAAGACTGCATTTTCAAAACTCGTTACAGCACTCGCCTTCGGCTGTAAACTCTCGTTTTGAAAATGCAGTTTTTGTACCCGTTGCATAATATACTATTATTTTCATTGTATCATTATAGATGAAAGTTCTGAAGACGAAAATTATACCTTTGATGAAATGATTAATGATCATGAATGGGGCCACATAATAAGTACTAGATCTGATAAACAGTTAGAATACATCGGTGATGTATTCTAACTGTTTATCAGATCTAGTACTTATTATAATCGTTCTTGTCTTTAAATCTTTTTCCTTCCACTTATCTTCTTTTGCTTTATCTTCGTCGGTCATTAACCTGTCTGCTGAATCTTTGCATTTTTTGTATTCTAGTAAAATCATTAATCTAATTTTCCAGATAGAATAATTTGCCCCGTCAAATACGGTTGTTAGAATATCTTCTACTTTGGCTTGCTTAGCCATATTTATATCCTTGTATAGTCGATTTTTCAGTACAATAATTTTCTTGATTTCTTTCAAAAATATTTTTCTAATCTTATTTCTTATTTTCTTCGTTAATTCAATATCTGTAGCATCTAATTCATTCTCTTGTTTTACTATATGTTTAAGCCACGAAAACATGTGCTTAACCTCTAAATTCGACACGTGCTCTCTACTTGCACGTCACCACGTTTTTCACTTGCCGACTTTAATCTATTGACATCGCACATTAATCTTTATTAATTTTCAAAAATCTTCTTATTGTTTAGTACCTGACGACTTTATCTTCGTCACTGAGCATATATTTTTGACTTGAACCCTTTCTGAACTGGTTAATCTTCACTTGAAATTTTTCTTTTGTTAACAGACGTTTCGACACAAAAATTCGAATTCTAATACTTCACAAGCATATAATTTTTATCGAGAAATGTTCTCCTTTTATTTCACTGCTCAATTTTTCACTGTGCGATTCACTTTGTTAACAATAACCGTTAACTTTTTTTCGACGCCGCTTTTCTTCTAACCTCACCTTTTTAACCCCCCTTAATTTTTACATCTCCCCGAAGGTTAATGTAAAAAATGAAAATAAAAGTTTCCAACGCTCTGCTACCATGTTGGAAGGTTGGATCAATAAATGGCCACTTGGGTTAATAATTAATAATTATATATTGTAGTCGGCAATAGTCTGACGAGAAACACGTCCGCTAACATCTGAGTCTTATAGTCGAGAGAGAGAGAGAGAGAGAGAGAGAGAGAGAGAGAGAGAGGGAGGGAGAGAGAGAGAGAGAATGTGTAGTACAGCGCGGTATAGTCTGACTCTACGAACGAGAGTGTACAGTGTAGTATAGGCGCTTAGAGTATAGTCGCGAGGCATGCGCGATACGCTTCCTCTCGCCTGAGCTTGTCTGACTGCACAAAATCGTCGTCAACCAATAGATGGCGCAACGTGTAACATTTCTGAGTAGTATCACGATTATATATATTTACATATTACAACAATATTGAATAGCGACCATTTCCAACCCTGTTCAAATGTCAACAAAATATTTTAAGAAAGCCAGCATTCACAAACGTATCAACATTTACAAGCTACATGTATTTGAAATATTTTTATACGTTTTGTGCTATATTAGCCTTTATTGTGTTTATAATTTTATAGTATAATTTAAATATACATAAGTATGTGTATAAAAAACCAAAAGATCATGACTTATGCGGACAAAATTGTAAACGAAAGAGGAATTATGCTGACTTTTGTGGAATCATGCAGAAGTCAGTATTTATTATATACGTCAGTAATTATGTGATGATTACTTTAGCACAATAGGACTTATGCGGACAAAAAAGCCTCTTTTCTACAAATGTATCGAAGGCGAAGCCGCGTCCGCATAAGTACGGATACATATAATTACATACATATACATTTTGATATACAGGTTTGAAAAGGATTTCACAACCCATGCAACTACGCACCCCAAGCTGATGTAAATTTTAGTTTGCTTTGTCTTTTAACTATTAATAGTTTTTCATAACAATCTTATTTTATGCCATTTTTTTTTATTCAAAGTCTGTTATTAATTTTATTAACACAATAAATTTCCATACACTTATATATTTTTATATGAGTACACACACACATACACACACACAAAGGCACAACGGAAGATAAGTCTGGAAATGAGGGATATGGACTCGAAAGCTACAGAAGAAGAGGTTAGAACAGCAATAGAAGGAGCCCTCGGGAAGCCAGAAAATGGCAGGAGGGTAATTCTATTAAAGCCTAACACGGGAGGCCCTACAATTGCCATAGTGATACTCGGCGAGAGAGAGAGAGAGGCCGAGGAGCTCCTAGAGATAGGATATTTCCGCGTGGGCCTTCTAAGTTGCAGGATCAGAAAACGTGTAAAGGTAGTGCGGTGCCACAAGTGCCTAGGCTTCGGACACTGAAGGGATCAGTGCAATGGAGCAGATAGATTGACCCTCTGCTATAAGTGTGGAGGAGCCGACCACCGCATGGCTGAGTGTCAGATGGAACCGAGCTGCTTCCTCTGCAAAGAGGATGGAATGAGGAAAGAGGACTGTAAACATGTAGTTGGACCTAGCGGCTGCATTGTTTTCAAGCGCGTTCTGGACAGGACAAAGAAAAAGGAAAGAAGAGCCTAAAAGATGGCAATAGCAGGTGAAGTGCTGGATGTAACAGCATCGAAAGCATAGAAACAAAAAGACGGGGTTCATGCAGAAAAAGGCTTCGACCCTGAATCCCTAATCACTTCGATGCATGGGAAACGTATGAAAATGTAAAACCTCAAAGAAGAAGCCCTAGGCTGATTAACGGGCCCTACGGAAGTATTGTTGAACAATGGTGCCTGTGGGGTTTGGGCCGGAAGGCTACTTGTGCAGAGATTGCTTTCCCTACTGAAAAAAGGCAGATGACAATTATTATCTAATAATCTGCTGATAATCGTGTCAAAACGTCTGCTGATTATCAGGTGATATCAGCTGAATATTTTTATTAAAGCTGATAGTTACAAAAATGCGTTTATATGAAATAAAATGTTAATGATAATTAGCTAATTATAAAATTCACATAATGTGGGCCAATAAGGTTTTACCATCCAGATGATAACACCAAAACACAGGCTGTTAGTTACAAAATTTTTATTTTTTAATAATTTTATTTTAGTATTATTTTAGTTGTATCTCACAGCCAGTGTTTTGGTGGTCTAGATAGTAAAACCGTATTGGCGCTCATTATGTGAATTTTATAAAATTACCTACGCCACATATAAAAAACACACACAATACACACACACATGTATGATTTCAATATATCATTGTAGTATGTAATTTTTAATTATTATTTTTCCGTAATCATACATATTTTTTTTACTTTTTCTACACTTTCATCATCTGTTATATTATTTCTAATTGTTATTAATAATAATGATCAAACAAAATTATATACAAATTTACTGAACCATTATAAAAATTAATTTATATATTTGATAATAGTACATATTGGAAAAAGTATTTTTTTATCTTATCTTATTACATCTCAAATATATTTAAATGATAAAATATTATATTGACATATATAATCCAAAATAAGTAATTTTCTCACACTTTATTCTTGTAAAACCTGCTCCACAATGACAAATAATATATAAAATATATGATTCGCGAGCGAAGCGAGCGTTATTTGTGAGTATTTAAATCTAAAGTTTCTGGTTATATGTAAAAATGTGGCATTGGCCAAAATCTTCTGATTTACCTAAACTGCGTACACTGCGTACACAATGATTCATATATAAATAGGGGGTCACCCACCTTGCTCGCTTCGCTCGCTAATTCCCATTTTTGTTTTATATCCTATACTCTTATACTGTAATTGCAATAATTTCTATTTCTGACTTGCTTTCTTCCTACATATTTTTATCTTTTCTGAAGAGAAAGTAATTTAATTAAAATTGTAATTAATGCAATTAATTATTAGACAACCTCGTAAGTCAACGATTCAGTTCGATAAACGCCATCCATCATTAAACAGTTTGAAAAATTCAACGTATAGTTACCAGGAATTCTCAAAAATTTTGTCCAGGTATTTATTATAGCCAAAATCTGAGACTGAGTCCTCCGCTACGTGGTTTACAGTGTAGGTGCAAGTTCTAATCGTAGATTATTGACGCTTGCATAGAAAATGTGTAGGTGTTTCTCTACTATACAACTAGGCATCATCTACGAAAGTCCCTGATAACTTGCTTTTCATCTTCAAGCTGAAATAACATTAACACCTCGAAAGCCACAAAGTCCGCTACCTTTATTTAATTTTTTTATTTTTTTTATTGAATACCTGGGCGTTGTCTACGAGTTGAATGTCTACCATCTATAAGCAAAACTTAGCAAAACGAACATCTTCATATTTCTTAGAAGATAAATTATTTCAGTGATTAACAAAATAAACAATCCCTTGGTTTACGCTCCTTATAATACCATGACGAAAAAAGCGGAATTTTTACCAAACTGTTTGTTAAAGCGTTCTTGTTTGGCAAGATAATAGCTAACCGTTCGTTTACGTTCTTGCCAGGGTTATCACTATTAATAATTTGGCTTACTATTAATCTGTGACTTTCCGGATAAACGACTTTTGCACATTTTCAACAAATTGCGATTTAAATATTTGAATTGATGCGTGAGATCGTATTACTTGCTAGTATCGTAGTAGTATGCTAGTATACTAGCATACTAATTACGACGTAACATTGAGCTCATTTCATATATTATAAACTACTTGAATAATTACACTGGGTTTTCTTTTTATAAGGAAGTTGTCCTTTCATAATGGAGAAATGACCTTATGTTTAGTCGTTATACCGGTAACACATTTTCCGTGATCTAGCTTTTATATCTTTGTGTTATGACATCTCTAAATGATAATAATGATTGCTGTACCTTTTTTTAATGTTATAAATTAGTTTTAAAATTATTTTCCTTATCCTGAGATATTGTATAAACAAAGATAGACTTAAGGGGGCACAACATCTTTAAACAAATAATACAAAATTTTCATAACAGTTTTTTTAAATAATCATGGCGATAAACTACATTTCTCCTACTATTTGTAGACATATTGACTTACATTCTCACCGGTATAGAACCTCTCTTCGAACCCATAGCTCATTAACCGTAAGATTCCAAATCAACGGATATACTAAATAAGCTCAAAATCGAAGATATTGTATAAGGTACATTTGTTATGATATGAATGAAGATATTTAGTTTTAAATAAGTAAAAAAAAATTTATAAACATTTTACTGATTTTTTAAATTTAACATATTTTTTATGTAACTTTCTTTCAACATTTAAATCCCTCCATCCATATCATAACCAATGTACATATTTGAGTTTGAGCTTATTTGGTCCATCCATTCACTTGGAATCTTACTGCACAAAACCTAAAATCAAGGAAACCATAATTAAGAGAAAATCATTCAAGTTTCGACTTCTAATACCTATGCATAACTAAAGTAATACTTATCCTATACATGTTTTATTGATCCCGCTACTGATACTTATCGAAATATTACTTTGTATACCAGGCCGTCGCATCTGGATACATATAAACACGTCTGCTGGGGTGTAGATGTATCTAAAACACAAAAAGTTAAAATAAGTAATTAAAAATAAAATAATGTTTTAATTAAAAATACTTTATTGAAGCTCTTATTTTTTTCACCGTAGTCACAAAGCATTTTGTGTGTAGTGTTCATCATAACCAGAACTGCAGATATAATGTAGAATATTTGTTTTCTATATTAACAGGGAAAACCACTGGTAAACTATAGATACACAACGGTTTTTAAAATAAGGTTTTTACGATAAAGGGGTTCTTAAAGTCTGAGCTGAGAAAGCGTTTTTTCCACTTAGCCTCCGATATTTTATCATATTTCAAACAAAAAAACTAATTTCAAAAACTGTTGTGTCTGCATAGTTTATCAGTAGTTATTCTGCGAAAATAGTAAACAAATATACTACATTATATCTGCAGTTCTGCAACGGTTATGGTAAAATAACCGTATTTAGAAAAAACATTAGTTTATCTATAGTTTCTCTATGAAAAGAGTTATAACTTGTCATTCTTTAGTAATTGCCAAAATACTACTGAAAATACATCGTTTAGCCAGTAGTTACATAGTAGTTTAGGTAGTAGTTCAATCAGTGTTAGAAAATATTTTAAGTAGATAGGCTATAGGCATACCAAAACATAGGCATGCTAAAACACCCCCTCTCCTCTCAGAGTGTTTTGGTATCAGATGGAAGAGGAGGGATCCCCTCTCTCTCTCTCTCTCTCTCTAAGATACTAAAACACCCTCTCTCCTCTCAGAGTGTTTTAGTACCCGATGCGAGAGTGGGAGAGTATCCCCAGTCTACCCCGTATGTATTTTTTTGAAAGCCTATAGCGTTCTTTCAATCCCTTCCCTTGCATAAGCGATTCAAAGTTTTCTCACCGCCTACAAATGCTATTGGCTGCTTGTGGGACCACCTTAATTTTAAGTCCCAATTAGCTTTCCCAGAAACGCTAAGCTGTTTTCCTTCCAGAGATCCGCTTTTAGCGATTGACAAGTGGCGTAGAGACAATGGTCACAAAAATGCACTCAGACCGATAGGCCTGCAGAGAGCCAGAAGATGAACATGAGCTGATAGGACTAGAGAACGACAAACAATACTTATAGTGATTGACAAGTAACCTAGAGGCATACACCAAGTGATACTCATGATAGTCATTTTTGACAGGAGATCCCTTATTTTGTTGCGCTACCTGCAGAGAGCACGGAGATTAACGTCGTACTGACTTTGACGAGTTTCCTAGAGGCCTGCAGGAAATCCCCCAAAAAGATGCAGAGGCACCGATAAGTATTATGAAGATACCCCTCCTTTTTTTCGTTTCGCTAGCAGTGGACGAAAATGCATGACGAGTGTCGCAGATACCTGCAGAGATGAACGTTGTAAAGGCTTTTAGCTTTTGACGAGTGACCGAAGAGGGCCGCAGGAATCTAGAAACTACGCCCGCTGGCAAGACCTTTCTTTTTGTTTCGCTACCCACGGTGAAAATCAATTATTTTTTGGAAAAGGTCTGCAAAAGTGCCCATAGATTATCTCACGAAGGCAAGTGATTTTTTTATTTGACGGGGAGGAGCATGGTCAAGGGTGGTATTTTTGAAATTAAGGAAGAAACATTTTTCTCCAATTAGAGGACTTTTCAAGAAAGTAGTGGGAAAAGAAGTTCAGCAAATCAGAGGATTTTCGGCAAAATAATGAAAAGTGTGCTCCTGTTTTCGAGTATAAATAACCCCTCAAGATACACCGGAGTCAGTGACAGGTTTTCTTGCAAGCTGTCAAGAAAATGTCTTAGAAGAAAAGTTCATCAATGCAGCCTTCTCGGAGCCGACGAAGTCTACAGGATGCTCAGGAGCGTATACGTTGGCTGATCGCCAACGCACCAACTCTCCTGATGATGCTAGACTACGTATCCTGGGCCATGGACATAATAGAAACATGTATGTTAATTTTCTTATTATTCCACTTTAAAGTCACGAATTTTTTAAGTTTTTAATAATTTATTTGAATTTGTTTAATGTTGCAGTGCCGCAACCACCGAATGCTGCTTTGCAACAATTGGCGCCGCGGTGATCGCCGGCAGCTGACCCGCCTCGACGATCCCCAGTGGCTGACCCGCCGCATCAATCGCCGGCAGCTGTCCCGCCTCGTCGATCTCCGGCGGCTGACCTGCCTCAACGACCCCCGGCGGCTGACCCACCACAGCGATCCCCAGCTGCTAACTCGTCTGGACGATCCCCAATGGCTGAGCAGCCTCGGCGATCACCGACGGCTGAGCAGCCTCGGCAATCCTCGGCGACCCGAAGAAGACGGTCTCGCTCGAGCTCGAGCTCCAGCTCGAGTTCGAGTTCAAGCTCGAGCTCTAGTTCGAGCTCCAGTTCAAGCGGAACATCATCCAGTGGCGCATCGTGCAAATCCGTTAAAAGTATACGCGATCTCAAGCGGATTCCTAAGATTACATCCTCGAATACGAAGAGAAAAGCAAATGGTAAAAATATTAAATTTATTCTAAAAATGATATAACTTTATTTTGAAAAAATAATAATGCCAATTTGTTTTCTTATTTTTACAGAGATGTGGTATTTTACAATTGAAAAAGACAGACAGTCAACACCAGCAGCAACAGCAGCAACATCAGCAACAGCAGCAACATCAGCAACATCAGCAACAGCAGCAGAAGCAACAGCAGCAGCAACAGTAACAGTAGCAACAACAGCAGCAGTAGCAGCAACAACAGCGACAGCAGCTGCAACCACAGCAGCAGCAACCACAGCCGCAGCAACAACAACGCAATTTACCGAGGATTATAGATGATGAGATAATAATAGATCGTGTAAACGTAAATAAAAAATTATAAAAAAAAAATAAATTTAAAGAACTGTGAACACCTCACCGTTAATTAAAACTTTGAATTCCGGAAAATTCCCGCCAGCACTGACCGTTGGTTAACTGAAGCTGATGCGCATGCGCGTCAGCTCCGGTTAACCTACGACGGACACTGGCGGGCGTTATCATGGTGAGGAATGGACTATATCAACCGACGCAGCACGGTGAAGAGCACATACGAGCAGTCGAGCTTGAAAATTACCTGCCTTTGGAGAAGAAACCAAGACTCACTTAACATTTCCAAGTAAGTTCATAGCTGATTCTCACTATTTTTCTTTTCAAAGAAAGTATTTTCTCTAACACAAATTCTTATATTTTTACTTTTCAGAATGGATCTATCTGCACTTAACAAAATTGCTGAGCGCGAGTTCTTGCCCAAGAAGAAAGCCACGGACTTAGAAAAAGAGCATGCATACATGGTGACTGCGCTCAAGGAAGTAAAGACGAGATTCGGCACGAAGATCGTGGCCGAGATCGATGACAATTTTCAATTATTTCTTCCAATCGAAAATTCTCCAATCCAAAAGATCTCATCAGCAATCTTGACAGATTAAGAACTTTTCAATAATCTCTCTAACACAGCAAACTTAGTTTATTTATAACATATCAGGGTGGAACTTCTTTTAAGTTCACCACATGCTAAAATAATGAAATACAAAGACTGATAATTTTTAAATACTATTTATTTATTTGTTCAAACTTGTGTGCAATTTACATGAATAAATACATTATTAAATATAATAACAATTACTTTCTTATTTATTTGAACCTTGAATAATTCATACAATCTCATTTTTATCTATTCAACTATTATGCTTGTCACTAAATTCTAACCAATCAACATATACGCGTTTAACACTTTTCTTTAAAACTTTTTCTACTAAATAAATTTCTGGATACATAGTTTTATGTATTTCCGTTTCATAAAAGCGACCAGAGAAGGGTTAATCATAATAATCTTTGAGATGGTAAGTTACTGGATCTGTTTTTATAACTCGCGTTATTGTGAAAATTTCCGTTGACCAGTTTGGCGTGTAACCTTTTTCAAAAACATTTTGTATCCTACTTATTCGTACTTTATCTCCTACTTTAAATTTCGGGTTTTTCACTGGTGACTTTTCATTTGGAAAATGTCTCTTGACTTCTCGTTCATTTGCCTGTGTAACATTTTCAGGCTGGATTCCTGTTGTCCGATGTTTTCTCGAATTATATGCAAGTTTGGTAGAATATCCAACCATTTATAGCTTCCTTGTTTGCTGAATTCTGTCCACATTGAATTTTTTAAAGTTCTATTGAATCGTTCGCATATACTTGCATGAAGATTACTATGTGAAGAGTATAAGTTTATATTGTGCTTCTTCATAAGTTTTTGAAAGATTGAATTGTAAAATACTTTTCCTTGATCAGTTTGTAGATTCTTCGGTACTCAACCTTCTTTCAGTATTGACTTCATAGCTGTAGTAACATCATTACCACTCTTTGACTTGACTGGGATGGCCCATGCATACTTTGAAAATATATCTATGACAGCGAGTAAGTAATGAAAACCTTTGTTTTCTTTAGAATATGGTATCATTTCTACAAGATCCGCTTGCCAAGTCTCGTCTATTCCACGTATGTCATATTTTCTTCTCTTGTATCGCCGACGTGCTGGCTTGTGCAGCTTTTCAGCTACTCTATGACGTTCCATCTTCGTTTACAGTAGATGAAAATCCATCTGGAAATTCGTCTATACGAACTTTTAATTGTTTATTCACTTCTTCAATGATATAATCAACACCAGAGTAATTGCGAAGAGTATACTATAAAGATAACGCAATTTTGCATCCACTTCCAATTGATGTCTTTCAACTTGCTGCTTATATTCTTCTATAACTTCACCAATTCCAACAATTTTAGCAACTATATAATTTATTTCAGTTTGTAGAATAACTTTCAATGTTTGGCTGATTGGGCGGTCCTAGGTTGCAAAGTCGCTTGTTTTCTAAATCAAAATCACCGTCCGGTGTAAAATTGAAACCAATGCCTGGAGGACCACAACTCACTTGCGAGCCCTCAAGTTTTCTTCCAAACACATCGAGACTCATGGTAGTACTGATGCAAAGAAGAAAGTTGCGTTTCAATATATATGCCCAGCTTCACGTAATTCCTCAATAATCGACTGGATTTTATTGTCGTGATTATTATTTCCAGCTGATCGTTCGATAATAAATGGTCGAAGTCTCTCAGTAAGCTCGTTTGGATCATCCCAGTAGACGAGATCAATGGAAGAATTTTTCTTAGCTATTTTATATTTAGGTATGAGTCTTCCTCCGCTGCTGTTGTTCTTTTTACGTGGAGTGCTGCGGAACATTGGTGTTAAGATATTTTTATATTTATTACTTCTCGACATTCGGATAGATTCATCTTTGCTGAATTTTTTTCGATGAGCATTTGTTGCTTCCAGAATCTTGCGATGATTTTCACGATCTGCTGAACCCAAAATAAGATCATCCGGATATTTTTTAAATATTAATTCCATAAGTTCACTACTTTTAGGATATTTTCCATTTCTGAATTTGACATAATTATTATCAAATTCAATTTCTGAATCACCAATCATATACACTCCATCAACCTTTCGCACTCCGTATATATTATCAATTGTTCTACGGCTTTTATCTAACAATGATAAAAGGTCTTCAGCTGATTCATTTTTTCCACTCGTAGATATAATGTAGAATTGGTTATTGTGTCAAAAGCATCATCATCATCATCATCATCATCATCATCATCATCAGCAGCATCGTCATCATAATCGAAAAAAACTTGATTTATTATTATTTTGATCGTTGAGCAAACTTGATCGATCGATTCTCATTCGTTTTTTCATTTTTTTACTGTTGTTTTTATCCAAAATGTGATTGGATAGTTGATGTAGTGGGCTTTCACTTTTCATCTCAACAAGTTTCTAAAGTGGTGTGATGACTGGTTTTAGAGTATCACCGATGACTTTTTCAAAATCATCTTTCTCCTGTTTTAATAAAGTGTATTTTTTGTTAATAGCCTCACGAGCTCGCAAGAGCTCACTAAGAACACTCTTCTCTTTCGTGAAGTCTGACATGCTGACGTGGCGATGTCTACAACTGAACTGTAAGTTTGAGACTCATAATTCCTTTTTTATTGCAAAACAGCCTTTTCTGTATCTACCCTCATTCATTGGTCTATCTTTGTTAATAACGATGAATCCATATCTATCATTCTTCCAACATTCAGAACAAAGATTCCGAAATTCATTAAAAGTTAAATCGGTGTTTACATGATCTTCATAGATATGTTTAAGATTTACGTCATTTTGTCGATAAATTACTAACAAATTGACATTATCCCTAATGAGATGCTTTACTATATTGACATAGATAGAAGCTATCTACACTCTTATGTCTCCCCATACAGAAGAATGCTCTGACGTTATCTTGCTTTTCACTTGCCACATCATCAAAAATCATTATTGAATTTGGAAGGGCTTCATCTGAAGATACTACAGATTCATGGTCACTGAACGGAAGATATGATACTCCTTCAATCGGATCCAAGACATTTTTGAGAAATGGATACTTTGGCTGATTCAAGGATTTAGAGTATACATACAAATTCTCAAACCTAAGACCATTGGGGTGTGTAATTAAAGCCAATAAACTATTTGTTTGTCCACAGTTTGATGGACCACAGAATACTGCTCGTATACTATCTGGTAGTAATTCTCCATGACGCTTTTTTCTCTTCTCTTTTCCAAAATCAAAATTCGTGACAGGGAGTTTGACGTTCTGCCCGGTAAAATCCATGTTCATACAACAGAGTCAGATTCAACATTGAGCTCTTGAAATATAAACGCTTGTTTTATACCATGAACGTCAGTTGTGAATCAACACTCGAAGAGAGATGATCATACACAAATCTCAGAAACAGCCGAAAGGCTATGGATTGCTTGATAAAGTTATCAATAACTTGCCTGTTGAAATGCATCTTCCTGGATATCAATACTGCGGTCCCGGAACTAAATTGAAAAAGCGAATGAAAAGAGGAGATCCTGGTATTAATCCGCTTGATCAGGCGTGTAAAAAATACGACATAGCTTACTCCGATAAAAACGGAGATCGTAAAGCTGCCGACAAGATGTTTGCTGAGGAAGCTATGCAACGTGTCAGAGCTAGGGATGCTAGTCTTGGCGAAAAAGCTTTTGCTTTTGCTGTTAGCGATGCTATGAAATTAAAAGGAAAAACTGGAATGGGACTGAAATTTAATAAGTTAGCGACTGCGGCTAAAAAATCAATGTCAACAAGTAAAAGTTCTCGCAAGGTTATTCAATCAGCCTTGAAGGCTGCACGTCAAGCTGTTAAAAGTGTAGGTAGAAAGAAAAAAAAATCATTCCACGTGTTCTGCCGCTTCCATCAAAAATTGGTGGAGTTCTTCCTTTTCTCATTCCATTGTTCGCAGGACTAAGTGCCACCGATGCTCTAGCAGGAGGCGCTACTGGAATAGCTAAAGCAGTTAATGATGCTAAAGCTCCGCAGAAAAATCATGAAGAAAGTAAGAGGCATAATAAGACCATGGAAGCTATTGCTTTAGGCAGAGGTCTTCATCTCAAGCCCTATAAAACTGGAATGGAATTATTTATGAAACCTCATATCGGTCGTGGTCATCAAATTAGTAGAAAAAAAAACTTTGATTTAACTTTGCCAAATCGTGCAGTGATTGACTACGATCTAAAAAAATATGCTCATATGATGAAAATCTCAGATTTCAGAGGTGTTTTCATGAGAAATAATCTACCTCCTGATGGTCCATGGCATAATGAAACAGCAGTGGTAAACTTGGACGACTTTCAAAATAGAGGCACTCACTGGGTTTGCTATCGCAAACGTGGTCCTGAAGTGATTTATTTTGATAGTTTTGGCGATCTTAAACCTCCTAAAGATCTCATGTTGTATTTTAACGTGAAAGAAATGAAATACAACTATAAAAGATATCAAAATTTTGACTCATTTATATGTGGCCATCTTTGTCTCTTTTTCTTAGCTGGGAGACTATAAAAGAGGTGCTCACAGACCAATGGAATCATTATCATCCGATCAGTTATAGAAGATAGCTTCACTCTGAGTCTTTCAGGAAACTCATCTGTCTTAGAAGCGCAATATTTTCCTTCGATTGAACTACCGAAGCATAAAAATTTTGTCTTGGGTTTAGTTGAACTTTTATCATTTAACTATATTCCCAATGTTGACTATTCAAATAATAAACTGCATTTAAACGGAGATATTATTATTAATATTCCTACTGGCAGTTATGAGATTGATGCTATTAATCAATTTTTACAAGCAAATTTGAAATCTAACAACAATACTCTTAGAAGTGAAATTCTCTGCAGTCATCCGATAGATCTCACACCTCACGATTCCATAGGCCGTCTCCTTGGCTTTGCTCCTTGCACTCTCGAAGAGAACATTCAACACAGCTCTGATTTACCAGTGAAAATATTGAGAATCAATGCACTCAGAGTTGAGTGCAATATTACTGGAGGTGCTTATATCAATAATAAGAAAGTTCATACAATCCATGAGTTCTTTCCCAGAGTGCCTCCGAGATATAAAATCATAGAAGTTCCGTCACACGTCATATATCTACCGGTCAGTGTCAAGTGCATAGATCATCTAGAAATTCAAATTGTCGATCAGGATGGAAATTTAATGAATTTTCGAGGAGAAAAAATCACTATTAAACTTCACATCAAATCTGTATAATGGGCATTGTTTACAATTCTGGATCATATATAAATCAGTCATCATGGCAACCAGTCATTAGTCGACCGAAAAAACTCAAACCGTTAACACGCAAGAGCATTCAGTTTCTGAAAAGTCTAGGACTAAAAGTTCTTGGAAAAAATTCACGTGTATAATTCTTTGCTGTTTCCAGAAAAATGGACGAAATTCTAAGCATTCGATCAGGTGTCGTATTCGATGAGTCTATTGCTTATTATGAAGTACACGCACATCAACCATACTCATCATTAAGCTTTGACAACAGTGATGAAATTCGTATTTCTATCCAACATCAAGATCTATGTCTCTCACCATCGCGCAACTCTATCCATATATGTGGAAAGTTGCAAGTAAAAGGTGGATTAGCAGCACTTGCTAAAACTAAATTTGTCAACAATGCCATTTGTCATCTGTTTGATGAAATTCGTTATGAGATTAATGCTGTGGAGATAGCTAAAAGTAAAAATGTTGGTCTGAGCAGTGTTATGAAAGGATTGATTTCATTTAATTTGAATCAGAATGATATGCTGGAGAATGCAGGCTGGCTTGGTATTCAAGACAATATCAAATCGGTCGTAGATGACAAGGGAAATTTTGACGTTGCGATTCCACTGAGTATGGTTTTGGGGTTTGCAGAAGACTATAAAAAGATTATAGTTAATATGAAGCATGAGCTCATTCTCACAAGATCGAGAAGAGACTTGAACGTAATAATTCAGGAAGGTACTATAGCATCTGGTGTAACTACTTATGAAGATTACGAAGTAAAAGTATCAAAGATGGTTGATGCCATATGTTGTTGCATCTGATAAACAAAAAATCCAGCTATTGAATTTCATTGGTAAAGATAATCCTATCTCCATGTGTTTCCGTTCTTGGGAGTTATTTGAATATCCTCTTCTCCCAAGCACTACTAAACACGTCTGGACAGTGAAAACATCAAATCAATTGGAAAAACCTCGTTTTGAGATTCTTGGACTGCAAACAAAGAGAAGATCATTGAGAACTGCAAACGCCAGTCGATTTGACCATTGTGAGTTGAGTAATGTGAAACTTTTCTTGAATTCACAATATTATCCATACAACAATATGAATCTCGGCATAGATAAAAATCAGTTGCCATTCTCTATGATATGTACGCTAATTTTCAAAAATCCTACTATGGAAGAGATCGGCAACCGCTGCTGACAAAGTCTTCGTTTCTCAACTTTGCACCACTCGTAGTTATTGACTGTTCACGACAAAACGAATCTCTCAAGAGCGCTCCTGTCGATGTACGTCTGGAGTTTTTGACTAAAAAAGATTTTCCTGCTAACACTTCAGCCTACTGTCTGATCTTACACGATCGCATCGTTCAGTACAATCCTATTAGCGGAGATGTCAAGAAGCTCGTCTAGGTTGCACCGGAAAATGGAGTATGCAGTAGAGATGACTGGTTTCAAGCAAACCGAAGAAGATTATATTCTAAAGGAATTAGCAACCATAGCTCTCAAGGAAAATAGTGCACATTCTGTTGTTCTATCGTTCAAAAATCCCTTCTCATGGAAAAAACTCTCAGACAAAATGCAAAGGGAAAACAAATGGCTCAAACATAATTATCATGACATCAGGTGGAAAACGGATGGACATGACTACTCTCAAATCGGAAACTTGCTTCGTGACACTTTACATGACGCATCAAAAATTTTTGTCATGGGTGCATTAAAACCCATTAATGCCGAGGTGATCAGAATTATGATTTGTGCATACTGTGACGCACTTAAAAGATGGTTTTGACGGATAGCCATACTGTTCAATGTTGTGAACAGGAAATTTGAATCGTTGAAGCCATTTCTGTTTTAACCCATTAACGCCGAGGTGATCAGAATTTTTACTAACTTTTCAACGTGTTTATTTATTATGTTATCGGACGAAAACAATAATGCAATACCTCTATTTCTACGCGAAATTTGATGCTCTTTCAGAATCTGAGCTCAAAATTTCGATTAGACACCGAGAAAAAAAGTATGGCCGATTTAAACGTGAAGAACGTGAAAATTTTCGAAAAAAAATTTTTCGCATTTTTTTTCATAATGATACCGGAAAGGTATCAACTTTTTACTATGATAAAAGGTGATCATGGCACTCAAATATTAAGAGGAATTTTTTTTCAGAAAAATTCATCGACGCGCTTTTTCAAAATGGCGGCGAGAATGAAAAAATTTTATAGGAATCTTAATCTATTGTTTTCTTGAAAACTATAAACTTTAGAAAAAATTTTCTAAGAACAAAAATGTCTTAAAATTAGTCAAAGAACACTCTCAAAGTTTTTCAGAATTTTTGGAGACAATTTTTGATTTTCGAAAATTTCAAAAAATCCAATTTTTCAAAAATACCTAAAAAATTTTTGAAAAAATTTGAGATGGTTCCTTGACTACTTCCTTGCTGATTCTGTGCATATGCATTGTTTTTTTTTCTACTCTTAGCATTACCCGGAGACAACGGCGTGGACATGGTAGAACTTTGTCTCCTTTGGGGTGCTTTTTTTTCGTGAGTCCCCTTGCCTCTCACGTTTCGAGGTGCTTTTTTTCGTGAGTCCCCTTGCCTCTCACTTTAATATTTCTTTTATCAGTGCTTTTTTACCCAACAATTATTGCATACATATAGATTGCATTTGTTACAATAGATCCTTGTTCTTATTGGACATTTTTCATTTGAACATTTTTTTAATTTGTCCCTATTACATCGTGTATGAAATGTTTTACTTGTTTGGCCTTTTGGAATATAATATTAAGCAATCGAAATAGTTAACTCTTTTATTCCAACTTTTTTCTTTCCATCACGTGTAGCATTGAAAATTACGTGGGCATTTGTAATGGATGCCTGTATCAATCTTATAAAAACGACCCATGTCCATTTTTTGGAACGTATACTTGGAAGTACATTATTGCAGTGCCCATCATGCACGTCAGCAGCGCCCATAAATTTGTTGTACAAATGAAAAGCTTGCGGAAAAGGTATATTAGTTTTGGGTCTAGCTTCTGAACTATATCTTCTCGAAGTTGATAGAGGACTTACACCTGCAGCAGTTGAAGCTATTGAAACGGGCTTCGAATCCATAATAGTGATGAAATTTATGCCACTATTCTGATCATGTTTTACAATATAAGTAACTCGTGGAGCTTTTTTTTCAAATATATTCTTTTCTTTAACTCGATTGTCTCTGATAGTGCCAGTGCATTTCAAACATAATTTTTGCAAGTGTAAAATCAAATCCATATTTGTAAAAAAATTATCAAAGTACAAATGAAATGCAGGTATTTTATTATAATTTATTAGCCGAAAAAAAGGTTATAATAAATGCAATACTACACGAATACCTAAAGCACATTTTGCTAATTTGTTTCCGGTTTGGGAAATTTTACCGCAATATAGATCTAAATTCAGTAGATAGCCGTCTGAAGTGCATAAACCCCAAAATTTCAAACCAAACCTTATTGGTTTCCCTCGAATAAATTGTTTGAATACAGTTTTTGCATAAGACTTGGCCGTCATTTCATCAATAGATATAGAAGTTTTCCATATTCCGAACTTTAGGAGGTTGTTTTGGAAAAGTTTCAACATCGAACGAACCTGCCACCCTCTATCGTTTGGATCCTTGTCTTTAGCTTTTGAATATTTTATTTTAGACTTGATTCCTTCAAACTTATCGCGAGTCATTGCAGAAGAAACAATTTCACTAGATAAGAATGGATCAGATGACCAATAATCTCTCTGAGACTTTCTTTTATTGAATGAACTGAAAATAACTATACCTATAAAAGTGTCAAGATCTTGTAATTTCAGATCATAATTATTCTCTTTAGACGAATCAATTATATATTGTTTCATTACGGCGGAAAAAAAGGTTTCAAACAATTGGAAAGGCTCACGCGTATATTCTTTTTAGCAGCTTCAGATAATAATACTATTTCTTCACAAGTATTTGGATATGACTTCTCGCCATCGATCCAAATGAATTCGTGGTTTTTTTCAAGTTTATCTAAGTCTTCAGAATAAGTAGCACAAGCTTTTTTGTAAGTAATATTTGGTATTGTCAATTCATGTTCAGAATCTGAATCAGATATCGAATCACAATCGGAATCAGAATCATCGGAGCCTGAATTGTCTGCATTCGGAATCAATATATTTTCGTCGGAATCACTATCCGAATAATCTGATTCATACTCTGCATGCGATGAAGCAGAAGATTTTGAACGTTCTCGTGACACAACAAATGTATTGAAAAAGTGAACATCAATGTTTTTATTATATGCTTTACTTATAATTTATGTACAAATTGTATAGAACATATGTGTATATGCACAAGTGAAAGAATGTACGAGTTTGTTCGTGAATTTTGTAGTGGTAGATAGAAACAAAATTTTATGTAGGACGTGACATGTAGGTGGCGGTACAACTCACCATATTACTCGAGGGATTAGAGTCTGCTCAGTATTCAATATATCGAAAAGTACAATTCAAGAAAAAGTTTTTTCTCTAAATTTGTAGACTTTACGAAAAAATTTTTAAGAACAAAAAAGTCTTAAAATTAGTCAAGGAATACTCTCAAATTTTTTTCAAAAATTTTTTAGGTAATTTTGAAAAATTGGATTTTTTGAAATTTTCGAAAATCAAAAATTGTCTCCAAAAATACTGAAAAAATTTGAGAGTGTTCTTTGACTAATTTTAAGACATTTTTTTCTAAAGTTTATAGTTTTCAAGAAAACAATAGATTAAGATTTTTATAAAATTTTTTCATTCTCGTCGCCATTTTCAAAAAACGCGTCGATGAATTTTTCTGAAAAAAATTCCTATTAATGTTTGAGTGCCATGATCACCTCTGATCATAGTAAAAAGTTGATACCTTTGCGGTATCATTGTGAAAAAAAATGCGAAAAAATTTTTTTTTCGAAAATTTTCACGTTCTTCACGTTTAAATCGGCCATACTTTTTTTCTCGGTGACTAATCGAAATTTTGAGTTCAGATTCTGAAAGAGCATCAAATTTCGCGTAGAAATAGAGGTATTGCATTATTTTTTTGGTCCGATAACATAATAAATAAACACGTCGAAAAGTTAGTAAAAATTCTGATCACCTCGGCGTTAATGGGTTAAAACAGAAATGGCTTCAACGATTCAAATTTCCTGTTCACAACATTGAACAGTATGGCTATCCGTCAAAACCATCTTTTAAGTGCGTCACAGTATGCACAAATCATAATCCAAGCTAGAAGACGACCTAAGCATGGCACAACGTCAAAATCATGAAATTGTTCTATGAGCATAAACTGTAAAGTAAAATAAAAAAATAAAAAAATTTAAAAAAAAAGTAGAGAACGTTATAGGCATTCCAAAACATAATAGAGAGAGAGAGAGGAAAAATTATTCCCACTCTCTCATCGGGTACTAAAACACTCTGAGAGGAGAGGGGGAGTTTTAGTATACCTATGTTTTGGTATGCCTATAGCCTATCTACTATTTTATGTAAGTAATATATTAATTTAAAATTTTGTACCTAATAATAATTTATACTCAATATGTTTAGGGGTATCGATAGTAGTTTAAAATTAGTAGCAGAGGGACTGTAATTGAAGGTCAGCAGTTGAGGGACAGGAATTGAGAAGCGATATTTCTGAATGGACGGTGGCGGCAGCGGCGAAACTTTTTTTATTATATAGAGGGATTAAGATAGAGTTCGACAAAATATTTTGCCTTCTTTAACTTTCTTTTTCTAATATTTTCTCAAATTTTGCACTCATATTTGGTATGAAAAAGAGGAAGATACCTGAATTTTCAGAAATTTTTATAATTTTTTAAATAAAATATTGGAAAACAACCATTTTATAATGGAGTTACTTGCAAAAGTTACTTGCGCATCAGTGTGACTGACGCAAAAAAATTAATGGTTAATGAATTTATTATTCTAAAATGAACAAAGTTCAATAATCCATCTTTTGAACGTTTTTGACATTGAAAAAACTGATATTTGAGCAAAAAGCCATGGAACTTTTAGCTTAAAATTCAGATTTTCCTATGTCATATAATCCGCTATCCTACTACCTGAGCTATTTTCACTTTTCAGTATATAATGGAGTTTTTATTTAATTTATGTCTTGTCGAATACTTGCGATAACTTATATCTCGTTTTTCAAAGTAATTTTTATGAGATATATGAATCATAAGTTAGTGATTTTTATACGCAACATCAACAGAAAATGCAATTAGCTCATATGCATCATATAACGGTTCCATTCGCTTCTGTATTAATATGCAGTTTGTATATGAATATTAGTAGTTCATTGTTTATTTCTTAACGTTTTTCATAAAAAATAAATCAATATAACGTCATCAAACGAAATATAAGTTATCCTATGTATACAAAGATACAAATCAAATAAAAACTCCATTATAGCCATAAGTGCGATAATAGCTCGGGTGGTAGGATAGCGGATTACGACGCTGAGGACCTGGATTCTAATCTTGGTCAGGACAAAATTTTCAACAGTATTATAACGCAAATCCCCGTACGATTATGATACATTTCGGTACATTAGTGTAGAATTGTGTACGTTGACGATCATTCACGCACGTTCGCGTACGTTTTGGGTGGAATTCGGATATTTAATACAGCATTATATGTAATCATACAAGAACGTACGTAAACGTAAACGTACGCCAACGTACGTGACCGTACGAAAAATTACTTAATTATACAAAAATGTACAGCTTTATACATTTCAGAAATAAATCAATTTTTATACGTAAAATTTGACGGTTCTAAAAGGTACTTGTTTGTGCATAAGCGTACGCGAACGTACACAATTATATATGTTCGTACACAATTGTACAAAAAAGTAATATTTCTTAATTTTCTGATTTTTTTTATAAGAAGTACACAAGGGAATTTTTAATGACTCGCGGGAGATATTTTATTCATATTAAATGTTTTATATTGTCCTATGTTCATATATTCTTGACTGCATTCGTGTACTCATACAGGCGACGTATACTAGATCGATCGAACATCCGAGCGAGTGCTTTGACCTGCGAGTCAGCACTTCTCACGCGAGTATCACTGACTTACTTTTGTATATCATCCTTGCACGTCAGATGTTGATTGGTCGATCGTTGCCGCGTTTCAATTAATTTCACAACTCCTTGAATCGTCACCGAGGCTTTAAAAGGCCAGGAAACGATCCACGGAGCGCCTTTTGTACCAGTAACCTGTTGTCGTGTGGCTACGAGAGCTATTTCTCAGTACGCATCGCTTATTGAGTGTGTGCAATCCACTCAAACTCTGCGTGCGAGATATAGAGAGTCTGCATCGTGCAATAGGCAAAGGGCCAGTCAATAAATCTGGCGTTAGTGGTAAAACAGCTTAGATAAGATCGTGAAACTTGCCACGAGTGATCGTGTAGAGTTAAGGCCAATCAGTATCTGACGTGTCACGAAGGACTATCCAGTTTCCAGGTCACGAAAGAGAACGAATATATAAATATATCGTAAGGCAAGTTAATTGTACAAGCGTCAAAACTAATTACAAATAAACCACCGCACAACGTAATAACAACGATACTATAATAACCGAATTATACAAAAACTGTAACATCTACTGAGTTCCGGGTTGTCTCCAATAATACAAAAACTATAACAATTAATCAGTGTATAATAATTATTAATAATCAATAATATCTATAAAACAACCTAAAACCATTGAGACGAGAACAGAAGGAGTAACACGCTTGCTGACAACACCATAAACCACACAAGGTAAGGGCAAGCAACATAGACGTGGAGATTTTCTAGTCCGCGATACTACAGCGTGACAACACTGCTAGGACACAACGTCCGCGCGAAAAGAACCTGTCCGCTGTAGCAGGCAGCGGTGACAGAATACCGTCCGCGCACAAACACGCGTCCGCGCAGCCGAGCAGCGCGGGACGTACTTAAATCTTTCAGTCCGCGTGTAACTCTAGTGACATAAGGCTCTCGAGCCGAAGGCTAGTTCCTTTAAATTTATATAATTATTCGTATACTCGCGCAGCCCGTCCTTATATCAAGTACGGCCTTTACAATATAAAATATTCATTTATTTAAAAATTAAATCTTTAGTTAGTTTACATATTTAGTAAGCATTGCTTTGTTAATGGAACTTATAAATAGATCGTTTTTTATTTTCCTTAAAATACCTGGTTGATGTATATCATTACAAATTATAACATTCAAATCATTTATTTGTTGTATTATACAATGTTTTAAATGTTCAAAACATACGTCAGCATTTTCAACTAGATAAGTGTCTTGAATTTCTATTTTATTAAAAAGTATAAACACATTAATTGTATCACTATATTATTTCACAAATCTTTTTAATTATACCAATATAACCATCTTTTGTTCGAAAGACTGAATCATTGGTTTTTTTCGATTGATTGTATGTGCAAGAAGTGTATCGACATCCACTGAGAATAATTTTGCAATACATTGTACATATACTTATTTTTGGAGACATTAAAGAAACTCCTTATATACCCGGCTGAAAATAATCATATGAGTGCTCATATGATAATCATATGATACTTCCGACCGAATCCTCATATGAGAATCATATGAGTGTCGTATGATATATCGTAAATTCTCATAAAAATTAATAATTATTCTACCCCTATTCGATACTTATTAATTATATTTTTATTTGTACTGTTGATTTGTAAGTTGCATCGAGAATTTATTTTTTCATAGATATTACATTGAAAATGTTGAGGTTCTGGTTTCAAATCTCCACAAATCCGGATTTGTTTCAATGTAATATTTATGAAAAAATAAATTCTCGATGCAACTCATAATATACCGAAATGTATCATAATCGTACGGTGATTTGCGTTATAATACTGTTGAAAATGTTCATACAGGTAATTATAAAAAAGTCTATTGATTGAAAATCTAAAAACCATTAGGCAGTAAGAAAAATAAAAAATTTTCCCTGACCAAGATTAGAACCCAGGTCCTCAGCGTCGTAATTCGCTATCCTGCCATCCGAGCTATTATCGCAGTTATGGCTATAATGGAGTTTTTATTTGATTTGTATCCTGGTATACATAGGATAACTTATATTTCGTTTGATGACTTTATATTGATTTATTTTTTATGAAAAACGTTAAGAAATAAACAATGAACTACTACATTTCATCTGAGATCTCATGCCAAAATCTCATCTGTTATTTTGGTCCGGAAGCTGCCGGATCCTTTTATTTATTCAAAAATGAGTTTTTTAATATTGATAGTCGCCTATAAGGAGGAGCCTCCCCCAAATAAGTTCAAAAAACTAGGTTTCAAAGCATTTTAGACATTTTTTCGATTTTTAAAAATATCTCATCTAAAATCTCACCTGAGATCTCAGGTGACATCCTAGGTGAGATCTCAGATGAGAAATTTTTAAAAATCGAAAAAACATCTTAAATGCTTCGAAACCTAGTTTTTTTAACTCTTCTGAGGAGCACCTCCTTATAGGCGACTTCCAATATTAAAAACCTTATTTTTTATTAAATAATTATTAAATACAACGACATATATCCACGTACATTCACGTACGTTTGTGTATAATTGTATAAAAAATGTCCGAATTCTACTCAAAATGTACGCGAACGTACGCGAATGTACAGCATTGTAACAGTTACGTACTGAAATGTATTGCAAATGTACGGTTTTAATTTCCATTCGGGTATTTTTGTGATAAAATACTAATTTCTGGCAAGTAAATTATGTACAGAAAATTATCAAGTGATTTTTTAATTGTTAAATGGCGCTACATCATCACTTGATGAATCATTTAAAAACCACTTGAAAAACCAGTTGTTTAATCACGTAATTAAACAAATGATTAATCAAATGATTTTTTGCGCTAAAGGTTGGTATCAAAGTAAGTCTGCTGAATAGCACCTCGTGTATGTCCAACTGACTTAATCAATTATTCACAATATTACAATATGACAATAGTACAAAGCATTTACACGTGATTACGCATACACACACGTTCGATATATGCACATACACACACATGCGTGTATGGACACCATAAGCACAGGTAGCCGGGCGTGTACATATCGTCGCTCCCTACAAAGACTAGCACAGTTCAAATTTTAAACGAAAACTAGCACAACTCACGATTTGCCGCGAATAGTAGCACAGTTCAGAAATTCCGCCAAGAGTAGCACAACTCACGACTTTATATTACTTAAAATCTGAGTATTTTGCGTTTTTATTAGTTTATTTGGTTGGTTAAGTTCATGCACACCTTAAACAAAGATAGACAAACCTCAACAAGTTTTAAAAAGGTTTCGGAAATTTCTAGAAAAAGTGAATAATTAAAAAAAAGGTTTGTGAAAAAGGATTGTATTTAGGAAAACAATTTTAAATTCGGTAAAAAGTTATAAATTGTGAATATTTAAAAATGTTCATTAGGTATAATATACTTTTCAAATGTATTATATATATTCAAATATTCATTTGTTTCGCAAAAATTGGGAAATTTTTATAGGAATAGGTTGTTTAAAGTTTGAGTTGTGCTAGTCTTGCGGGAAATTTTGAGTTGCGCTAGTCTAGCGTGCGAAATGAGTTGTCGAATGGGGTGTGCTGCTTACGACGGAAAATTTGAACAGTGCTACTCTTCGTAGGGAGCGACGATATATACAGGTGTGTGTGTATATATTGTCTGCGAATATTATTGAATAAGAGAACTATTTAAAAGTTATCATTTATACATATCATTATAAGAAATATATTTTCAATATTAAAGACGGTCGTAGATATTCTTTATAAAAAATAAGTAGACAACCAGGAAATAATGATAGTCTAGATACATTCAGAAGAAATCCTTATTTCTTCTGATTGTGTCTAGACTTATTAAGAATCCTTCTTAAGTTTTATTATAGGTTTATTCTTAGAATGTAGAATAACTAGTTTTTTATTGCTTAGTAATTAATATGCAGAGTAACGTATTATATTTGTTTCAGACAAAAATTTGTTTGTGTTTATATACAAATTTTATCTACGGATATAATTATGAGTTAATTCCATTGTTAATATATCTTTTCAAACATGGAAAGTACAATCAAACCTATAACTACTTAGCACTATTTGTATAATTGTAATAATATTTTTTGATGCACTTATTAAAAGCTGGATTTAAAATTGCATTTTCTTGCTCTTTTTTATCAGCTTTTAAAAATAGAAGATTTTATATACAAGTAGTCTAGTAGTTATCTTTACTAGAATTTGTGAGCAAAAATTGTACAATGGAAAATGGGCCTGTACTATGAGACTGCGCACTGTGTATTGTAGAGAGAGAAAGAGAGAGAGAGAGAGAGAGAGAGAGAGGAGAGAGAGAGAGAGAGAGAGAGAGAGAGATCAGGAAGGGAGGGTTGCCATGGAAGCTACCCGGCCGGGCAATAGCTGCTGAGCTGTTAGTCTTGCCGCGGCTTTCACCAAGTGTGTAATTTTTAACATTTCTTTACTCCGCTATAGCTTTTTAGATATAAAGTAAAATCAAATTACAACAAGCTATATTACATTAATTATTATGACATTTGTAAAACCTATAATTATTTTATAAGGATTAAAATCAATTCTATACTTATCATAATATGTTTTTTGTACATTTGATATGTATTTTTATGGTTTTTGAACAGACTTCATAATTTGGTTCATTTAAAAAATAGATCGATTTTTAATATCTATATAATAAGTAAATGTTATTTGTCATATTTTTGAAATAAATAGAAAATATTTAGCTTCGAGGTTTGCTGAGATGATAACTGGAGAATGAGTATTTAGAAATCCTGGAAGTTTGACAGAAATCGTAATTTATTTTATGTCTTATTATATCTTTCATAGAAATCCTGTCACTTATTTTTTTCGAAGTGTTTTCATTATTAGGAAAACTGTTTAGGTTTAAACCAAAATATGGCAAATCAATTTTTCTAAAATCTAACAACAAAATTTTAAAATCAATGTTTATACTATGCATGGAGTTATACATTACACATTATTTTGTAAAATTTTTAATATTTATTTTTGAATTCTAGTTATCGTATAAAAAAAGTCATGCTGTAATGCAAAAATAGAGGCATTAAAAATAACTGGGAATCATGTTATAATATGAGAACATTATATATTTTATTGGATAAAATTTTGTAATAAAACACGCGCGCTTAAGTTTGACTAAAAGATGGTATATTTTTAATGCATTGCCAAAACATACATGCGTTTTTATGAATTACAGAAAAAAAGCTATTTAAAGCCACGGAGAAGATATAAGACAGTAGATGTATGTATTTAATCCTGATATATTACCTCCATCTTAAATGATTAGTTCCTTATGTGTGTGCGCGTGCGTGTATGTGTGGCACACACATACAGGGCTTAAATTTCGTAACCTTAAACAGAATAGATTAAAGAAGATATTTTATTTAACATATATTAAATAACACTAATAATAGACGGTTTTTAGGATATATAAAATAGGTAATCTTGCAAACTTATTAATTGTTTGAATAGATTATAAAAATTGCTGCAAAAACTGCATTATATCGCCCCATGGTATTTCTTTAAAAATACGATATAAACGAGCGTGCATAAAACGTCTTGCTTTTTGGGTAAATATCTTAATATCAAGTAAAAACAGAATATCCAGCTGCCTCTTATACTGGATATATATATATATATATATATATATATAT
>JAZHPH010000214.1:71122-146402 GCA_037356405.1 Nasonia oneida | reverse complement strand
TATATATATATATATATATATATATATATATATATGATGGCCTGAATTTAGGTTTAGTCAAGCACAAGGTTTACAAGAGTACTTTATATTAATTATTTAATTTTATTGATGTATTTATTATAGAGTTAAAAAAAAACTTTGACGTTTACTCAACTAGAAAGTCAGGCAGTTCAGTTTAGTTTCATCAGATACATTTACGGTAATACTTTAAGGTTTGGATTTTTATTTTTATCAAAATTACATGTTTGTAATAAATTACAAATTGAATAACAATGCTTTACTATTTTGACAATAATTTAGACAATAGCAATAGCATATTTTTTTGTACATTATAAAATGTATAATATACAAATAAGGCCTATATACAATAACTTAAAAAAAAGTAAAAGGTTAGGCGAGTTTGATATATTCCGCAACGAAATAACAGATAAAATAGAACTGAGATTAATCAACCAAAGTCAAGTTTTGTTACGTCAGAACGAGCGCAACCCACCAATATACTTACGGTGTGCTGAGTTCTTATCTTCGGCAGTTATTATTATTTTTACTTTACAAATGAAATCTCTTTTGGCTACCGCAGACGCGGTCACTGCCTTCCAGGAAAGGGAGCCGGATAACGAAATCACTTTTACACGGGGTTAGAATTTAAAGCGACTACTACGTTTCATTCACTCGAATTAAAAGAAGAAAGAAAAGTACCTTTTTAGACTAGTGTGTGTATGTGTGTGAATGTGCGCCAGCTGGAGGTTGCAGCTGTAGGTCCCTGGTGCTCAGTAGCCTTGCGTCGGTGGTTCAGTACGGTCAGGCTGGTGAGCGTGTCGGTCCTAGGGCTCGTTCCTCCTTGGAGCAGGTGAAAACAGATGGGCGCCTCGGTGCGTCGGCTCTCTTCAAGTGACGAGAGGACCGTGCGTTTCGTTTATGGCGATCTCTTTATGGATTTGCACTTTTAACTTATGCACTCCGATGATTATATATAAGTTAAACTCGATTCGGCTCGCAAGTAGCAGCGATTCGATATCGACTGAATAATAGGTGTGGATAGAAGTTCTGATCTGGCGACTGGCAGCGATTTGATTCGTATGACAACTTTGGGAAAGCTGACTCTGTTCACCCCTTTGCTGCCGGTCTTTATATACTGCTTCTCTCTTTTTTGCCAGGACTTTCTTTCAAATATCACGTGACCTCGTAAAATTTGTATTACCATCGGTTTTTAAGAAAATCGTCTCGTGACTAGCCCTGCTGCTGCTTTTCGACGCCTGCGCGCTGTCACGTGAGACTTTCCCGATTCGTTTTCGGGAAAGCATGCTTGTCCGATGTTTGCTTGTCACGTGGTTACCCTGCGAAAAATGACCAATTAAAAACGATTAAAACCATAATTGGTTTTAATATGGAATTGTGATCCAGAATTGTCGAATTCAAACCGATTAATACGATTTAAACCAATTATAAAAGTTAATCGTTTTTAATCCGATTGAATCCGTCAGAGTTTGATCAGAGAAAGCTTCAACTGAATCGATTAAATACAATTAAAACCGATAAATTTTTATAATCGGTTTGAATCGTACTAATCGGTTTTAATTCGAAAATTCCGGATCACAATTCCGTATTAAACCCAATTAAGGTTTTAATCGTTTTTAATCGGTCATTTTTAGCAGGGTATTTTGATGAGGTTGTCACTATTTGAGGTATATGGCGACGTAGTTTTGCTTGTTCAGTAACGTCTTGTTAATTCTGTTGATAGTCTGTGTCAGTTTTTCCGACGACGGCAATTCTTTCGGATAATTTACGCCCCGTGCGCAGTTGCCGCTATTCTTCTATTCCTATTTTTGCAGAATTATGCTGTGGTAGGGAAGTACTGCTTCTTCTGGCTGCTGCGATGGCGGTGTTCGCGAGCGTGTGTATATGTATATGTGTATCTTTTTTGTGTGTCTTTATTTTAATTAGCGTACACCCTTTATGAAACAAAATTTTGTTGCTTCATTATGATTAAATATAATAAACTTGACTTTAATTGATTGATCTCAGTTCTTTTTTATCTGTTATTTCGTTGCGTAATATATCAAACTCGCCTAACCTTTTACTTTTTTAAAAGTTAATTTTTTTTAGAGATTTAAGTCCTTTTTAGTAATTTTTTTTAAGTATTTTATATTTCTCGTAAAAATAAAATATAAGCATCTGTATCACCTTTCGACCATGGCTTCTTTGTAACATTTTTATCACTATGAAATGAAATCACTGCGATCGTTCTGATACACTACCCTCGAATGATTTCTACACCTAGACACCAGAAACCACGGAGCGCACCACCTAGAACTCGTCATCGGCCACACTGTACACCTAGATACCGTCCTCGAATTATTTCTACACCTAGACACAAAAAACATGCAACCTACTCTCCAGTTTCGGAACCACCAGTCTTTTTCGGAACCATCAGAGAGATCAGAGGAAAAAGAGAGATTTGATTAATATTGTTGTGACCGAGCCTGAACGTTGCGCGATTCGAACGCTAAGAATAGTGCATAGCAACGAGATAAAGGATGTCGCGGATGTTATTGTTTACAGTCAGTCTAATCGTGTCAGCTGATGAGCTGAATTGTATAAGATTAAATAAAAAGAGTTCGAGTTTGAGTTACGCTTTTATAAATAATGAGTTGTTATTTACGTTAACCTGTACTCGGTCATAACAATATTTATCAAGCCACTGGGTAAAACCTCATTCGGCAATCCAACAATAAAATATAGTAAATACTTTGGTAGAAAGTTCGCCAGATTTTTTTGACGCTGCACTTATAAGTGACCAGAAATTTCTGCCAACAGATAGTGGGCAAAATCTGGCATAATTCTGACAAAGGTAGAGGGAGGCTAATTTGAGATTAAAAAGTAAGGACAAACACAAACATATTGATTTCCGATAACTACATTTATTTATAATTTCTGCTAATAAATCATATTGATTTCATAAATTTATTCTATTCAATACAGTCCTACTCTACAAAGATTATGTGATACGCGTACAAACAAACTTTATTCTACCTAAAATGGGAAAATTCATTGTCACGATTAGGCGACTACGGAAACATACGTAAACGTAATAGAACGTACGCGAATGTACGCATATGTACGGGAACGTACAAGAACGTAGGACTATAATAAATATTTAAAATCGAAAATTTTACTGATATTTTACAGAAATTTTCAACAACCTTACCGCCATTTCTCGCCGCTATAATTAACTTAATTCGTAGTAACCTAATCGGCCTTATATACTAATTAGTGTAAAAACTAAGCGCTTGCGGGAATAAAAACCGGACACCACCTACGGGCGGGTCTGCAACGATCAGTATTTTATTTTTTAGTTTACTGCATTTTCACACGTTCACCTATGCCTGCGTACGTTTCTGTGTAATGCCGTACAAAATCTTAATCAAAACGTACGCGAGCGTATGTATTTTTTATTTATTTTTATTTACATATTAAGCAAAGTAGGAATTGTTAAATAAATAAGTTAGAATACATTAAATGATATATTAAATAATAATTGCATTTCTTTTGTTGATGAACGGAAACTAGTATGTGGACTGAAAATAAAAATGTTTAATGTATTATTTTTTATATTAATAGTTCTTACGTTGATTTGTAAAAAACGTTTTTCACAATTATATTGAACAAATCGACACACATGTATTTTCTATGCGTTCCTTCATGTTCTCGAATGTCGTAGTGGGTTAATAAGCACAGTAAGAAAAAATAGATAAAAATTACCAGAAATTCAACGAGATTATCCGAAGGATAAAGAGCATCAATCGTTTCAAGCAATTGTAATGCATTTCTTGGTATTACTCTGGAAAGAGGCTCTATGGCTTTTTTCCAAGAATTTAGCTATGTGTATGTTTACTAGAGCTAAATGCTTTGTATAGAGACATACTTGCTGCAAAGATGATCTCAACATTTTTGGTGTTTGATATAATTACATACTGTTATATCTAATTGAAGAATAAAGTTGAAGCATATGCTCTTGATGTGAAACATCTTATAACGCGGTACGGGTGTAAAAACGATATTGGATGAGGCCACACATTACGATTTCTTCCCTACTACCCGTGCTGAATATAGATCTTCGCCGCAAGCAGTGCTGAGCTCTCCGTGCGATAAGTATAACTATAACTATATACTCTCTTCTCCCCTCAGTCCTATGAGGATGTTTGCCCTGCAAGCTGAAGCCAGATGGCGTCAGTACGCGTCCTCAGCTGTCATAACTGCCGAACCTATAACATAGCTGAATGATTATACGCATAATTATTGCGAACTTAAGGCATTTTTAAAATCCGCAATTAAATTGCATTATGCAACGTTTTATGCAACTCTTATGCCAATAAGACTGTTTCTAGATTTTCGCTGTATAGAATAAATGAGGTAGCCTATTTATACGATATAAAAACTGTACATTGGCATAAAAGTAGCACAAAACGTTTGCAATTTAATTGCGGATTCTATACAAACGCTTTGGGTTTTGCGAAATTCGCAGTAATTGTGAGAAAAATAACGTTTGTCTGAGTGGCGGCTTCCCTCTATGCTCTCCACATGATACTTTTGATTTAGCGGCAGTTTGTATTCTGTTTATCTATTGGTGCGTGGCGACCATGACAGCCGAAACGCGTACTAAAGCCACCTGGGTGGAGCTTCCAGGGAAAACATTCTCATAAGGCGAACGTGAACTGTAAATTTAACTTCGTTGCTGTACGATGAACTTTTCCAAAGCAAATAACGCTCAGAACCCGTATTTTTTGGTACAGCGGACACTCCGTGTGGCGGGTATACAGATTACAGAGCCATCCACTTTCGCGAATAAACCTCTTCCCGACTGGAAACTGAGTACAGCGAGCCAGACTTATTATCAGGTCCAGATCAGTTTTACAGGATCGGGCCCTCTTACGGAGTCTCACATGGTGCAAGTCAGAAATTAGATTATAATTAGATTACATTGGAAAAATTAGAATGGTACCCGACCGCTACCGGAATGTGCCCTAAACTTGGACCTCCCTATCCAATTAATACTATAAAACTGTCATACATAACCTTAAAATTTCAATTTTTTCAGATTTTAATCTATATTTTATAGAAGCAATTATTGCGACTCAAATTAACACGAACAATTTCTATACTTTTGCAAAATTAAAAATATATATTCAATGTTTTACATCTGCCAGCCATCCCGTGACGGATCACCTTTTGTGACACCCACCAGCTCTATCTTTGCATTATTTAATACAAGTTAAAGATATCCAATTCGATTGCAACATATTCATTGCAATATATTCACCATATATGGCATCAAATGACTTTTCCTTTACTTCACCTGAATTAATGACATACACAACGTCATTGATTGCTATACTAGTTTCTGCAATATGTGTAGACAGAATCATATTTCGCCCACCCTTGCCCATCCATCTCCCTAGCTACTTTCAAAATTGTAAATTAATGGCGGGTTTATGTCACGCGTGCTACAAAAAAGTATACAATACTCGTGATCTAAGCAGCTTGTTATTGCAAGGCTTTTATGACTTCGAAGGACTTGGTCTCATTCTATACAGCTTTAAAACTATAAAAATACTTATTTGATTATATAAACTATATAGTAAATACATCATATGATCCACATTTACACACAAACGCGCATGTTTTAGCGCAAAAAAGAAAACAAGTCTTTATTTGCAGGGTTTTGGGATTGTATACATCCCGATTCTCATGTGTGTGTGTGTGTGTATATATATATATATATAGGTGGTTCTCTGTGAAATCTTAATTTTTTAATAATTTAATAATAAAAATTTTAATTTTTGCCCAAACCGTATATATATATATATATATATATATATATATATATATATATATATATGTTCTATATGTTGTACCTGACTCCCAAAAGAAATTTCAGCGCGATTCCTTCATTTGGCTTGGCTCATTTAGCTAAAACATGCGCGTTTGTGTGTAAATGTAGGTCATATGATGTATTTACTATATAGTTTATATAATCAAACAAGTATTTTTACAGTTTTATAGCTGTATAGAATGAGACCAAGTTCTACGAAGTCATAAAAGACACAATTTTGACGATTTTAGAAGTTTTTTTCCATTTTCTAAATGAAAAAAAAATCCTACAAATATTTAAGGAACATATTTGAATTCAGCGTGAAAAAATACATAAAAATAGTGTTAACATTTCCTTCCGATTCCTTTATAGTTTTTGTAAGAGTGTGTGTTGAGTACGTAGTGTGGAATCTGTACGTCGAGAGTGGCTGTGATAAGGTCATGTCCGTTGATGAAAGGTGCGTCTGTTTTCCAGTATGATAGCAGGCGATCCTGCTCAACAATTAGGCATAGGTCAAGCCAGGTATCAGAACCTTGTTTGTAGCATCATAGGGAACCGACGAAAGAGAGTTTTCATCAATTAAGGCCCTGATGAAATTGGCATCTTCAGATGAGGAAAGTTGGTCTGCGTTAAAGACACCCATTATGACCATCGTGCAATAGTTGTGCATGTGGGTTGTTAGTTAGTCTATGAAGTTAGAGCTTTGGAAAAATGGAGCATGAGGTGGACGATACACAACCCCCACGGAGATGGGAGAAACTCTCTTTGCTGATACCCCACAGAAAAAGTATTCAGGCTTGCCTGGCTTGCCCAAACATTCACAATAAGATACCAAAATAACGCTAACTGTCAGTGATTTATGTAGGGCCACACCTCCTCCATTCCTGTTTCTGTCTCGTCTGTACAGTAAGTAGTCATCTAGTGAAGGGATGGATGTTATCTTGTCGCTCAGCCAGGTTTCAGTCACATCTATTACGTGGAATGGAGAGCGAGTGGACAAGAAAAGCCTGATCATCTCAATGTGACCCGTGAGAGAGTTTGCATTCGGGAGTTATAATAAAAAAAAAAAAAAATTATCAATGTTTTCATTAAAAAAATGTTTTTTTTTTCATAAACACGGTTTATCTTTGTGAATCGGCTCCAAAATTTAATCACTTCTTTACTAGATCATACTTGATAAGCCTGTAAAGTTTCAGCGAAAAATATAAATGCGTTCAGGAGTTATCGTGGTAACCATTTTTGGGCAAAATATGCCATTTTTAATATTTAAGAGAAAATTTAAAAAAACACACTTTACTTCAGTCGTACGGCTTGAAAATTTAATCAGTTCCTCAGCGAAAAATATAAATGCGTTAGAGAGTTATCGTGGTAACCATTTTCGCGCACACATGTGTATACATACGTACATACATACATACATACATACATACATACAGACATTTTTCAAAAAACATTTTTTCTGACACAGGAACCTCGAAAACATCGAAATCTATCAAAATCTTGGATATCGATTTTTTCACCATCACAAAGCTTTCTCTTGGAGAAAGCAAAAAACGGCCCCGCTATATCTTATCAGGTTAGGTTAATTGATCTGCTAATGCGAGGGGTGGGGTAAAACAGCAGAACGATAAATTTTCAGATGGATAAATTTTCAGAAAATATAAAGCAAACATAGTTTTTTTCCAAAACAGATACAAATTAATTGGAAAATAAACCGTCCCTTTTGAAAAAATCCAACCTTTTTTTAATTGGAATTGTTTTTATACAATACAGAAAAATATATTGCATTAATTTTACATCAGAATGCTATTAAATCAGAAAAATTGCATTTGATTGGTTAACTGTAACTAATATTAAAAAATCATTAAAGTCATTAGGAGTCAAAGGACTTCAAAAGATGGAATAGACAAATTTTAAAATAAAAAAACATCCGAAAATATTTGTCTATAAAGCGCTAAAAGTTGGTAGTTGGCTGAAATATCCAACATCAGAATTTTAAAGTACACAAAAATAGAAAAGTGTATTGACAGAAAAGCAAAATTTTTTCGAAAACAAAAGCGCCATCTACGTTCTAAAACGCCGTTTGAACGTAAGAGGCTGCTGTAAGATGGCGCCTCCAGTCTTGGTATTTTAATGCCGCTATATTTTGTTAGCGTCAACGCCAAACGAGAGCGCGAAATTTGAAGGCGGAAAATCTACGTCACCAATGTCAGTTCGTTCTTCCTGCTTTATTTTATGTTGATGTAAGAAAATAATAATAATGTAAGTATAATTGTATACTAAGGGGAAAAAGGAGACCTTTTGCTTTCGCGTGTCCGTTTGCAGTACAGGCGAGCGTCCAAATTTGCCCCGTAGTCGGAGCAAAGTTGCACCTAATCCAAATATTTACCCCACTCTCCCCTATATATACATATATATATATATATATATATATATATATATTAGACTTCTGCGCATGCGTGTCTGGCTCGCTCGTTTACACAGTGCAGATCAGTCGCAGCTGTACTCGCAGAGTCGAGTCCTGCTCCTCCACTACCTATAAGTTGTATAGTTCCGCTGCTATTCCATCTCTCCCCTCTACTCGTGCGTTATACGTCATTTCATCTCTGTTCGAAGCAGGGTCGGATAATGTATGGCAAATTGATATTTTTAATGTTAATCAAATTAATTTTGAAGAATGTGCAAATTTATTTCATTCACATGAAAAAATTAGGGTATTTTATTAAAGGAGCGTTGAAATCATAACAATTTTGAATTGATTTATAATTCAATATTACAGAAATATGCACTTCTTGGTCAATTGTTTATTAAAATTAATTATATTTCACCACTCACTGTTGAATCCTTGTAAAATAAAAAAATAATAATAATGAAATAAAATAAATAAATGATTTATTTATATATACAATTTCACATATTATTGGCGTGAATATAAATTATTCTCAAGGCAACAATTGAATCGTTTAATTTTTTTGTATCATATCATTTTAAATGGGAGATATCGTCTTTAAAGGGGCTCCAAGAAATACTTTATTCATTCACTTGTTAGGCACCTTATAAGCCCCCTTTTCTCCTTAGCGAGTGGACGCGTAATCTGCTTTTTCTGTCGTATGTTCAACTGTGTAGACTGCGACCATGTTGCTACAGTTTCTGAAATATTTCCAGACAACTATGACGTACGATAGAAGGTAAGTCTTTTATTAAAATATTAACACAAACAGCGCAATTCAAAACATATTCTATTAATACGTGAGTGTGTGTATTTTCGATAATTATATATTGATTGATTTATATTGTCATCTCGCTAAAAACGGTTTTTAAGCTGCAACTTGAATTCTAAGCATTCTAAGAAAAAAGTTTAACGAAAAAGTTGTAGATCTTTGAGAAATACAACTTTTTCTGTTGACGTCAAATGAAGATACAGGTCCTAACTAGAGTTAACAGCTAAACTCATTTTTTACAGCAATAAATCAGATATTCGTTACAAAACTTTGCGGTTATACATTTTACATGAAAAAGTTAAATGTCAAAGTCAATGGGTACGGTAGCGCCCGCGGAAAGTTAAATTTAAATTTATTTAAATTTATTTTCCATTACCCCTCAAAGAATTTATTGCACTGAGTACTGTCAGTACTGTCAGTATTATATAAACAGTGCAACTTTTAATATAACAATTGTAGTGGCAAAATATACGTGAATTCATTATTAATTTAAAGAAAAAGTATAAATATAATGTTTCTATGTGTGTAAGAGAGATGGCAGTTAAGTATGAATAATTATTTTCAATTTAATCTGTGAGAGCCAATCTTGTATATATATATATATATATATATATCTATGTGATGTACAAGTCAGTCATTCTGATGCCATTTTCACTGTTTTGTCGCGAGATGTCTAAATATTTGCACGGAAATTTGTTAACTTCTTTTAAAAATAGCTACTGTGATTGTGAAACAATATTTAAAGTTGAATTAACCTAAAGTGATGCTCTTGTAATTTTAACTCTGACACCTGTATCAAAATTTTAAAAAGCCGAATGAAATTTCTTGTACAGATTGTTACAGAGGATCTACTCACCGTGGCTTAGATATAAAAATACACCAGAATTCAGAATTGTAATTGGCTAGAAATTTCATTCGGCTTTTTTAAATTTTGATACAGGTTTTGAAAATGGCATCAGAATGACTGACTTGTACATTACATAGATATATATACAAAGGACTAGCTCTCATAGAATGAATGATGCGACATTTTCCACTCCTTCACTAAAAAAACAAACGATGCGAAATTGTTCACTCCTTCAGTTGCTCCTTGAGACCAGAGTAGCCTCATGGGCCTTTTATACACTGAAAAAGGAGAAAACAACTTTAAATACAAAGCAACATTTCTCTTGTGTTTCTAAAATATTATTATTGAAAAAGAAAAAAACTTATCTGATAGCTTATTGGAGCTGTAACAAGTTCAGCTGCAAGGGAAGTCTTGGGCTCTTTTTCTTTGGATGTACAGCTGCAGCGGAACCCGGATATAAAATTACAGTAGACCCTACATAACAATAAGTAGTGGAAGCTACATTTGAATCTTTGAATTTTATTGCACACATCTGTTTTACTTGGGACGTTATAATAATAAAATACTACCACTCACTCATCGCATCATAGTGCGAGTGACCTAGCATGAAGCAGACAGATTTTGTTTTGAATACGTCGATTATTAATGTATATTGCTTCCACAACTAATGCTTCCACGAAAAGCAGCCAATCGATAAACAAAGTTTTGCAAAGCCACTTTTGAGCTAAATTTTCTGAAGGCGACACTTCTTTTGGGAGTACAGTGAGAATCATGTTTTCACCCCTGGATGGCTGTTCAAACACTTTTACCTGGAAATAAAAACAACTGAAATTTAATCACTCTTTTAAATTTATAATAAATATTTAGAAAAGAAAAAAATTACCTTTGTCTTTGCTAATCATGCTGTGCATGGAATGTGTTGTAATGTATGGAATCCATGATATAAATACTTAGTTGGACTCCTTTGCATAAACCTTTTATGGCTTTTACGACTTTATTTACTGGTATTAAAATATCATTCCTTTTCACTGCTAAAATGTGTGCATAACTTAGTATACTGGGGAAGTATTCGAGAGCCTCATAAATCCCTTGCTCTTTAACAACATTTATGGGAACATAGAGACTCCAATCGCCTTCTTTGTGATAAATCAGTTTTCTTAATTGGCAAGTCACTACGTCTATCAAATGATCTATTTAAGGTTTTCATTTTTTCTTGAAGAAGCTGGTAATACTCTTAGATCCAGCTACTGCTTTTTGTCTTGTCAATGTCTTGTCTTCATTGTACTTGAATGCTTGTAAAGACTCATCTCCTTTTCCATCTGCCACCAATGATAATTTCAAGTTTTGACATTTTACAAGACGAGCTGTTTCTGGATACTCTTCATCTTGAAGACATCGTGCCAGTGGCATTACTTGTTGAGATTTTCTCAGATATAGGAGAATCAAAAGGATTGAGTTGATGGTAGTTGAAAGGTGCATCTTCCCACCTGATCTGACATTATAATCGATGAACCAAGATCTCTTATTCTCAGGTCCTCTGGACTGAACACAAATATTGCAGCCTGATTGGAAGCTGGGTGTTTGAACTTGACCATATTAGGATGTACACCTTCGGAGCTTTTGAAACATGATGAAAACCCACGTATTGGGTTTCGCACTCGAGGCAAACTTGACGAACTTCTTGGGAAATCCTTTGACCCGCGGCATCTTGGATAATATTATAATACGATTCGAGTATCACCTGAGAGAGAGAGAGAGAGAGAGAGAGAGAGAGAGAGAGAGAGAGAGAGACAGCACTTATTCAAAGCCGCAAAAACAAGCAGCATATCTCCAAAAAGAGGTTCGCAGGTCCACTAGCAGAGGCCAAGCTCCAAAATCTTGCGGTCGTTTCCTTCGTTTTTCCTGAAGCAAAAAAGAGTATGAGACATATAGACGACTCACAGTCTGCACAGCAGCCGCTAGCTCGAAACTATCTTTTTCCCATGCATGGCCATTCAGACCTGCAAAGTATTCAAGATGAGACTCAGTACCTGATAAATGAGACTAACAATCGTCAATTTTATTAAAATTAATTGTGAACTGCATTGTGAGCTAAAATAAGCTGCTAACAAATTTGAATTTTGGCGCGTTGTTGGCGTCGCCATTGCAGCAAACATCGGTTGCGCGCTCTCTGCTTATGTGTTCGGTACAGGTTAGGTACGATTTGCCGGTCGCGAGCCAGAGAGTATTACTTTATATCCGTAGGTATAAAGTAATTGGCCATCCCCCCCAATCCCAACAATACAAGTTTCCTTCCCCTACTATCGCCGTCTATCGCCACGCGCTGTCGCGCTCACGCGGAAGCACCGATGCCGGCGAATCTGTCAAAAGACAAAAACGTCTCGACCGTCCAAGTGCACGCATGTACGCGAGAAGATACAAATCCACTCCTGGCTATCTACACGACTCTACGACCGGGCAGCGATCATGCAGTGGCATCCGATGATCCTGTTGCACCAGCGAATCCTAAATGGAAGGGTCTACGTTGTGAGTCGAAGAACGGACGAAACCATGTAAGCAATTTATCTTTTTTATAATATGCATCCTCGCTTCTTCTCGACAACTCAATCGCGATAAAAAATGAGTTTTACCATGTAGATTCATAATTTTCACTAAGTTTTGTTACTGTTTTGTTTCAGGTATCCTGAAGATGCATTAATGTGCATTAATGTGTCCACCTGGAAAATCCAACGATCTCATGCTCCAATTTCACCATGGAGAATTAACTTGTACAATCATCAGGGATGCAAACGGAGACGTACATGTATGCCTAGCAGATCTAGGTCTTCTACGGTTCATTCAGCAAGACATCACTATTTTTCAAATCGATTCAACCTTTGATACAACCCCTGAAATGGACGGGCAGCTTCAACTTTTGACATGGCTAGGCGTCTATCACAATCATGTAAGAAATATTTTTTTTCATAACAAATCATACAAGTTTTGTTGTAAAAAACATAATGAACTGAGATTGATTCTAAGTAATAATTTTTTTTATTATAATTTATTACTTAATAAAACCTTAATGTTTGCAGATACAGACATATACACACATCATCTCACTTAACAAAAAGTCACACACACACGCATATCTCAAAAATGCAATATTTTGTATTCGTTTTAAAAAAGGGTCTGCCGCTCATGTGGTTTTTAATGTCACGAAAGACGGAGGTGGCTTACCAGGCAGTGTGCAAGCACATAAGGAGAAATATGCCTCATTCCAATGTGCGACTGATCGGATCGGACTTTGAGATTGGACAAAGAAATGCTACCAGAAGAGTATTCCCAGATGCGTTCATTGTAGGATGCCATTTCCATTACATTAGAGTAAGCCAAATTTGAGTTTATATGTAATCGATATTCCATGTTAGGCTTCGTAGAAACAGCTTTTTCCGTATACATCATTCTCTCTCTCTCTCTCTCTCTCTCTCTCTCTCTCTCTCTCTCTCTTTCTCTCTCTTTCTCTCTCTCTCTCTCTCTCTTACTCACTCTATTCTCATGCTACGTTTTCACACTCCCAGAAGAATATATTCATTCTATCCGCTTTGTCTTGGGGATTGGAGTAATCCATGATAGCCGTATCTCGGAACGTAATGATGGTACCCTCAATTTGATTTTAATTTTTTTTCCAGGCTATTCTGGGTAAACTTCGCAGTCTTGGAGTTTCTGATTTCGTAAAGTATCATGATGAAGCTAATTCTTTCATCAGAAAGATACTGGCCCTAGCGTTTCTTCCAGAACGTTTAATACTAAATGCGTTCGAAAATTTCGTCCATTCAATTTCAAAACCATCAAGAAGGAGACTTGATGCTTTTATTAATTATTACCGCACGTACTGGCTGGGAATAATTGGACCAGTAGGCTTTTCGGTTTTCGGTATCGAAAATCGTACGAATAATTTGATCGAAGCTTATCATAGTCGTCTTTTACACCGATTAGGAAGACATCCATCACCATGGGATTTTCTTGGTAAGAAATTCATTGGTTTGTTTATTTGGAATTTTTTTAAATGAAAAAATGATTATTCATATTTATATAATATATTGTTTTCTTTCAGATGAGTTGAAACTCTTGTGCCAAAGCTCTTGGAATGATCTGGAAACAATGACGTGAACAATTGTAAGACGTCAAGTCAGATATGTTACAGTCTACAGAAATCACCAGTTGCAGAGGGCCTGGCGCCTACTGTACTTGCAACATATTTCCACGGAGCGTTTCCTGACCATCTCTAATAATTTGATAGGAGCAATTACCGTCCGTAAAATTGATCTGTTGACACCAGAGAGAATCCAAGCTATTTTAGTTCTGGAGGAGGAAATCGATCAAGCATTGGCAATTCGTAACAATGGTTGGTATTCAATATTTTTGTTTTTTGATATTTTTTCTTTTCAGTAATGATTAACCCATATGTTAATGTATTTTAGGTGTAGATCCCGAATTTGATTTTCAAACCATTGCAAGATACAGGAGAAACGAAAGATTAATGATAAACAGGCAATACCTTCAGTACAGGCTCCAGCTGAGGCTCCAGCTGAGGTTGCAGCTCCAGTTGACGGTGAGTTTTCTTTTTTTATTGTGTCCAAAGAGTCGTACGTATATTAATTGATAAATATATAATACTGTAAATTTAAAATTTTCAAATGAACCAGCACCCCATAGAATTCTACAAGATGAGAGTAAGTGCCTCCTAATTTAAAACCGCTAAATTAATTGCATAATATAATTTATTTTATTTTTTTTCAGATCGACGACGACAGCGTAGGCGCCGAAGAAGACGCATGGCTGTAAACGGTAGACCGCTTGCTCAAGAGCCACAAGAAGAAAACGTACGAAACGCGGATCACGATGCGCCTGTTGGTGCACAGGACGGCGGGCTTCATTTATATCTGGGTTTGAAGAGCAGTTTTATACATATACCAATGCTTAAAGCAAGTATAGTTTCCAAATTAATGTGGGGATTTGAAAATAATTATTATTTAAAAAAGTTGTCTAGAAATGAACATATTATTTGGCATTTTTTTAACATTTTTGTTACATTTATTTTAATATATTTTAGACAACTTGTTTAAATAATAATTTTTTTCAAATCCCCACATTCATCTAGAAACTATACTTGTTTCCAGCATTTCTGGATGTCTACAAGTGTCCTTTGAAATCCAGAACCAAATAAACCTGCTATATGGCATACATAAATTGTTTCATGTTTTTTACAACGTACCTGAGTATTTTAAAAAATTTTAGCCTTTTCTTGTCAACAATTTAGAAATTCGTTGAAGTGTTTTTAAAATTTTAATAATAAATAATGTTATAAATATAAAATTATATTTTGTGCCTTTGCTATACTGATACTTCTTCGTATACGGTATGGATCTGTGGCTTTCTGTTGGGCACGATTTTGTCATGTTAGTCCTATGTGGAAAAGCAAGCGATGGTTTCGTACTACAAGAGTAGATGAGAGACCCTGCGTAGATGCTCTGGCGTTGCATGATCGAGGCTCGACGGACCTGCATTCTATACTGTTTACTTATTGGTTGAAAATAAATCATTACATTTCAATTCATTTGACGAAGTAGTTGCCAATCCTAGCAATAGTTGAGTGGGTAACGGCTTCTCTGAGTTTCAAATGTAATGCCGCTAATTATATGTATTTTCTTTGTATGTGATTTATTCTGAACGAAAAGAAAATTGCATCATCGCAAAACATAATAATCTGACAAATGTTTTTTTATTTATTTCAGTTCGATGCATCGTTTGTCCTGTCCGAAGAAGGTGTAGAGTTCATCAGCCATGCGGGCATTTCAGCTGCTGCGAATCGTGTTTTGCGAGACTTTTCGAGGACTCGAGGCAATGTCCGACTTGCCATCATTACATTGATTCTGTAATGACAATCTTCAACGTCTAAAAGTTTCTTACTCTGTTCAATTACTTTTAATATTACTTTCATTAGTATTTTTTTACGTTTTTTTTATTGCAAGATTGCTATTATTTATTGTAATTTATAAAAAGTGGATATCGCGTAAGTAGGTAAAAACTCAGTACTAAGTAAAATTACTAATTTTACTGCGAGTAGATCTTTTTGATTTAAAATAAAATCAGTTTTTACACTGTAAGTGCGTTGCTTGTACATGAACGCGATTTTTGTATCCATGATCTCTGTTTGTTCTAGGTCAGCAGCTAAGTTTTTTGATACTATCTATTTTTTTATAAAGATATTGACATGTTTTTGATAATTCTATAGAAACCCTTGAAGGTAAATGTATACTAAGTTCGAATTTCAATAAAAAATAAAATTTATACAAATAAAAGCATATAAAATATTTGCCATGTGTGTATACACTTCTATCGAATATACACGTTTATATAGCTGTAGGAAATCAGGCCGATGTAGATGTACGTCGTACGCGTACATGTTATTTCGAGAGATGCAAGAGCGAAACATAATTGCGGAACGATTTTTATTGTACGTATCAATGCAGATCGCTATTTCGACTGTGTATACACAATATAATGCTGTTGCGAAAAAAAAAAGAATTGGGATAGAGCACAGCGTCCACATTCCTCTTGTCAATCACGGCCAGGTCAAATTTTGGAAAAGCTTGCGCAATCGAAATCTCAATGCTGCGCCGTGAGAGATTTTTTTCTTCTTTTTCTTTTATTCTCTGTATATGGACGTTCGTTACATAAAAGCCAGAGAGAAGTATTTGTGTTGATCGAGACTTTTATTAATTGACAAGCATTCCGGACACTCGCGGAGCTATGCGAGCGACGCTTCGGTTAAAAAACAATAAGAGCATTAAAAATCGCTCCGGTTGGCGAGCCAACTGGTACACAAGCGTAAATTTACAACGGAAAAATGTTTGTTAATAGAAATGGTTCTTTTTATTTTATTTTCGAGTGTTTCGGTGCTTTCATACACACCGGCGATCTTTACCTGTCCGAGTAAATTAAATGATTTACTTGAGCCGCAGTAAATTCTCATCTGAATTATTTCGCTACGCAGTTTACGCTCCAGTAAACGAAGTCTACTTTATACCTGCTTCTCTTCGATGCTCGACTTCTTTTTCCTCGTCTTTTTCGCTATGCGATGCTGAATCCTATTTATAAACGTTACACGAGTTAAGGATACTTCTTTTTTTTTCGTTCGAATATAATCGCACACAATATCGGAATTTAATCTTCGGTCTTTTTATTCAAATTTCCACACTATATACAGCTGCAAATACAGCATTTGAAATTATAAATAGTCTAACTGTAAAAGAATCAATTATAATAATCGACGCGCCATTATAACGAGAAAAAGAGAGAAAAAAAAGCTTCTTCGACAGTTAAAAAAACGACCAACATTAGTAGACACACATATACAGATATGAAGAAAAAAAGAAACTTATACAGGGCATTTCGTCACTGATGTATAAATCCTACACACAAAATATTTTCCCTGCGCGAGCTCGCCATCGGCTCTTTCGATCGGAGACCTCGATGCGTTCCAGTTTTAGAAGCCCAATTTCTTTCGAGGACCGGATTCTCTCGAGTGCTGCTGCTGAATTCGATTCTGACCTGAATATTGTATGCGTGTATTATAGGTATTTTCGAGACTGATGTTAAAGGCAAAACGAAAAGGCATAATGGCCGGGCTGTTTGTTGGTTTTTTGAGTGCGGAGGACCGAGAATATGAGTAGTTCTCTTTTTTTTCATTTTTGTTGTATAAAGGGCGATGGCAGAACGGCAAAATGATGGAGCTTTAAGGTGATTTTCATTTTGCCAACTTTTCGGCATAAATTGTAATTGGCTGATTGTACGCGCGGATCACATTTAGACTGTAATTGGGAAACTCGAGGCGAAAGGTGGAGCCGATATCCTCGTGTGTGTACAAGATGATGGGAATTTTATATCGAGAGAAGCTCTCTGCGTATACTTTAATTCACTCGCGGCAATTTATTTGGATACTTTTCGGAAACGAGGCTTTTCTTCGCAAATGTTGAAAGCTCGCGTAGTTTTCAAGGCGAGGAGAACAATTAAGTCGGAGATCGATGGGACGATTACGGCGGAAGGTGGTGCGCATATTTTTCGTTAATTAAGCATGGGAGCCTTGAAACATTGTCGCGAGAGAATGATCACATTGTGAAAATAAATAATAACCATACGGGTGCAACGTTATAATATTCACGAGTGTAAAGTTACACGTTTCGGTCCCTTCACCTGATGCGAACAAGACTCGCGCGTAATTATTACCAAATGCGTCCGCAGGATGACTTACGACCTTCGCCGGAATAAAGTAAGTCACGTAGTTTTTCCACACACGATCGTCGTTTGCAAATCCCTTTATTTACACGTACACACGCGTTACTCGCTCGGAATTGATGTCTGTATCGTCGGCGCGCTAATGAGAGAACACGAGGATGTAGTAATGTATTTACTTTTGTCATGCACGGATACATCCCGAAAAAGAAGAATGTTGAGGCAGCAGCTTCGAAATTAAACGTTGGACATTATTTTTTCTTCTCGGCTCACGCGAGGGACTTAGTAATTGATACCATTTTTCAGGGCGACCGGCGCATCGAAACAAATTTAACGTACTTTTGAAACCATTAGTTTCCGCATTAATGGAGAAAATTTAATTTAAATGACTAGAGCATTTTTTAAAAATTAATCATGTCAAAATTATTGAAAAATAGCTAAAACTTGGATATGCTTGATTTTTAAAAAATGCTCTAGTCATTTAAATTAAATTTCCTCCATTCATGTGTGATGTTGCGCTTTTTACAAGCTATTCGGTGACGCTAACAATCATTTACACTTGTTTCTGACTCGATCTTCGTACCGCGGACTCTTACATTTACAGAGGCGGAAAGCGTATAGGTATGGAAGCGGTTATGCCTGGCGTGGCAAAGGTGTAGAAATAAAGCTTATTAACACACTGTTTATGCTGTATAACAATAATTCGTATATTCTCCAACCCCCAGTACGGAGCAGGATTAGTCCGTATACAAGTTTGGCCGTAATACTGTATTTAGAAATCAACCGTGATATTATTCTTGGCTAAACAACGTTAATAATTAACAATTTCGTAATCGAGGCAATGAATTGACTTAAATAACAAAAAGCTTTTAATATAAATATGGTAACATCAACCGCGTAATCGTGATTATAACCCGTACGCGTACTTTCCAGTATGGCGTCGGCGTCGCTTCAAAGGATGCGGCGTCTCTCAATATGGCGTCTAACCCTTATGCTGACTATCTGATCTCGCTGGTAATGCCTTATTGCCTTCGTCTGAATACATTAATTGCTGAGCTGAAAAGCGCGAAAATCCGATATAACGTATCGGCAAAGGCGTAATCGAGAGCGCTTCTAACGCGCTATAAACACAGTTATTCGTATATCGGGACCGCAAACAATATACGTCGGTTAAACGTACCCCGAGCGCTCTCCCAGCGACGACGACAATCTGACGCTTTATTAAGGGATCGGGTTGTCGGATTTATTGTCCCCACGACGCCCGACCTAACGTACTTTAATATACTGGATCATTAGATCGACAGTGGCTTGTTATTTTCTCGTTATTAAAGCTGGGTCGCTTAGTAATCAACAGCGGCGCTACGCATTACCCACGGCCGTTGCTGGATCGTTTAGATACTCAGCGACTCGAAACTCTCTTTAAGAAATGCTGGATCGCTTAGCGATCGACAGAGTCGCTACGTTATTGCTGCGCGGTATCTGGATCGATTTTCGATCAACAGACAGCTCGAATTATTATAGTTCTCAGCTGGATTGCACAGCAATCGACAGCGTCTCGGTATTCTTTCAATATGGCGGGATCTCTTCAATCTACCGCGTCTCAACCCTCGCGAACGAATATCTCTCGTCGCACGCTACGCTCCGTTAATCTGATCGTTAACGCTACCAAAACCCCAACACTCACTGGACATCAATCCATTAGTCGTATGACGAGTAACGGCTTACGGCTTCGCTACTCTCTACTCCTCTCTCAGCCTGGTATCGGGTTGTAAGAGTTGATAGCGTCCTTCTCGTAGAAAGGTTGAGACGATTCTGGTGAAGAAGGAAGTCTCCTTCTTCTCACTACTCTGCGCGTCCCCGGAAAAACCCCAATCCGCGCCCTCTATATTAATTAGTATTGGCGCGAAACCGCCGGCGTCAACTACGCGAACGCTCTCTTCCTTTCGCGTCCAATGAGCGAGAGAGAAACAGTATAAACCTGTAATATACTATAGTGGCGTCATATCGCTATGAAGTCATATTCAAGTCACCGTGCAGACGCGGTGCACGCGACTCTCCTGGGCGCACTGGGTCGCACCAGTGCGGCGATATGGCTCGGCTAGTGGTGCGCGCTAGTGGTGTACGTGCGCTCCCCCACTAGTCGCGTCGGCCTCGCGGCAGTAAGTATATTCCCTCGCGAGACCCTCTCTCCGCGCGCGCTATTCCGTAGCGCGTTATCTCTCCCTCGCATCGTCGCTAGTTCCCTCTCTCCGCGCGTTATCCCGGCCTGCTAGTCCCTGCGCGGCAACGATGCGCACTCGTCAGTTCATCTATTGTCGTGCGCGGTGCTCGTCTCGATCTCGCGTCCCGGGTCGCGACGTGACTCCTGGTGCTTACAGGAGGAGGTGCGTGACGGCTGTGTCGGTACAGCAGCCCAACACACCTGGCAGAACGCAGTGGCGCTACTCTACCCGCGTAGTCTCCTGCTAACCCCGCAGGGGAGCCACCGCTGCTCCGCGTGGTTAGCAGGTGAGGTTATATACCTCGACGCCACAACAACAAATGTTTATGTTATTCCTGCTGCTCGCAATTTGCTGCAGGACAATATTGTTTGCGCGTGTGTGTTGTTTTGTGTACGCGTGCAGCCAAACGGCTGCACGTCACACATGTAGAAAGTAATGGTTTCAAAAGTATGCTAAAAAATTTTCAGCCCATTTCATCCACGCAGTCTCTTATACAATGACGTGTACAGTGCATAAGGATTTGTATCAGTGTTTGATTTTTCATCAAGGTACAGTAGGTCCCAAAAATGCCTAAAAAAATCTTAAGATGTAGGTAAAGTTATGTTATTTAAGTGTACAAAATGTCAATTAAATTGAAGTTATGCATGTAAATTTAAAAATGATTCTTTTTCTCAGGTTTTAAAACTGTTGTGTCCCCTTAATGTGCTGACGCTTAGGCTGACGTTGCAATAGTCCTTTTTTGTAATATAATGAAGGTTCCAGAACGGAGATTTCTTTTTCCCTTTTAGTCTCGAGGGAGTGCTTGCGATTTTAAGTGCTTTTTAATCTTGCTGATTCTCTGTGTGTACATATACGTATACACTCTTCAATAATATATAAAAAAGAGAGCTTACTTGCGCGGCACTCGCGCCGCATATAATAGCGCGCGATTAATCGAAGCAAGAGAGAGAGAGAGAGAGAGAGAGAGAGAGAGAGAGAGAGAGAGCTTTTCACACAATGTGTTAGTATGGAAACTTCACACTGGGCAACTCTCTCAGTTTCCCTGTTTATAATTATTTATGAATACACCCAAAAAGTATTTAATAACCTCAGAAGTCCAACTTATTTAAAATAGTGTTTCACTAATTTACAGGAGGGCCCTTATACGTAGTAACAGTCTTCCTCTCAAAGAGCAATTTTTATGTTTTGTAAGCACTATGGCGTCATCTGTGTAAAAAAGAGAAAAGTTACCTTGTAAAGTGCCGCCATCTAACAAATTTAACGTTATTAAATTAAACTACATTCGTACATTTGAATTTTCGTACAATTATTATTCCATCAAAAATCGCGTATGACCTACAATTTCTAATATCCTACTTTTCGATATAATTTTTAGAAAAAGGCAACCAAAATAAACATTCTAAATTTTTTAATATTTTTACAGAATATTTTAAATTCTGATATCTTTAAAATAAATAATAATTTTCAGATTTATTTTTTTCTAATTACTTGCATTATTTGTCGAATATTTTGACATTGGTATTTTCACTTATGTTATAATTTTATTATGCAACACTTACTTATTTATTTGCATCATTCTTTGAAATGCATTATAATGCTTATAGTCATTCGAATAAAAATGTGTTAATTGCATTAAAGTTTCGATATATTTTTATTTTCGATTGATATGATAATTTTCTGAAAATTTATCCATCTGAAAATTTACCGTTCTGCTTTTTTACCCCCACCCAATGCGAGTAAACACTCTGCGTAGAGCGCTACCCTACTAAAAATATACATATGGTAAATCACATATCTAATCACATGTCTAATCACATGTTTTATTACCTGTTTTATTACATGTATAAACATATATTCTATCAAATATCAAATCGCAAATATAATCATATGGTAAATCATATGATTATTTCGAACTGATTTGATATATAATTTAACACGTGATTATGCATATAATAAAATACGTAAAAAACATAAAATAAGTAAAAGACGTAAAAAGACATGTGATAACACGTGAATATGCAAAATTTTGCATGTAAAAATTTTACAATATTATTACACGTGAAAAAACATGTGTCAAAATACGCGATTTTGCAAAATAACATTAATACAAATATTAATAATATTTATTTTCTATTTTTTTATCATTAAAAGTTATAATTATTTTAATAATTATTGTAATGAATATTAGATTGTTATAAAATCTAATTGTGATAGTATAATAATAAAATAACGATTTTGTTTTATACTTTATATACAGATTTATTTTACAAAACTTTCTTTCTTAATTGTAAATACCTTTGTACAAAATATTTATTTATAACATACTATACATTTAAAAGCGTCAATGATTCAATAATTAATAAAAAACAAGTTTGGTGTCGCTATTAGATACATTTTTTTTCGTATTTGTATAAAAATTGCAATCCTATGAATTTGACTACTTTTCACTGATAATATTTCATCATTAATACTTGTGATTTCTTTAATAGCACTAGAATTAGCATAACATGTTGTATTAATTAATTGATAAAGAGTCATTTCACATTTTCTTTCAACGTCCCTATTGATAAATCTCAGATGAGATCTCATGACAAAATCTCATCTGACCACGTGCGTGAATTAACTATGTTCCGCAGCTAAAAAATTCTAAGTTCGATGAGAAAAACATTATTTTTGAACTCTGTTTTTTATGTGTTTCAGAAGATTTCCGATCGTTCTAGATATGTTAAATAAACATTTTTATAAAATATATGACCGAAAGATTTATAAAATATTTTTAAAATGTGATTATAAATACTGTAAAGGAAATATTAAAAAATATTTTTTTTTTAATATATTTTCGGTTGATTCGATGATATGAATTGTGAATATATATAAAACACATTTTGAAATGTTTTGTAATAATATTTATATTGATGTGACGAAGCCTGAACGTTGCGCTATTCGAACACCAAGAATCGCGCATAGCGACCTTAGCAAAGAGATCAACGACGTCGCGGATGTTATTGTTTATGTTTAGTCTGGTTCTGTCAGCTGTTGAGAACAGTTGTGTTTACGTTCGAATAAAGAGTTCGAGTTCAAGAGTGATTTTCTATAAATAACGTGTTGTTATTTTTATTACCCGAACCCGATCATAACATTTTGGGGATTCGTCCGGGATACTAGTGTTTTTGAGTGATTATTTTATGCATCTTCGATCTGGCAAGATTCTTCCAAGAACACCACACAAGCCGGACGCATCAGCACAATCCATTGATGATTCACGAGAAGAAGTGGATTTATTAAATCTTGAACAGACGAATCTGGAGGACACAAATGTTTTCGGACACACACAATCGGCACAAACCCTAATCCTCACTACACACACTAATGTTTCAAATCCAATACTGGTGGCTGCTATTAAGGAAATAAACAACTTGAAGATACAACTAGAAAACGAACATGCTCAACGAAAAGATTTGAAAGTCTGTTTATCTCAACGTTCTGTGGAAGAAGTAAACCTTTCCGACGAGCTTCGACGACGGGAGAAAATGAAGCGCCTGGTTGAAGACATCGAGAGACTGCAACGGTCAAACGAGGCATTACTCGCAGAACGGTCAGAGTGGACAAGGAAACAACAGGATCTCGAACGTCGATTAACTGAGCTAAGTCGTTCAAATATTTCTAACACAAACATGAACACAAATTTTGTTATAGCGACTGGCACATCCGATAGGTTAAGATCTAATAATGTACACCCACTGGACACTATACAATCAACTCAAAGTATTAGTTTAGGTTATAATCTCAAACCGGATACTTATGACGGTTCAACACCAGTGCGTGAGTTTTTGAATCAATTTCAATTAATTGCTAGAGCAAATAGTTGGGATAGTGCTAGGGTGATGGTTACTTTAGCTGCTTCTTTACGGGGAAAAGCTAAATCTGTTCTTGATAGCTATAAATATACTAATCCAATAGATTTTGATAAGTTAAAATCAAGTTTAGCACATTTTGCACCAACGTATTATTTCCAATTTCAGAACAGGCGTTAACAACGGGGTGAAGATTTTCCAACATTAGCTGCTGATCTTATGAGATTAGCTGGTTTGATTTATCTTTATTGTCCTTTTAAAACTCAAGATAAAATCGCCTGTGCTCAATTTGTAATTGCTATTTTCGACAATTCAATTCGGAAAATTCTTCAATTAGAAAGAATTGATTCGCTTCAAATTGCTCTGGCAAGAGCTATGGAAGTTAAAGTTATCGAAGATCAGGACAAGCGACTTCAACATCTAGCTGAGAGAAATAATTATATCTCTTCATCATTTCCAAAGAGTGTTAGTTTGTCATCTCAGCCGTCAGACAGACAGAATTTTTAAGATTTTGTAAAAGGAATAGAGTGTTGGAATTGTGGTAAAAAAGGATATTTCAAGTCTAATTGTCCGACTTTGTCAACACATCAGGGAAACTAGGTTATATTGAACTTTCTGGAGCGAGTTTAACTGAACTTGACAAGACTCCAACAAACTCCCACGCTTATCGCATAGATTGCCATATTGGAAGAATTAATAGGAACTCTAATAAATTTTATTTTGATGGTTATTTTTGTAGTTGTATTTTTACTTGTATTTTTAAAGTAGATTCTGGTTCTGATGTGACTATTATAAATCCAAAATTTGTTGAGTTAAAAGATATGAGAATTCCTATTAATTTTACAACACTTAAGTATCCAACTGAAGAAAAGGTACCAGTTGAATTTTTGATTGCAGCGTTGTTAAAATTGATCATGTAGCTAATTTAGATGTTTTTGTCGGAAATATTATTGATGATTGTATACTTGGAAGTGATTTTCTTGATGCAACTGGTATTACAGATTTAATTACTAAAATTATTTTAAATACTCCAAGTTCAATCATTAATAAACAAATTTCAAGAATAGTCGATTCTAGTAAGGTTGTACCAGGCTCATTGCAAGAAATTTTTGACAAGAACTCAGAAAACTTGGATCAAGATCAACGTCGGGAGTTTGCGGATGTTCTACACGAATTAGAAGAAATTTTTCAAGATGATGACGTTACTGGAAAATGTAATTTGGTTACTCCATAATCAACCAATTAAACAACCTATTCGAAGACCCCCTATTCATCAAATTAAGGAATTAGATGAATTTATTGCTGAGATGCATGCTCAAGGAGTCATTGAAGAATCAGATAGTTCGTATTGCTCACCTGTAGTTCCCAAGAAGAAAAAGGATGGAAAAATTCGTTTTTGTATGAACTTCCAAAAAATTAATGCAATTACGGATTAAAGATTCGTACCCTTTACCACGAGTTGATGATACTCTTGATAAACTTGCAGGATATTCGTGGTTTTGTACATTGGACTGAAGAGTGGTTACTGGCAAATCAAGATTCGGGAAGAGGATAGAAAAATCACGGCTTTCTCAATTAGAAAAGGTTTATGGCAATTTAAGGTTATGCCATTCGAATTATGCAATGCACCGGCGACTTTTCAACTTTTGATGGAAAAGTTACTCAGAGATTATCTCTCAAAATTCTGTTTAGTTTATTTAGATGATGTCATGGTATTAGGAAAGTCATTTAATGAGATGATATCCAATTTGAAAAAGGCATTTGTTTCCACTATGACCATATCTATCACAGTTGAAACATGGTCTTATACTTAAATAGTTGTAGACTTTGCAGCTTCGATATCCTACGAAGATTTTGCTGTTATTCTCCTTGATGAACTTGTATACATCAGAGGAAACCTGCATTAATACTGTTGTTGTATCGCTACGTTTGTTTTTGTATGTATGTAGGGCTATGCCTTTATTTGAAAAACTACTGAAATGCCTCGAGTTTATATCACTCTCTATTTCAGCTGGACTCCAATTCAAGTAATTGTCGAAACCAACTATTTTTATTTTAGGATTTATAAGTTCTTCTTTCATGACCTCACAAACTCCTTCAAAGCTTTCCTTTAGTACAGCTTCAGTTAGTAGTTAGCAGTTAGTAGTTCTTCTTTTTTGTTATAATACATATTTTTAGTTTGAATCTTTTTTTCTCGCGTTAAGTACTCAATAACTTTCTTTTTCATATCTATACTCTCATTGCCCATGTTATTTATTGTTATTTTTGGCACTTTTTTACGGAGCGGTTTAGGCTGGTTTATCACCTCAGCATAGGATGCCCTAGGTAAAACACTATCACACTGTTTAGTTACAAGTTTTTCCTTTAATAAATTATTTTTTTCTCCCATTTCTTTGACTAGCTGCTTCAATAGTAAATTTTCAGCTTTTAGAATGTTATACTTCTCATTGATATCACATTCTAGTAGATCTTGTTCAGAAATTGTTACTTCCTTTAAGAGTTCTTTCCTTACTTCTTCAGATTTCTTTAATTTTATTTGCGCCATTAACAATTTTGCTGACTCACTTATGCTGTAAATGTACACTGTACCTTTAGAAGTAAATACTGATCAAGGATAAAATTTCGATTCGAAATTGATTAAAAATTTGTCTGAGTTGTTAGGAATTAAAAAGACAAGAACATCACCATTACACCCACAATCAAACGGACAAGTAGAAAGGCAACACCAAACACTACTTCACTATCTCACAAAATACATACACGACAATCAGAAAGACTGGGATCGCTGGGTTTCACTATTTCTGTTAGCTTACAAGTCCTCCAAACATGCGACTACCGGAGCTACTCCAGCTGAGATGTACACCGGTTTTGATCTCAGGCTTCCTTTGAACTTAATTCGAGAGTGTGTACCACAGGAGGTTGAGATTAAAGGAGACGGGGACTACGTACACAGGTTTCGGAGGAAACTCAGCGAGATCCATAAAATAGCACGAGATCGGATTAACTCACAATCGGAAAAGACGAAGTCTTGGTACGACAAACGAGCTCTCAACGTTGAATATTCCCAAGGACAAAAAGTTTGGTTCTTCAACCCTCGAAGAACTAAAGGAAAAGCACCAAAACTACAGTCGAATTGGGAAGGACCTTGCGAGGTTGTGAGAAAAATCAATGACGTCGTCTATTGTATTCGTCGTTCACTAAGACATAAATCCAAGATAGTCAACATCAATCGACTTGGGACTTACACTGAGAGAGATACCCATCAATGAAGACTGCTCTGCTCATGGTTCTTTTGAGTTGTGGTTTTTCCCGTAGGCGTGAAGGTAAATCCGGAGCAGTGACTTGAGGTGAGGTTCCACGGCATGTCAACTTCCCCCCTCTTGTCTGAAGACCGATTTCGACCGACCCTATGATGAGAAAATAAGAAGAATGATTGAAGTAGATTGTTCAAGAGATGGGTCCGTCTTATTGTTAGTCCTGTTAAGTGATGATTGGAATGACGTCTGTAAGCATTGCTAGGTAACTTGATACCTAAGATGGGTCAAGATAGTGTATGTTGATGTCAGTTCCTGTAAGTCATCATTGGATTGTAAGAGAATCAACCTGCTTGAAGGATGGACGGTTATGATTGTCGGGACGACAAATCTGAAAAGGAGAGGGCAATGTTGTGACCGAGCCCGAACGTTGCGCGATTCGAACACCAAGAATCGCGCATAGCGACCTTAGCAACGAGATCAACGACGTCGCCGATGTTATTGTTTATGTTTAGTCTGGTTCTGTCAGCTGTTGAGAACAGTTGTGTTTACGTTCGAATAAAGAGTCCGAGTTGAAGGGTGATTTTCTATAAATAACGTGTTGTTATTTTTATTACCCCAACCCGATCATAACAATATTATATTTTGTTAATATCGCTGAGATATATTTTAATTTCGTTCACAAAAAATATTGAAATAAAATATTATAAAAACTTTTAAAACATTTTAAAATAATATTTTTTTAAGCATATTTCAGAAGGCTAGTAAAATGTGTTAAATAAATATTTAACAACAAGAGTTTGATACATTTTCTTTCAGAGATTTTATAATTTTGCATTCATATTTTATTTAAATGTGTACATAAATCGTTATAAAATGTATCTAAAAACATTTTGAATTATTTCATAATTATTTATTGGAAACATTTTAATTTGGTTCACAAAAATATATAGGAATACAATATAATGAAAAATGTTAAAAACAGTATAAAATAATAATTTAAAATATTATATTATATAAAAAAAAATATTTTAAAAGTCTAGTAAAATATTTGAAATAAATAATAAATCACGAGATTTTAATACATTTTCTGTTAAAGATTTTAAAATATTTTATAAATATAATTTTATTTAGCAGGAGCAACATATTTGATAAAATATTTTGATACATTTTTATAATATTTCCAAGTCATATTATTCAGCATTATTCTACAATATTCATAATAGTATATTGTGTACAAGGACGTAAAGTGGGCTTTTTTGGGCTATATATATATATATATATAAATTGCATGTTTATCGATACAAACACATGTTGGTATCAGTAGTCATGAAATATACTAGGTTATAAGTGTCAAATTTGCATATAAAACCACTTATTAGCCATTATATCATGTTTGTTTTCTATATAACATCTAGTAGAAGGTCAGGCGCATTCTAAAACTTTACAGCTACTTTTTTACTATAAAAAGGTATCTTTTTACTTCTAGAAAAGAAGCCTAGCGGGCGCCAGATGTCTTCCCTCTCGTACTGCTCCAGGGCAGCACCGATGGCGATGTCGGAGGCGTCGGTGTAGAGCAGTAGAGGGGCCTCGCGACGCAGAAAGGTGGTGGTAACTGCGTCTGCGAGCGCTCGCTTCGTTTTCTCGAAAGCATCTTATTCTTCCTTCGTCCAGGCGAGAGGCGACGGTTTCTTGCACTGCGGCAAGAGCTTCAGTAGATCGTTGAGGGGTGCGAGGAGGCGTGCAGCTCCAGGGATGCATCGCCTGTAGTAGTTGACAAGCCCCAAGAAACGACGAAGTTGTGAAGTGTCAGCCGGCTGCGGAAAAACTTGGATTGCCTCGACTTTGCCTGGTGGTGGGCTACAGCGATCTCTAGAGATGCAGTACCCGAGATAGGTGACTGAATCTTTGGCCAGGACGCACTTGTCTGATTAATCTTGATGCGTGAGCTGGCGATAGTCGCCCGTGATGCGGTATGAGCCATCGGCTTTCTTGACCAGCTGTAGAGGGCTCGCCCAGGAGCTGTCTAATAAACGGACGATGCCCATCTCCAAAAGCGCTCGAAATCCTGCACGCGCCGCCTCGAGACGCTCCCCGTGGAGCCGGTGTGGCCGTGCTGCAGCTGGTGGCCCGTTCGTTACGATGTGGTGGAGGGCGGAGAGATCCGGTAGTACAATGGTGGTGCTGCCTGGAGTAGCTAGGTCTTGGTAGTCTCTCAACAGGTCAGCAAACACACCCTCAGCGACGTCGGCCGTGATGTTGACTGTGACGGAGAAGACTCGAGCTGGAAGGATTGCACCGGTGGTGTGGTGTGAGTGGTCGGCATCGAGGAGCTGTCTGTGGTGGAGATCGACAGCGAGGCCGAAATGTGCCAGAAAATCCGCGCCTAGGATGGGATCACTGACATCGGCTACGATGAATTTTCCACTGAGTGGTTTGGCCAAAGCGAGGTCCAGCGTCAGCGAGTGAGTGCCGTAAGTATCAATTGTTGAGGCGTTGGCTGCGCTGAGGGTGAGAGGGCTACGTCTTCTCGTCTCCTTGAAATGTGAGAGAGGCAGCAGTGAGACGACCGAACCGGTGTCCACCAGAAACCTGAGATTTGTTAACTGGTCGGTGATGTGCAAGCGTCTCTGCTGGCCGAATTTCCGGAGGTACCAGCACATGTCGTCGCCGGCGGCCGCTGGCGCTGCGGTTCGACGGGGGCTAGAGCGAGAGCGTGCTCTACCTCTGCTGTTGCTGCTGCTATTGCTGGTGTTGTTGCTGATGTTGTTGCTGGTGTTGTTGCGCACGAGGGTCTCGAGCAGCTTGCTCTGCCTCTACGAGGTGGTGAGGAGCTGCGCCAGCGTAGCCTACAGCGTGGCCATGTCCGAATCCGGTTGGGGCGATGCCGTGCGAGACGAGACGCCGCTCGACGAAGGTGTTGAGAGTCGAGAGGCAACGGCGTGGACCTGCGGCTCTGGAACCATGGCGAGATCAGCCAGGTGGGCCAGTTCGTCGAGAGAGCTGGTCTGCAGGACTCGGCAGAGCCGGCCGGTGTGCCGTGACAGGAGATCGAGCCACATGACCTTCAAGGCCTCATCAGAAATCGCGACGTTGGCGAGACGTCTCATGTGACGCAGCAGCTGGGATGGAGTGCGGTCCTCCAGGCGCACCTCGTTCAGGACCTGGTGAAGCTGGATGTCGGCTGGGGTGGAGAGGCGACGTAGCACCACCTGGCAGAGAGCTGCGTAGCGGTTGACGGCTGGAGGCTGGAAAATCAGGTCCGACAGCTCCTCTGCGACGAACTGGGGAAGCCGCGCCACCACGGTGTTGAATTTGTGACACTCGTTCCGCACTCCCCCGGCCTCAAAAGCTGCGTTGACCTGTGCGAGCCACAAAGCGGGATTAGCACTCCAATAGGACGGAATCTCGCAGCGCGTGGGCTCGTAAGTCGGCCGCGGATACGGAAATACCCCGTCGATTGGCATGGGCGGCGGGACCGGTATCGAATCCGTACTATTCGCTCTCGTTTGCGATTTCTGAGGCCCCACGGAGGACTGCTGCCCGGTTGGCGTACGCAGCACCATGTCTGAATTTGGAGTTGTCTCGGAGTATATAAAATTGAGCGCGCGGCGCGCGGCAAGGCGCTGTGAGGTGCGAGAGCCGAGACGCGGCACGCTGTGTGCGCGGCGTACCGCCGATGGGTGGCGGGTGGCGCCCTCGCGCGACACGCGTGGTGGTAGCGGAGACAGCGGAACGCGCGCGATGGTCGGTGCGCAACACTACCGGGAAAATGGCCGCTCGCGCGGGAGGGCCGGGGCGGAAGACGAGAAAGCGCGGGAGAGGACGCGAGTCGGCAAGGTGGCCGACTGCGTGAAGCGCGGCATCGGCGCCGGCGGCACGCAACAGGTATACGCGGCACTTGAAATGAAAGAGCGACTCAAGGCCGCGAAAAGACTATACCTGTTGCGGGGCGAAAAACCTGGTGTGATGATGCTGCCGCCGGACGCTGCCGATGCTGATGGCGAGATGTGGCCGCCGCGCTGCCGCTGGACTGCGCCGCTCGACTGATGTTGTTCCGCCGATGTTGATGGCATCTCCTGGCTGGGACCTCGGTGCGTTGGTGCGTGTCACCGCGATGCTCTGCTGCTGTGCCTCGTCCTCGGTGGAGCGGCTGCTCTCGCCGCGTGGTGTGCTGCAGGCAGGGAGACGACCGACTGGGCCGCTCCGCGCGCACTCCAGCTGTAGAGGGGCTGGAGGCAGACTCCCTGCTGCTGGTATGCCGTGCGGCGAGGTGCCTCTAGTGCTCGCCTGGTGTTGCTCCGGTGAAGGACGGACGACGGGCCGCACCGCGTGCTCGATTGAGGGTCACTTCACCGGCGGCGAGATTCACCGGGCTCGCGCGTGCCACCGCGCGCGACTGCGCTCGCTGCTCGATGCGAGAATTAAAAAGAATAAAAATGGCCGCCGCGAGCTGTAGATGGGCTGCGGCGTGCCGTGTGTCGAACGGTAAAAAAAAAGGTTCTTTCTCGGCTCCGCGCGGTACGCCGAGAGAGAAGGCTGGGCTGGCCGCCGAGAGTAAGAGTGAGATGACGTGGCGAAGATGGCGTCGGTTCTTCGCGCTGTGCCCGACTCCGAAGCGTGTTGCTGAACGGGGTCACCACTTTAGAATTTAACTATTTCACTGCTCGGAGATTGCGTGGGCACAGGAAGGATCAGGAGGAAAAGAAACTACGTCTCCGATGTACTGCTAATCAACTCTGACGACTTTATGAAATAATAGTAATACTGAAGGAATTTGAGCGTGTGCTCAGTCTGGTGGCCAGTCCCAGAATGACGACCGGGTGCGCGCTCCCCGCTCGCCACGGCGTGGCGTCGGACAGACGACATTTTGAGGCTGACTCCGGCGGTACTCCGCTAGTCGAAGTCAGGCCTCGGCTGCAGCGTCTGCTTGCACTGGCGACGACGCTGTCCAGCGCGTGGCACCATATATATATATATATATATATATATATATATATATATATATAGTTTTTCATTTATTACTGAAAAAAATAAGTAGTCAAATCACTTATAATTTTAATGGGATATAGTTTGACACATGACCTATCGACATGATTTTTTTCGCGAAGTTATGATGTTTCGTTTTAGAGATATGAATTTAAAAAAATAATCACCTTTTTAATTTGATCTGCCGAACAAAGCGGTCGATCCCGGTTCGAAGACCAAACGATTATAAGTAGGTAATTTTATTCTCTTTCAAATGCATTATAGCTAAATTGTTTGTAACAATGGGATGATTGAAAAAAACGCAAAATAGTGTTTTTCAAAAATCAATAAGTGGCCATAAAAAATAGTTAAGAAAATAAAAAATAACTGTTTTTTCCCGAATTCAGAATCCGAAAATATATATGCATGTCAAATTCTATTGATATTGACGGAGTAGTTCCAGAAATATTACGGTATACATACATACACACACACACATCCATACGGACATTTTTTAAAAACACTTGATATGAATCTCTAACACACCAAAAAGTATTTTCTAGAAGATTTGACAAATCTTAAAATTTTACTATTACAAAGCTTCCTTTAGGAAAAAGCAAAAGTAGCTGTAAAGTTTTAGAATGGGCCTGACCTTCTACTAGATGTTATATAGAAAACAAACATGATATAATGGCTAATAAGTGGTTTTATATGCAAATTATATGACAGTTATAACCTAGTACATTTTATGTCCATCGATACCAATAAAGTTACGCAGCTACCTCGTTGTAAGTACAAGTAGAAAAGCAGTACACAACAAGTATTTTACAACTACCGAAGCTGGGCTAGGCTCGTAGCAACATATCATGATATAATTTTAATTAAAAAGTGATAAAACTGAATATTCAACTTTTATATATATGCCCATAAATTAGATTGTTTTATCTAATCACAATAAAAATAGTCATAAAGATGGCTGCTGGAACTAGAAAAGTATTTACATAATTCTCAATATGGCAAGGGACATACATTAGTTGCAAAAAATAAGAATATCCATTCGTAAATCATGGATACTTAATAATCTAGTATTGATATTTAAACTTTTGAGTCATCATAGATTTGTAAACTTCAGATACTATCTTGCAGCATAAAAAATTATTGTTTTATAGTTAAAAAAACAATTGGAGACAAAAATATTGATGTTTGTACTGATTATGTTTTATACTGATATTATATCATGATATGTTGCTACGGGCCAAGCCCAGCTCTTGAAGCCGTGAACTACTTGTTGCTTACTGCTCTTTTATTACTTAAACTTAGCCGTGTAAATTTGTTTGTATTGATAGACTTACAATTGTATATGTGTCAAATTGTATATGTGTCAAATTGTTATATGTGTCAAATTTGCGTATAAAACCACTTATCAGTCATTATATCATGTTTGTTTAAAAAATAACTTTTAGTAGTAGGTCAAAGCTATTCTGAAACTTTACAGCTACTTTTTTAGTATAAAAAAGTACTTTATTACAGTATTGAGGTTCTCGAAGTCTGGATCAAACATTTAGATTTTCACATTTTGAGGTATAAAAGGCAAATAAGGTAGCCTTTACATATATATATATATATATATATATATATATATATATATAGGGCATTAAAAGTATTTTTTATAAAAAATTCAGAAAATTTCGCAAAAAAAGTATTTGAGTAGTTTCAGTTAAAAATGCATCCCTTAGGAGCTACAAATCATTAAAAATAGGCAAAAAATGCAAAAATTGCTTGAAATCCCAAGTTTGACCAACTATTACTCGAAGCCAAGTGAAGGAATCGCGCTGAAATTTTTTTGGGAATAAGGTACAACATGTAGAAAAGGGCTCAGACCTACTTACTCGCAGTTGCCGTTGTCGGTAGCCGCACACCACATACTCACATACACTCTGTGCCAGTACTAGGAAGTACTAGAAAACTATGGAGTACGTAAACAAAATAAAAAATTCACGCTTGGCGATTAGCAAATATACTTTAAAGATAACAACATCAAAGTAGGAGATATAACATATCCTACAACTACTGGATGACTAGAACTAAACATCGCGAAAAATCCTAATCAAAAGCTTATAAATCAAAGTGATCTAAAGAATTATCGCTAAATTCTTGAACTAATTGATGAATCGATTCGTGCTCACAATAGTAGCAAGTACAACAACATTATCGCACCATTGTTCACACACAATAAGACTGGGTCTGGATTACCTAGATATAAGATTGCTAGAAAAAATAAGGGTAATTGAAGCCTCACAGACTTCGGATTCAAACCCACAGCTGACAATCAGTATAATCTAGACAACAATAGAGTATGAAATCTTGCAGCACCTAACAGCTGAATGAAACTGTGAATTTAGATATTCTCAAACGCAGAATACAAATGGAAATTCAAAAAGTGTCTGAGATTATAAATGGATTAAAAGTGAAAAAATTCGGACAGTATCGTTGAAGCATACACAGATTAAATCGATCAGAAATGGTTGCGTCATGAAGCCGAGATTGAGAGTATAAAAGAGACAATGTTATAAAGTTCTCAAAACATTCAGACATCAGAGTATTATCATAGAAGAAGAGGAAAAATTAATGGAGCATAAGAGAGTAGTGGTAGAGGAGCTTCATAAGTCGATGCAACTATCCACGACGAAACTTCAATATGCGAGGATTGGATGAGATTTAGCAAGCTGATCTTGTAGAGGTGCAACCTTATGCTCAAACGAACAAAGGCTACAGATACATGCTCACAGCTACGAATGTATTTTCTAAGTTTGCATGGGCCGTACCTATAAAGAAAACGACTAGAGAAGAAGTTTCAGCTGCAATGAAATCCAGATTACATCAAGGTCAAGTGCCAAAGAACTTGAACATAGATCGTGGCAAAGAGCTCTACAATACAAGTTTTCAGAATCTCATGAAGCAATACAAGATTAATCTATACTCAACGTATAGTAATCTTAAAGCTCCGATATGTAAACGCTTCAATCGTACTCTTAAAGCTAAAATGTGGCTGCAATTCAGTTTTCGAGGTAATTACAAGTGGCTTGATATCTTGTCTGGATTGTTAGTAAAATATAGTAATACTAAACATTGAACTATTGGTATGAAACCCATCGAAGGCACTGATGTCAATCAAGCTCAAATTCTGATGCAATTTCCTCTCAAAACGACAGGGTCATCATTAAAGAAGTCAAAATTCAAGATTGGAGATAAAGTGTGTGTGAGTAAGATGAAACAAGTATTTGAGAAGAGCTATACATCCAACTCGTCTACAGAAATATTCACAAAGTGGAAAGTAGCAGCTACAAATCCCGTAACCTACCATTCAAGGACTATAAAGATCAGCCTATTTCCGGCAAATTTTCCGAGTTTGAACTATCAAAAGCCAAGCATTTAGACGTATATCTCATAAGAAAAAGTTCTGAAAAAACATGGGAATAAAGTTTATGTTAAATCGTTAGGATTTAAGAGTTCACATAATAGTTGGATTGATAAAATTAATGTATAATAGAAAAGCAAGAACAAAAAAAATTTTTTTTTTTTTTAAGTGATTAGAGCATCCGTTCTCATCTGTAAGGTACAGCCGAAAAAAATATCAATCATACATTTCTGACTTCGAACTCGAAAGTTCTTTTATTTCTGAATGTCCGTCTCACCTAGGAGCAGATAGCGCTTATTATTGTGAGAACTCGAGGCGATTTTTGTTGATCTCTCTGTTTAAATAATGTGGAAACGGCTTCGGATGTTATTTTGCTCTCTGCTCACAGTCACCTTCTCCTTCAGACAACAAATAAAGTCGTTAAAGTCGATTGTGGTATTAAAAACTGAAAATTTTACAACTTTAGCCTTCGTAATGGAGCCTTGGTCTCTAATTTTGGCAAAGTACATTTTACTTCTGAGACCAACGAACGCTGTCATAATCTTTCCGTTGCACTCATCTTTCACGAGACCGACTATTTGTTATTCATGAGTCGCAGATTAAACTGATTATCCACCGGATAATCAGAGGTATCAAACTCATGGACATTCTCCTTACAAGACTGAGTTGTATAGCGATAAGGTTTTCGTTTAATACCGAACAACTATGAAAGTTAGATTTTGCAATATACGCTACGGTTCAGATTTTTCAATTTTTCTGGTGTAAACATTACACCTTGCTCGTGTTGTAGCTTGCTGATTAGGTGGCTCGCACATACGAAGCTATTCGGGGACAGCACGCGCGAACTCATCGTTCAAAGCTACTGTATACGTATAGATCGGGGATCTGGGATCTGAAATCGAACGTCAAGTTTTTTGTCCTCATATAAGGGAGATGGGAGCGATCTTGAACGCGGGGCAATACTCTAACTCTTCTATAACTTTTGCGTAAAGCGCACCTACGCTCCGCCGGTAACATATATGTCATATCTCACCAAAACTAACGTGGACCGTCGGACTTTTCTGTAAGCGGCGGTTATGCGTTCAGGGACAGTGAATCCAAGATTCTCGAATACTTTCTGTAACTTTTAATAGTCAGGAAAAGTGTGACCACGCTAGTGTGTCTAAAAATTAATATTGTGGACCTGTGAGGTAAAAAGCACATATTAAAAGGGTGATTTTGACGCCGGCTAGCTTGCTGTACGTAAATTTTAAGGCTAGATATTGACAATTGAATTTTTCAAAACCCTTAGGGCTAGTTTGTACATCAGATACGGGGCAATACTGAACATAGAGTGCGACGCTGTGCCTCCCTTCACAGGTGCGCGACACCTAGCGACTCGCATGTACTAGGATTTTCTTTCAATTCGTAGGATTTGACGCGATCGCCACGTTTGGGAGAACGCTGGGAAGAGGGAAAAATAATCACTTAAAATAGTTATAGTTCATTGCACTTCTATTTCGCCCAGCTCTTCCCTACAACGCTGTGGCTGTAGTGCCTCCCGCGCACAAGACTGTGCTCGCGTAGCAGACGGTAGGCCTCAGGCCCAGGTTCAGTCCCCTGACGGCTGGCTCTCTCTCTCTCTCTCTCTCTCTCTCTCTCTCTCTCACTTTCTTACTCGCTCTCTTTTCTCGAGGCTCCTGGTGGGACGTCCGTGGGTGCTCCCGTCGTCGTCGCCTCCTGGACTCCTCCTGGACCTAGTGGCAGCTGGCTTCCTTCCTCTCGTGCTGATCGTCACTCGTCAGGATAGTCGCTGGTTCGTCCAGGCGTTGGTACTTCCTAACGCCAACGCGCTGCACTTATAACTCTGGCAAAACACACACGCACTCGGGAGGCTCTTCCAATCTTCTGTAATCGTCGACCTGGAGTCGACGAGCAAAGAAGAACACGTTACCTCTCTTGCAAGGTCGGGAGAGAACTAGCGAATTTACCGCTCGTTCACGCGCTCACTGTCTTCTCGAGTTTGTCGGACCCGTACTTCTTGCTAACGCCCGATTAGCTCACAGTCCACGCGGATAGCGAGCCACGGGGTAATGGTAAAAATTTTGAATAATAAAGATTTGAAAGGCAAAAATTACGAATTGAATCATAACGAAAGGTAAAATTTCAAGTCCTAGAATATTGGAAAGGTATAATTTTGAATAGCTAAATTTGGAAATTCAAAAAAAATATCGGTTTTGCAATTTTTTAACTACAAATATCACCTTTCGCAATATTTGAATTCAACATTTTTGTTTTATAAATTTTTTTATTTCAAAATCTCAGTTTATAAATTTTGAATTTCTAATCTTTACCCTTTCTAATTTTTATTTTTCCAAATTTTTACCCTCACCCGCCGACAACAACAAGCCGACTTGCTTGTTTCTTCCGCGCACTCAGGGCTTGGCTGCATTGACCGAGATTTCTCGTATCGACGTAGCTGCGACGTTTGTAACGTCGCAAGGGAAATATGGACTTGAAATCCATTTTTAATAGACATGCCTGTAGTACTGTAATTAAAGCTTAAAATAGTTTGTAGATACTAAAAAAAGATCAGTTAAAATGCGGTATGCTCAAAAAAGCTGTAAAATGTTGCATAAGCTGTGGTAAGGAATGACTAATCTAGAATAGCAACATGGGTCGCCAATATGATATAGAAGCTTCATCTTCGTCACAGCACTTACAAAAAAAAATAAAAATAAGTTTGAAACTTACTTATAAGTTATCTTGGATTTTAGTATCATTCAAAATTTTTCATAGACTTCTTAACCACACTGACTAGCTGCTCGCTTTCGAATTTACAATTGTATGCTTCGGAACATAACGCATGCATTTAGTGAGACTAACTTTTAGAAGCACACACAGTAAATCCTTATGCGTGTAACTAAATATTCGAATTTGTGATTTTTGCAGTAACCTTAAAAAGGGAGGGTGAACCTCTGAAACATTAATGCAATAAATAAGGGTTATATGTGTAACTTGAAGAGATGCTTCATTTCTCCCGCTTTCTATTTTAGTAACACGAGTGATAAAATTAACAATAAAAACTACAAAATCAGGTCAATATTATAACGGGGTATTTATTTTCCATAACTTACAATAAACATCATAAAAATCGTATAGTTAATAATTGTTAGTAATAGTTCTTTTTTTCTGAAAAATTTTTATGTTTTTTTTCAGGTTTAATGATGCACCAAGGATATTAACATTGGACTATATCATAAGTATTAGTTGCAAAGAATTTTTGAACACTCCCTTTACATAGAAATTGATGATAGATTTACTTATAGCAGTATAGAATGCAATAATGATTTCACTAACAGCAAACTATGCTTTCAATTAGGTAACATAGTGTAATTCAGTTTTAAAAACTAATACTAATGATTTTTAAAATATATCAAAGTGTAACGATTGTTGTTTGGCTGGAGGAATATTATTTTAAATTATGCATCACGGATCAGGTTTTACAACAGGTCCACAAGAAAGAATTCATCAACAACCAGTACAAACCAATCGCATCACTAGTATAGGAATACCTGAAAAGTGCCCTTACGAATCTTACTCTTCACAAATACCAGACTGCTGTGCTGCAGCTGCCGCAGTTCAAGATTCAAGACCACCAAGTGGTTATAATGCGGGATGCTTTAATGAATGTCACCAAACTACGCCTTACCACGATGATTCTTATATACAGGTAACAATTTGTTAATCACTGCTATCAATCATCTAACAAAATATATGAAATCCAAAATTTCACATCAGGACGTTGAATTTCATAACATTTCACCATAACATTTTTTTAAAGCCACTTTCACTTAAGGGGGGATATAGGTAGTGCTTATAGTCATCTCTGGTACTATTATGCGCCAATTACTGTAAACAAATCCAGAGATGTTCAGGTAATTTCAAATTTCTGTTACATATCGACCAAATGTCTTTTTTACTATAAAAATTATGTGTATTTTGCATACACATGCGTGTTTAAAGTACACGCATGTTTTATGAAATAAAACGATTATGCATCATTCCCTTTTAGGGCAGATTTTTTTTAGAACAAAATAAATCTTTTCATTGTAGAAACTTTATTAAACGACATAAATATTATACATTATATTAAGCATAATAGTCTATTACAATACAAGTGACTTAAATAGCCCATTATTTCACGGCGTGTAGTTTATAAAGCTATACACGCAGTGCAATGAGCCATTCAGGTCACGAGTATCGTATACTATTTTATAGTAACGTGTGACATAAACCGGCCACCCACAGTGGGAAAGGGGGTGGGGAACGGGAGGGGGGGTTCAGTGTCACACTGTCTATATTTCTTAATTTTAAATTCTTTAAGTTTTATGAGTAACCTCTTTGTAATTTGCATCTCATTTAAAAGTATTTTACAGTGTGTTTATGTAACAATATCGACTTAAGGGTAACAATTTCAGATTCGTCTTACAGATCGCCAAAGCGAACCGCGCCCCTCCACTAAAACCTATAAAGTCGAAAAAGTAACAACAAGTTTGTAGAACAAAAAGTTCAAGAATACTGTAGACAACAGTATACAACTAAATTTTGTCTTCGGTTCTCCGGTCCTTCAGAGTCACACGTCTATATTTCTTAATTTTAAGTTCTTTAAGAGTGACCTCTTTGTAATTTGCATCTCATTTGAACATCTTTTACAGTGCGTTTACTTACGTAACAACATCTTATTGTAAATTAATTTATAAATTTTTTACTCGAATTTTTCAAATAAACTTACCTTAACAGTAAAAAGCATAACCTGCACAGCTTTTTCATTTAGTCAGTTGAGGCACTCAAAACTGTAAAATCCATCTTTTAAGTAAGAACCTATATCAATGTTAACTATATTAACGATCACGTATATCATACTTCTGATAGAAAATGTAATTAAATAAATATATAAATTATATTGTCGAAAATCTTTTATGTTTTACCGATCTCCGCTTCGAAGGACGAAAACGGACTGAGGAGTAAAAGCACTGTCCAGGCTATTTATATACAATGCTGCGCATGCGCAGTCTGCATATACAGACATCAGGGCAATATGGACATTTGATGCTCAGACTGCTATTATTTAACGATCACGTACATCATCCTTTTAATGAAAAATGTTATTAAAAAATTATGTTCAAAGTAGTTTCAATACGCTGAGAAAGCGACAGAGTCGGAGCTGGCGCTTCCTCTCTCTCTCACTAGAGAGACCAAGAGTGGTCGTACCTGTTACTTGACTGTAGAGTTAGCTGCGTGCACATGTCTGCGCCTGCTTTTGCTACGAACATATTTGGTGTTCGTCCGTTTAGCCGTTGTTGAGCTTGTCACTTACTTCTCAAATCAGTTCCCAGATTTTCACACTTGTACATACACATCTTCTTGAAAATATATTGCTCCATGAGAGCTCCTTTTTATTTAATCATTTTGTCAAGTTTCTTACACCTCACCTTGATTTTGAATTAAAGATCCACCGTCCACTCTATTAATTAGACGTTAAACATTTTTGGTAGCAGAGCGTGAAATGTAGTGAAAAGTGTTAGTGTATAGTTCAACGCTTTGTTTCGAAGTAAGTTGGCTAAACAGTTACAGTAACTGTCTGCGACTTTGTCATTGTCGTAACGGTCAATCTTCGTTAGAGGTTTTAGATTACAAGTTTCTTAGAGGAAAATTAGAAGTTAAGAGGATAGAGGTTTTGACGATAGAGGTATTTAGAACTTGGAATCAACGGACTCCAGGGGGGACTCAGCCTTTGCCAGCAGTCTGGGTAGCCCTTTGGACCGTCTCCTGGGCCGCAGATCAAATTCGTAAGCAATGGATGAAGAGGATTTTGGTAAACTCAAACTTGTTTATTAATTCGTTTACTCTCCGCCCAGTTTTTCTAGTTGCATTTCCTCGTCAAAGCTAAAGTCGATTACGTGAGAGCAGGCATATCAATATATATTCACCTGCCTCAGTAAATTCAAAATAATCAGAAAGCCGTTATCGGCTTTCAGAATTTTTGCTTGACGCGTAGTAGCGTTCGAGAATTTTCGTACGCGTGGGTAGGGGAGCGGCATCTCTCCCCTTGTTTTTCCGGCCCACGTAGCAACAGCTTCGCCCGCAAAGCGGAGCGTTGGCCTAGCGCTGCGCCGCAGGAGTTCACTATCATCCTCTCTCTTTCTCTTTTGCATTTCGCACAGCCGTGTGCTGTCGCGCAGCGACCGCGACATTTTCTCTCGCTCGCTGATAGCGTACCGGTTTTTCGGCGCATGTCGCCTGGCTGGTATTGCACAGGATGAGGCGGCAGATCGGATCGCAAATCCTGAGGGCAATAATAATAATAATAACAGTACGACGAATGCGACGATTAACGTGCTGGCTGAGGTAATTGAGCGGGAAATCTGGGCTACCGAGTATCATATCATGCCGAAGCTTTACATTCCCAAATTCTCTGGAAAGCCGATAGAGTGGGAATCATTTAAAGAGAAATTCTGTTCAATGGTCAAGAACAAGACCATGGCACTGGCCCTTAAGATGCAATATTTAATCGATTCATTGGAGGGTTCGGCGGCTCTTCGTTTAAGTGGACTTGAGGTAACTGGTTCTAGCTTTGAGGTAGCTTGGCAAAAGTTAGTCCGTCGGTATGATAATCCACTTTCGCGAATGCACACGTATATGGACGTGTTAATTGAGTTGAAGCCAGCAAAGAAAGAGTCAGCTGAGGTTTGACACGGCTGAATTGGCATTGAAGGTTTTCTCTAATGTGGGTTGTTCGGTCAAGGAATGGGATTGCTGGTTGGTACATTTAGTGGAGAAGAAACTGGACCCAGAAACAGCTAAAAATTGGCGAATTTCGCAGGAGTCGGTTCAGGGTTTCTCATCTTTCAAAGATTTATCTTCGTTCATCGAGACTCGAGCACATTCGTTGGAGGTTACATTGGACATTTGTCTAGATTCTCCCGCATCAGGAAAACATAAAGGTTCTGGGTCAGGTCGCTTGTCTAGAAGGGGATTAGTTTCTATTAACGCGGCCACCACGTCTTTAGGCAGGGCTGAAAGCAAAGTTTCCCCATTAATGTTTTGAGTGCAAAGGTGCACATCAGCTAGCAAACAACTTAGGCTATGCATTAATTGTCTGCGGAGGACACTTTGTCGCTGATTGTAATTCGTCCTTCCGCTGTGCTACCTGTAAAGGCAGGCACCATACTAAGCTTCATAGGCGAAGGACTGGGGAGGATTCAAAGGCACAAAGGAACAAGTCGGCCACGGAGGACTCGTCGAATTCTAGTGTTGCGGCGTGTACAGCGGTGGTTGGCAGGCTGATGGCCACAGCTAAGGTCCTGTTGCAAGCTACAAGTGGTAATTCAGTGACTGCACGTTGTTTGGTGGACCCGTGTGCGGAGGTTTCCTTTGTGTCAAAAAGGATTGTTCAAAGTCTGTCAAATACGGTTAGGCCTGTTTCGATTTCCGTTATTGGAGTTGGAGCTGGCTCATCAGCATTGTCGAAGGGTGAGGTTTCTTTGTGTTTGAAGTCCAGACTGGACGTGGATGTCTATCTCGAATTCAAGACCCTTGTTTTAAATAAAGTCACGAGTTTTATGCCGCGAGAGGAGGTAGAGTTCGTCGCAAGGGAGCATATCAGAGATCTTGATCTTGCTGATCCTGAATTTGCTATGTCGCAGAGGATTGATTGTGTGTTGAGTGCGAAAGTTTACGCCGCAATTATTCGACCTGGCTTAAGAGTAAGAGGCTTGGATGAGCCGATTGCACAGGCCACTGCCTTGGGATAGATTTTAACAGAAAAGGCTTCTTCTTCTGGGGGGAAGTCAGTCGCTTCTGAGACACAGGTGTCATGCTTATATATAACCTTCTCTCTCTTGTTTTGGATAAGTTTTGGAACTTCGAAGAAGTTTGTTTGTCTAAATTGCTGTCCAAGGAGGATCAATATTGTAAGCATTATTTCGCCTCGACTGTTTATAGAGATCCTGATGGTAGATTCGTTGTTAGATTGCCTTTTTCGGAGAAACTCAAGGAGGTTTGAATCGCACCGAGATTTTAGAGAAGATTCAAGTCAAAAAACAAAAAGAGTTATCTCTAGATTGGGATGAGGCGGTGTCGACGCTTGGTTTAAAATGGATGCCAACGGGTGATTCATTTCGTTTCGAAATTAGTTTGTCGGCTACTCCAAAAACCGTCACGAAGAGAGTTATTCTCTAAGAAATAGCAAAATTGTTTGATTCTTTGGGATAACTTGCTCCTGTTTTGGTCAGAACAAGCTTATGTTGCAGGATCTCTGAATACATAGAGGACTCACCGTTGACTAGTAACTTGTTACTCCAATGGCAAGTGTTGAAGGCCGAGCTGACAGAATTGGTCCAAGTTCGGATACCAAGGGGGTTTGGATCGACGAGGCACACTTCTTGGGAGTTGCATGGATTTTTCGACGCGTCGCACAGAGCCTAGGTCGCTACAGCATACATGGTAGCCCCTGGAGAAAAAGCTACCTTGATTATGTCAAAGACCAAGGTTGCACCTATCATGACGGAGAGTTTGCCCAGGCTTGAGCTCTGTGGAGGTGTTCTTCTCACCAAACTGTTGAAGCACCTGCTGGACGGTGTTTTGCTGAAGCCTTCAGCTGTGTACTGTTGGACGGACTCAAAGGTGGTTCTAGATTGGCTGGGCAGCCACCCATCGAGATGGCAGACTTTCGAGAGTCAGTCAAATCGTGACGATTGGTTGCCTGGGGTTCAATGGAGACATGTCAAGTCGGAGGATAATCCGGCAGATTGTGCGACAAAAGGATTCTCTCCTTCACAGTTGATACAATCTTCCCTGTGGTAGAAGGGTCCTGATTGGATCAGGAGAGATTGGAAGTCGCAAAGACCGAGTTATACGGCTGATTCGAGTGTGCGGGCTCAGGTGGCCATTGAGGAGTCAGTAAAACAGGAAAACTGTATACCTTCGTTGTCGTGTCTGGAAAAGTTCTCCAGCTATAACAAAATATTACGAATCCTTGCATATTGTTATAGATTTCATTTCAATGCTGTCAAACCGGAAGGAGATCGCTACGCTGGACCTGACACGTCTGAGGAGATGGATTCGGCTCGATTGGGGTTGACCCGCTACATTCAGGTGCAGCACTTCGAGAAAGAGATTCAGGCCATCAGGAATGGTCAACGACTGACTGCTCGCAGCCTACTACTTCGCTTGGCTCCGTTTGTCTGTGAGAGAGGACTGCTCAGGGTTGAAGGACGACTGCAGAACTCATTCTTGCACTTCAATGACAAACACCCCATTATATTGCCTGGTTCTAGCGTGTTTGTCAAGAGGTTTATGAAGGAGGTGCATCGAGGATGCATGAAGGAGTGCAGCTCATGGTTAGCTGCGTCAACCGAACTTACTGGATTCTTAGAGGGCTTAGAATCGTCCAACACGTCTACAAGAGATGCTTGTGCTGCATAAAATATGCAAAAAGTCCATTTTTCGCCACGGGTGTCGACTACGTTAGTCCGTTTCCAATCTTATTCTCGAGAGGGCGAGAAGCTAAAAGTACGAAGGATTATATCCGCATATTCGTGTGTATGGTGGTACGCGCCGTACATATCGAGGTAGTGTCAGACTTGACAACGGCGGCCTTTCTGACAGCCTTTCAACGGTTCACAGCAAGACAAGGAATTCCAGAGGTGTTGCTAAGTGATAATGGTACCAACTTTAAGGGAGCTGCAACTGAGCTGGACAGATTGTTTCAGGGTGCTTCATTGTTTTCCCATGAAGTCGCGGAGGCTCTGTTGAAGGATAATACCAAATGGCTGTTCATTCCGCCTCGAACGCCATATTCCGGTGGACTTTGGAAAGCTTTGGTGAAGAGCTTCAAACACCACTTTCAAAAAGTCGTTAAAGAGACTCGCTTAACGTTCAAGAAGATGTCGACGGTGGCAGCCCAGATAGAGGCCTGTATGAAGTCACGGCCAATGAGTCCACTCAGTTCGGAGCCCACGGACTTGGTTGCTCTTGGTCATTTCTTAATCGGAAAACCTTTGAAGGTGTTGCCAGAGCATTTGAGTTCTAGGACATGTCGATGGCGTCACCTCACAGTTATGAAGAATCACTTCTGGTCCAGGTGAAAATGAAAAACGGAGGTCCTGCATCATCTACAGTAGCGCAACAAATGGCACCACCCCTGTCGTCCGCTGGTCGAGGGCGACCTAGTTCTATTGAAGGAGGCCTATGGGACGGGTCATCAAGGCTCATCCTGGACGAGATGGTCAAGTCCGAGTAATTACTGTCAAGACTGCTACATCGGAGGTGCAACGGCCAGTCGTGAAGGTAAATTTACCTGCCCACTGATGAGGACACAGAAAAGGTACACTCACGGCTCAAGGCTTCGACAAATCAAGAATGAATAGCTTCAGACTTCCTTGAAGACACACAACAACACATACACTGGTAGAATCAGAAGCTCGCGATTAGAAATTTGTTATCTTGTTATTTTTAGATTTTAATTATTGTTGATTGGATCAGAGTTTAGTTTTTTTTTTAAATTGTAAGTAGTGTATTTTGATTAGAGTCAAATTTAACGGTTTATAAAAGCTTGTATTGTAACTTAGCTGAGCTGATTTAAACACACATATGTAAAGGGGAGTTTGTTAAGGGAATATTCCCACTGAAACTTTGCTTGAACTGATCATTTTTTTGGATAGGTTAGTTCTTCTCGAAATAGGCTTTCCTATGTTTTTGTTATTGTTGTTCAGCTGTCTCTTTGTTGCTGCGAGGGGGCGGTATGTTCAAAGTTTCAATACGCTGAGAAAGCGATAGAGTCGGAGTTGGTGCTCCCTCTCTCTCTCGCTTTCTCGGCCGTACCTGTTCCTTGACCGTAGAGTTAGTCGAGCTGTAGAGTTAGCTGCGATCACATGATGCGCCTGCTTTTGCTACGAATACATTCGGTGTTTGTCCGTTTAGCCGTTGTAGCTTCTCACTTACTTCTCAAATCATTTCCTTGATTTTCACACTTGTACATACACATTTTCTTGAATATATGTTGCTCCATGAGAGCTCCTTTTTATTTAATCATTGTGTCAAGTTTCTTACACCTCACCTTGATTTAGAATTAAAGATCCACCGTCTACTCTATTGAATAGACGTTAAACAAATTATATAAATTATATTGTCAACATTTTGTTATGTTTTACCGGTTTCCGCTTCAAAGGACAAGAACAGGCTGAGGAATAAAAGCACTATCCTGGCTCTTCAATACAATGCTGCGCATGCGCAGTCTGCATATAGAGAAATCGGGGCAATAGGGTCATATAATACTCAGTCCGCTATAGTTTAACGATCACGTATATCATCCTTCTGATAGAAAATATAATTAAAAAAATATATGAATTATATTGTCAAAAAACTTTTATGTTTTACACTCTAAACCCAAAGTTGAAAATCTGGAAGCAGAAAGTTTAAAACCTACATTTTAATCGTTACAAAAGGTTAAAAGCAAGAAATTAATTTATAATGCATTTTAATATTTGTAAAAAGATTGAAATACATACTGAAGAATAAAAGTACTGTCCCGGCTATTTATATACAATATTGAGCATGCGTAGACTGCGTATATAAACATCAGAAAAATATTATAAGACATTACCTGCACAGTGATTATAACGCTTTCGTAGTTTTTCCTTTCAGCGTTAACCAACGTTCTTTCGTTGCCCGACCCTCACGGCGCGGCGTGGACGTACTTGTGAGGAATGTTTTCGAGAGTCATATTTTTTTTTATATATAACTTGCAGTATTTGCATTATATTATTATATATGACAGCGCCATATTTATTAAATATGCTGCTGTTGATAATTATATAATTTTGTTGTACATTCCAGCTATGCATTAAATAATATGCTGCTGCTGGTTTTTATAATATATCGTTATATATACCAGCGCTGCATTTATTACTATACTGCTGCTGATTTATTATATTATTTTGTTATGGATTCCAGCGCAGCGTTTAATAGATGCTGCTGCCGATTATTATATTATTTGTTATGGATTTTAGTATTGTATTTATCAATATTATGCTTTCGAGTATCATAATATTTTTCCAACACGCGCATGACATGGGCCATTTTTCATGCCTAAAAGTAGCTTAGAAAATCGTCAATTCTAAGCGTATTCTAAAAAGTTTGAGCTCAAGCGGGGAGAAAAAAATGAACCCAAGGTTGGGTTAAATTAACCCAAGTTATGTCTGTTTTTATAAAAATTGAACGCCTTCGGCGCCCTCGACTCCGACTCGTGCTAAACTCATGCTTGACATAGCTTATTTTCTCCCCTTGTTGCACAATGTACTATAGTTATAGTTTTTAGCTTAATATTTGTTATAATATTCAACTAAATTTTTCAGTAGTACAACTCGGCAGACACTTATCGCTGACTCGTCTCGCTATTCACACTGCAGACGTGTGAGTCTGTGATAAGCTATAATAATTCTAAAAAATTACAAAATTTCTTTGTATACTATGTTTTTAGTGAAAATGTTATGTTTAGTTTTTGTATCATAGCATCTATTCCTTCTATTATAGCATTTCTAAGTAATAATACTTTTAAATTCTGCGCCTAACCCTTGAAAGAGCGACGTATATTGGACCATGACTAAAAACTGGCGATGGCAAGTAAATACCAACTTTATTATATGATTGACCTTGCGATTTATTTATTGTCATTGCTAAACATAATCTTAAAGGAAATTGTTTTCGTTGCATATTAAATGGCATTTTTACTTTAGAAGGTGTTAAATTAATTCTTGGATTTAAAACCAATTTTCTAACATGTTTTCTTGTCAAAATTTCTGCTTGAATTGAATATTTTAACAATTTTTAAATGGTTAGACTATAATGTGCTCAGACCATGCATGCCTGGGAGGAAATAATGTGTACACAGGATTCCACAATAAATCACTATTTATTGATAGCACCTCAAGCTAATCATCTATTGATGATGATTACAAACGTAGTCAAGCTGTTATAAGATAATATAATTAGGATAACAAAGTAATGGAATAGACAAGCTAAAAGGCGTGTTAACCGCTCAAATGCACAAGGCGAAGAAAGTGCCGCCGCCGTACAGCGAAGTCGGCGCTAGCCGTCTCGCGGTATAGAGAGGGGGGGGGGCGTTGAGCCGCGTAGCTCTGCGTTGGGTATACCATTCTCTATCAAGCAGACATCTGCTTGTTCATACCCAACATTTAACTGCTTACCTTGTCCCATTACCAAAACCTTCATTATTATTTAAATTTCTCAAAAGTATTACAATCGTTCCAACTTATAATACCAATTTATGTGGTGGAAGTCCATTAGGTCTTAATGAATTAAAAAATTCTGTCGGTAACATAACATCTGCTTAAGTATTTGACAGCTTGATCTTCTACAATGTTTAAAATTTTATTATTTATAGAGATTATATCACTATTATTAGGAACCAAAATAACTTTATCACATAATGTTTTATCGTCTGTTTTAATCTCTTGTCAAAAATTTCAGTTATAATATCCTTTTCATCCATTATTATATCGACAGGATAATAATAATAAGCAATGGCTATTAAATGTAGACGACGGAAAATGTAAAAATTCTTATGAAGAAGAACATCAATTGTTTATCATTGTCGGAAACACGAAGATTTTCATTTAGTGCCATGCGTATGAAATTTATCCATAAATGACTATGTTTAACAGAATTTTCAATAACTTCTGTACGACTACCATGACGAACAACAAGTAATGTTAGTGTGAAATCTCCAGACACTAATATAGTTTTACCAACAAATATTTATTTCTCATAACATATATCTTGAAGAAGACGATCGACTGCATTAGAAGCAAACTTTAGTGTCATTGATAGCTCATCCTATATTATAATTTGCACATCTTTTAATTTTTCACGATTATTTGAGTTAGGTTTTACATTACATGTTGTGTTCTTACTTATATTAAGTGGCAATTTAAATGTCGTGTGGACTGTTTTGCCATTATTTAATAAATTTGCAGCAATGCCTGTCCAAACTACACATAAAAATGGTATATTAAAATATTCTAAATGATCTATTAAAACATTGAGTGAATAACGTTTCTCACTTCCTCCTGGCCCATCAATAAAAATGCAGTTATTATGTTTACTATTTAAACTTTTCAATTGAATTTGTAACGCGGTGCGAAATCGGGTAGATTCGCGCATCGTTGAAACGCGACGTTGCGCAAACGCGAGCAAGATTCGGGGCCTTGCGTATACGTTGCGGTCCGTCGGTCGTACAGATAGCCGGCCATAGGTGCGAACGCGGCAGCTCTCGTGTGTGAGACTGACTGCATCGAGCGACGACCGATAGCGTGCGAGAGAGTAAGTGTGTGTGTGTGTGTGATCGCGAGAAAAAGACGTCCTAGCCAACTCCTGCTACGAGAAGCAAGGACGACCCGGCCTGTCGATCAGCGGCCGAACGCGAGGACATCAGCTCCAGCGAGTGAGCCAGCAACACCACCGGCGCCGAGTGTGTGTGAGTGTGTGGTGTGCGCCTACCGAGAACGGCGACTGCGAGTAAGTAGGGCTGAGCCCTTTTTCTGTATCGCGTCAGCAGTAGCAGCGGCTACAGCTTTGCAACTTGGTGCAGTGGCACCAAGTAACGACCTTCTCGTTCACGCGCGTAAGCTTTGCGAGATACTCTCCACGCCAAGTCGACATGGATGTGACTCGGCGCACATTTGTATAGAGAAAATATTGTCCGCACAATATATTATTATTTTGTTTTACTTTAATCGGGACTAGATTCATTTTCCCAAGGTGTTCTAGTTCCCTACGTCCTCATCGCGAATATTGCCGCCTCCGGGCGTTGCAACAAGCGGTTGCAGTGCAAAACTAAGAAGCCGGCATCGCACAGGAGAGTGCGGATAGATAACACACGTGCGAACACGACGTTAGCGAAGCAGCTCTCGCAGCGAGCTGCGTTGCAAAGCGGGTAAATCACAGGCGTTGAGAGAGATCTCCGCCACACCGAGGGATTGTAATCAGGTCGGATATTGCCGAGTTTCCCCGGAAAACGAACCCCGTTACAAATGGAAGTGTATATGTAACGGGGTGAGATTTGAGGATGAGAGGAGAAAATCACAAAAGGAGACGCCGGGACCGAAAGTCGATCCGGCGCTCCCGAGATCTCTAGGCGTGCGTGCTATCACTTGAGCCAACGCCGCCCCATTTTGTCACTCTCTGTCCTGCCTCGATTACCGGCGTGGCGAGGGACGTTATTCCTCGGTACAAATTACTTCTTCTAAAGTATTACAATTTAACATAGGCAAAAGTGGGAAGATAACCCTGGAATTCCAGGGTTATCCTCCCACTTTTGCCTATGTTAAATTTTAATACTGTTAATATGGAGAGGAAAAATAATACTTACTATCTTACTTCTTCTAAACATCTATCCCATTCTCTATCTTCAGTAATTAATTGTTTAGCTACAGTGGCTTCATAAAAAGTAGAATATAATATACCATTAACAGTACGTAAATTTTTAACCGAAGTTGCTCCTTTCACATGTAAAAGTAACAATCGAATATTATATGAATTGATCTTTTGATTTACGTACTAAAGAGAATCGTTTATCAATTATTCAATAAGATTTGACTTTTATATTAATTTTTAATACAAAACAACACCACTAGATTTTTTGAACTACATAGTGAATAAAATAGAAGCTGTAATTTACTTTTTTGTGTTTACTTTAATAAATAAACTAAGTATTACAGAAGATGTAAAATCATGTGACTAACATTCGAAATTAAATTCATAAATTCTTAATTTTGAGCTATTCATCAAGCTCATTGATATTAAGAAGATGTGTCGCTAATTAAAGAAATTGAAAGTACCTTGGTAGAATCGGTAACCCACTTAATGGCCAGTTCTTGGGATGGAATCTGAGAACTGAACAGTTTTCTTTGTCATTTCTTAGGCAGAATGTCACGCTTTTCCACATTGTTACTGGCCAGTTTTTGTATCCATTATTCCTACCCAATTACTAAGCATTAATTTCCCAAGAGAATTGGGAGGATAAAAAGATCAAGCTATGCACAGTCCAATAAAAATAGCCAAGAAATAACAAAAACAAAGGTATTATATCAAGACTTGCGGAAACGCATAATCATTGATAATTAATAATTTTAAATTACAAATTTTTAGTTTGACTGAATGATAACATGAATCTAAAGTGAGAGTTTGAGCAAATACTATGAATTCCAGCCTATTTATAATATTTGACTCTGCAGGAGCCGAACGACAGTCCCACCAGCTACGACATGTCGTATTACACTTATGACGTATTATGTTGCGTTGTTGCGGCCTATAGTTTTCGACTTGTTAAACAACGACAGCGCCGCTGTGTGCTCCCTCTCGCTCTCTCTTGCGTGAGTACAACAGTTGCTTTCCGCTCTGCTCCTTTTTTATAGCACTCTTACTGCGGCACGCTGCCTTCAGGCCTATTATTTTGTAGATTGTTGCATGCGCTTTTTTGAAATCTTCAACGTGAGATAACAATCACTGGAGGCTGCAACTTCTTTCAACGCTATTTCTCTGCTTCAACATCTTTTGCTGTATCCTAACCTGCAAACTCGCACGGCTTTTCTCCTCGCTGCATAGCGTCTCTTTTTCCTCAAAGCGATCCACGTAGAGCCACCTGTTGGATAGACGGAACACCACCAGCAACATATCTATCATCAATCGCAGATTGGTCAAATTTCACCACTCTTGATTAGCGCTCTATCTGGCTTTGAGAGTATCAAATTTGCACAGCTCTGTCGATAACTTACCACCCGCTACTATCCTGCAACATTCTCTATGTTATCAACTGCCAGTAAGTTGTCGACAGAGACATAATATCATTAAAAATGAGCGGGATTGGTGGGAAGAATGCCGAGTCGCTCGTCATGTGTGCTCACTGCAGAAAAACAGCTAGAAGAAAAATGAAGACTTGTGAGTTGTGTGACTAGCATTTCCACGCCATGTGTGTCACCCTCAGGTCAATAATGGTGAGGGTGGCTGCCACACTCGTCTGTGCTGCTTGTGCGGAGGAGTACGTCACCGGGACGCCCAAAACCATGCAACCGAGGGCAAAATCAGCGGCAGCAGCAGCAGCGGCCAATACATCTGCCAAGGGCACGCCTGCAACGGGTGTGCCTAAAAAGAATAAGTCGGCACCCGCATCGCTTGCAGGCTCCAGGTCTCAATCGCCTGCGAGAACACAGGATGAATTTTCTTCCGTACATATAAGGTCGAAAATGTAGGACAGCAGCTATGATAGCTAAACACTCTTTTTCAGTGGTCGTGTAGTTATTTTCTGCCGCTTTCATCAATTTAGACATATAGGAAATTGGATGTTCTTCTCCTAGTTTCCCTTGTTTAAGGGCGGCTCCTATGGCAAAATCACTCGAATCGGTGGTGAGAACGGATATTGGAGGACTTGTGGAGAACAAAAAGCCAGACGTAGGGCATCGAAACTTGCTTGCATCTCTTTACTCCATTCTAATTTTAATCCCTTTTCAAAGCGTCAGATAGCGGCTTTGCTATGGCTGAGAAATGTTCTATAAATCTCCTATAATATCCTGCTAATCCCAAGAACTGCCGAATGTTGGTTTGGGATTTCCGAATCAGGAACTTTTCTACGGCCTCGAGTTTCTTAGGATTTGGTTTGACGTCTTCGTCGGTTAAAATGTGTCGAGAAATTCTACCTCAGTGGTAAAAAATTCGCACTTTTCGGGTTGGAGAGAGAGAGAGAATAAGCGTTTTAACTTCTTGCCATGTTCGTCCAAATCCTTCGCAAAAACTATTATATTATCTAGGTAGACCAGTAGTTTTGTATCTTGTAAGCCCATGAGTACTAAACGCATTAGATAGGCGAACGTACCTGGCGAGCCTGCTAATCCGAACGGCAATCTTTCCCACTGCAAATGCAGGTTGCCCGTAGAGAACGCGGTTTTGTGTCTCTCGCCGGGGTGTACTTCGATCTGGTGAAATTTACTGGCAAGGTCGAATACTGAGACGTATTTTGCACATCCTAAATGTTCTAAAATTTTAGTCATATTAGGCAAGGGTTGAGCTGGGATCTTGGATTTTTTGTTTAGACCACTGTAATCAATTACTAGCCGCATTTTTTTTCTGCCTTGTGCGTCGCATTTCTTGGGTACAATCAATAGAGGAGCGTTGTAGGGAATGGTTGAAGGTTCTACTAGGCCGTCTGCCAACAACTTGTCAACTTGTCGCTGTATCTCCTCGCGATGAACGGTAGGATACCGATACAGCCTGATGAAAACTGGCACGTTGTCGGTGATCGGTATCCGGTGTACCAAATCGGTCGCATGAAGTTTGTCTCCTGGTAGATGAAAGATGTCTGGGTACTGTTTAATCAAATTAGTAACGTGTTTTCGTTCTTCCATGTTTAAATGGCCAAACTTTAACAAACTTAACATTTTCTCTGTGCGGTCTTGGATCGGTGAATCTTCTTCCCTTGAGTCATTTTCAAAAAAGTCCTCTGAGTCGTTTAGTACCTCGAACGGGTGGGTGACTTGTCGAGGCACTTCTATCTCTACCTCCTCTTCCAGAGTGTTTATGGCGAGGATGGTGCATTTATTTTTCCTCACCGACACAAGGGCTTCTCCTAGGGAAATACAGTCGAAAGCCTGAATCCTAGGCAGGTAAGCTTCAGTGTTGCACGTACTGTCCACCAGTACTTCGATTGGGGTCTTTTGTCTTGCCTTAAGCAAGTGTGTAGTGGACTTTGCCTGTACGTTTTCTTCTTTAATTTTCATTATAGTTTCTACGTCTTCGATTCCTTGAACATAATTTTTGAAATGTATAGGCCGTATAGGTTTACTGTTGAGAACGATAGCGTTGTGATGGAATGATATTTCTGATGATTCTTGTTTTAGAAAAGACACTCCCAATATTCTGGACACAGGTATAGAGAAGTTACTACTTGAAATATCACCGGGCTATCTCCAATGGATATTTCGGTGGATCCCCATGTTTTTATAGTGTTATTAGTAACCCCGGTCAGTCCTAGCGAATCGTAAGTATCTATTTGTACGTGAGGTTTCAGTACGCTTGTGTTGATGAGGGAGACTTCTACTCCCGTGTCAATCAAGAAATCTACCTTCCCCTTTAATTCTGGGCTTTGAATTGAGATGACGGGAGTGTCGCCATTTCCTTCCTTGCCTGCGGAATTTGTTTCGCCAACAAAAACCTTACGTTAGCGGAACGCTTCTCGCTCGCCTGAGCGCCTTGGAGGTGAGCGTTTTTGAAGTTTAAATCCCCTCTCCGGGTTTGTTGTGCAGGTATACCGTATGAAGACTGGTTTTGGTATCGGCCCTATTACTGCATCGTTAATTGTGGCGGTTGCGGAGGAGCGCCAGGCCACCTTTGGGGGCACGTTCGGGGGCCTGATGGTGCATATAAGGGTACGGAGGTATCATGGGCATTTCCATGGGAGTAGCCATATTTGGAAATGCTTGCCTTGCGTCGTAACTAGGAGGCTGTTGGCTTCGAGAGCTTCTGTTTTCGAAACTATTGTTATTTGATCTGTAATTCGGACTTGGGGTCCATCTATCCCTGAAAGGACTGCGATTCCAATTTTCTTTTCGAGGAAATCTTGGCGAACGTTCCAACAGCTTTTTGGGTGGTTTTTCCTCCTCATCTTGGAAGCTTACTCTTCTCGGAGGGTTAGATGTTGCCGGGGGTACTGTCTCGGCGTAATGAACGTGTGCCTGCTTGTCTTGGCCACTTCCAATGTTGAGTTCGACACGCCTGGCGATTACCAAAGCTTGTTCGAGGGTTTTTGGCTCGTTAACGCTCACAGCGTACAGCAGTTCATCCGATAGTCCTCTCTTGAAAGCCTCTAAGGCCATTCCTTTTAAAATCTTTTCCATGTTGGTTACTTCGTCATTCTCGAACATTTCCTTGAGCGAACTGGATGCGCCCTCCACTATCCGTTTTACTCCGGCAAAGAATTCCAACGCCGTCTCATTTCTCCTCATGAGACAAGCGTTCAGTTCGGCGCAATAAGTTGAATAATGTTTTTAGGAGCGAAGGGTCTCTTAAGGTACTGCTTAAGGGCCTCGCAAAGGGTCTCCACGCTAGTGATTTCCTTCCCGACTACGGCATCCCTCGCTCGGTCCTTGAGTCGGGAAACCACGCAGCGGAAATAACTTGGATGAAGCCTGACCGGGATAAGTAGTAATCCATTTTCTACATCTTGCATGAAGTATTTTAAGGGCAGATTTTTCCCGTCATACGGCGGAATATTCTGCAGCCCTTGGTTTAACGCGAGGATCTCTCCAATTGTGCTGAGTACGGAGTCAGATATAGTTTTGGTATCGGGTTAAATTCGCGGTATCGTTTTCATATGGTTTGTATGCCAAAAAGGATTAAAAAAAATTTTTTTCTTTAAAATAGTTTTAGTTGCTCGGATGATTTCCGTTACTCGTGACTTTGGTTTCAGTGGGCGTAGGGTTCGTGATTTCTAGCACAGGTCTGGGTGGTGCGTTGGTGACGGGTTTGGTACAGACGGCTAAACAAGCCAAATAAAATATATTTCGATCTCTGATCGGTATTCCTTGAAAAGAGGCGAGTTTTCTTAATTGAGTATTCTTGCTTCCCCTTGTTCCTCTTTTACCGGACATGTGTCGGTTGGTTGGTGATTTTAATTTATTGCAAAGCAATACGCTGTATCATAATTTTAAACCATAGCGAGTTGAAATAGCCTTTGGATTCGTTACAGAAGGCAAGGACCAGAAAGGGAAATAGTTTTCTAAAGTAATCTCTTGTTATGTGAAATTCTGTCTCTTAATGATTATACGAGTATAGAATAGGATCAGTAGCTTGACTTTTCTAAACTTATGGCAAATAAGTTATGTCTTATTGTGAAATTTGGGAAGAATGAAATTTATGCAGAAGCTATGAGCCTCGCAAGCAATGCATGTAAATCAGCAGCCATCAGTTTCGCGCTCGATGTAAATGAGGTAAATGAGCAGCGTACGATTCCGCGCTCCCTTATTAGCCTACATAATGGGTGAATTCAGCAGCGGTCGGTTCCGTGCTTCACGAATGAACTTACGATAGGTGAATGAGAGCGAGCTGCGTACGATTCCGCGCTCCATAAGTAGCCTTGAGAAATTCGAGGCGACGATCGGGTTTTGCCATGCGCTCTGCGAAGACCCATTCCTGTTTTGTGAGGTTTAAGCTAAATTCTTTGACCGATACTCATTTCCTCCATCTTTCTATTATGTCTCAAAATTTCTTCCAACTGTAACTTAGCAGCTTTAAAGACGTTGACTGCTTTCGCAATACCTGCAGCTTCTCCTGCCAGTACGCCAGCAGCGCTCAATCCAGCAAAAATAGGCAAGAAACCACCTAGTTTGGAGGGTACGGGTAGAACGCGTGAAACCAGTACCTTATGCTTGCCACCGACTTTCTTAACCACATCGCGAGCGCCTTTCAGTGCAGAAAGAATAGCTTTGCGAGTGTTATTGGTTGGTATAATAGATTTGGCAGCAACTTTTACGATTTTATTCAATCGTAAGCTTTTCTTGCCTCTCTTAGCACCCATTCCGAGTTTCGTCTTATGATTAACTGATGACGAGAGTATATAAGCGCTCTATTTATACCCAAGCGACTAGTACATGTTGAGCATCCGAATAGTTTAAAGCGTGAATTTTAAGGAACAGCATATCAAGCTCCCAGTACCGAACTTCGATTCCGTCGTTGAGCGAAATAAAAAAGTTAAGCGACATGGCAATTTACTGCCTGATAGCATAAGGGCGGTTTTTTGCGGGCCGTCAAATTGCGGCAAGACTAACAGTTTGCTAGCGCTCATAACTAATCCCAACGGTGTTAGATTTGAAAATATATACGTGTACTCCAAGTCGCTTAATCAGCCAAAGTATACATTTTTAAAACTATTAGAGCCTCTCAGGAGTATAAAGTATTTTTCTTTCAGTGAACACGAAGAAGTTATAGCACCAGATAGCGCATCTCCCAATTCGATTATGATATTCGGCGATAAAGCTTGTGAAAAGCAGAATAACGTCAGAACATTCTTTCGCATGGGTAGGCATAAAAAAGTTGACTGCTTCTACCTTTGTCAGTCGTATGCGCAAGTGCCTAAACATCTTGTGAGAGATAACGTCAATTTGTTGGTAGTATTTCGACAAGATGATGTAAATTTACAGCACTTATACGACGATCATGTAAATTCTGACATGACTTATGCACGCTTCAAGGATTGATACACGCAATGTTGGTCAGATGTTCATGGATCATCCATGAATCATGGATTTCTCATGATTGACAAAGATAGCCCAATCAATGCTGGAAGATATCGGAAGGAGTTCTATCAGTTTGCTATAAATATAGCTCGTGCTTAGTACTGTATACTTATAAGAAGGTATCCGAACCCGACCTCACCGATTTCAATGATTTTACGATATGTTGTAGTACATGTGAAAATAAGAACGTATTTTTTCTTATCGGCTCATAAGCGTATTTAGGGGGTGAAGACGACCCCCAAAGTTAACCCCCAAAAAGCGTTTTTTCTGAATATCTCGCCTTAAAATAAATATTTTTTAACGAAACAAATTCGAGGTTATTTTTTACAACAAGAGCAAGTAATTCATGGTGATTTGAAGAGTAAGGGTGGCATCCCCTATTTTTTAGGGGTCGAAAACATATTTTTTGGCATAATTTAATAATAAAAAAGTTTCAAAAGCCTAAAAAAAATTGGAAACAATTTGAAAACATCCATAATAATAAAATAAAGTTGACGTCTTTCGGCTTTTTAAAAAATATTACCCCTAAGGGGGGTAAACCAACCCTTACACAAAATAATTATAAGTATGTACTTTAATTCATAAAATTTCGTAGGAAGTTCGTAGATAAGGGTTTTCGAGGTCGCTCTTTACGAATCTGTTATCAGATTTTGAAAATTTAAAATGGCGGATCCAATATGGCGGACGAAATTAACAAAAAAAATGTTATATAATAAAACAAGTTTTTAGCGACTAAAAAAATTCGAAAAAATGTGTTAACATTTATAATAAATAAGAAAGTCTTCCGATTCTTTAATAAATATTACCCCCAAGGGGGTAAACCACCCCTAACACAAAATAATTATAAGTATATATTGAAGTACATACATTGAGTGTTAAAAATGGCTTTTTCGCTCTCTGTAAGAGAAAATGTCGTACAAAACGCGTATGATAAAATGATCTAGACTCATATAAATTGACACTATAACGAGCTGACTATCGTACTCTCGTTATGTCTCTCTCCCTCATTACAACACATGTATATACATATGTATAAATCTATATTATGTACATTCTTTCAGCGGCAAGGTAAGTGAGAGGGCAGAAGACCCAGCGTGCGAAAACAGAGAGAGAGGGAGAGAGGGAGAGAGAGAGAGAGAGCCACGCGCGTGCCGCGAGAGGGAGAGTGGGAGAAAGCCCACGCTGGTTTCGCCGCCGCGTCCCGCACGAGACAAGTACGATTCGTTCCGCCGAAGATTACAGTCGAACGGTTTTCACCTCTTTTTGTATCGGGAACCCTCATGGACTTTGCGTGCGAGAAATCTGCGAGATCGCCCTAGCAAGCTGTGTCCTTGTGTGTCGCCGGTGCTATCGCTCTGAGTGCAACCTCACGCCGCGTGTTCGTTACGAGCTGAGCGATTGCCGCCGCTCGTCTTCTCGCCGTAGCCGGACGCACACCCAAGGCCACGAGGCATCTACTCTGCTTCCCAGCGAGGGCCCCAGTCACCCGCTTGCGCCGTTCCAGACGAGCCACGAGGCATCCGAGCGAGACAGCACGGAAGTGAATGTAAGTACCTGCTCGATCGCTGATCTCTCTCTCTCTCTCTCTCTCTCTCTCTCTCTCTCTGCATTAGGCTTCACTTTGTCTCTCTCTTGCCTCGTGCCGCTACTGTATTTGGCTGTTTTTACAATACACAAACATAAGTCTGAACTTCACCTGCTCTTAGTGATTTTACGCCTGACTCTCTGCCTTTTCCCCGCGCTCACCCGTCTCGGATATGCGTTTACTTCTTCTCGTTTTTAATACTTTTTTTAAACACTTATATTTTTACAATTTTGACCAGCTGCGAAAAGCTAATGAAAAGTTCTTTTTTGTTAATAAATTACATCAAAGTATATATTGAAACAGGATTTTCGGGAACTAAAATGCACAAAAGTAAAGCATTGAGGGTGATTTGATGCAACATCCCCGAGATCTCAAGGCTCTACCACTCAGCTACAGACACGCTTGGCGGTTTTGAAATGACGCAACCTAATTAATTAGTTTTTGTGAATCTAGAGTTCTGATTGGAGCCATTAAAAATCGCTGCCAATTCATTGGCATGTAGCTTCCTCCAACTAATTTTATCGGTCCAATAAATAATAGTATATTGTGCAACAAGGGAGGAAACGGGCTATTTCTAACGAGGGTGAGATTTGAGCACGAGGTAGAGTCGAGAGCGCCGCAGGCGCCCGAGACGGACACGAGTGTTCAAACATCATCCGAGTCTGGAAAAGCACATTCGCCCCTCGCTGTTCACCGTGCTTTTTATAACAAGTGTATAAGGAAGACCATTTGGGTCGCCTATGAAGTGAATCGAGAATGGAGTTTTTCGAGTCGTCCACTACGGTGGGCGTGTGTAGATTCATATATATGTGTGCATATATATATTTTATTTACGGAGACGGATACGAGTGCTCAAATCTCACCCAAAGTAAAAATTGCCGACACTCCTTGTTACACACTGTACTTTTTTTGAAAAGTGCCTGTAAAAACCCATTTTCATGCATATAGAGTGAATAGCAAGTTTCGCATTTTAAGTCGTAAGCCACTCTCTTGTAGAATTTTCAAAATTTTTCAAAAGTTTTCAAAAATTTGATTTATTTTGAGTTTTTTTTTGAGTAGCGGGAGGGAATGATTACCTCCCGCTCGCTCGAAATGAAAAGCTTGCCATTCACTTTAGATGCATGGAAACGGGTATTTTTCATGCACGTGTTAAGACAAATATTGTTTAAATATATCTATATATCTGCTTGCTAAGGTATGAGGAAGTTTTTGATACATAATTTAATACAATTTTTGGATAGTTCTTGTCCAAAAGTTTTCAGACCCCTCTGCTTTTTTATTATAGAGTACGAACACAGTTGTGAATTTTTTTTCACAGAAATTCACGCATGTTTAAATGTGTTCTAACCAACCTAACCATCAAAACAACAGGCTATTCATTAGATAGGTCACTCGCGTAATTTTCAAGAAAACAATTTTTACACTTGAGTTCTTTAGTTTAAAACTGCTCGACGAAATCATTTAAAATTTAGCAGCAGATTGATTTTTTATGGCGAAACACCAAATACAATTTTGAAGCATTTGACTACATTGTTTTAGAGATATAAGAAATCATAAGTATTAAAAAAAAAATGAAACCTTGATATCTTACGAACCATAGGGTTTTGAAAGCTGTGCAATGAACTTAGCCATAACACATGAAATATCTACGTATTCCCAAAATTTCAAGTGCAATAAGGCCTTTTTGCGTCCGTAATCAAGGCACAAAAAAATAACTTATTTTTTTCAGTTTTTTAAAATTTAGTAGTCAAATCACTTAAAATTTTAATGGGATATAGTTTGACACGTGATCCATCGACATCATTTTTTTCGCGAGGTTATAATGTTTAGTTTTAGAGACATGAATTTTAAAAAAAACATCGCCTTTTTCATTTTATCTGCCGAACAAAGCAGTCAATCCCAAGCACCAAACGAGGAAAAGTAGGTAATTTTATTCTCTTTCAAATGCATTATAGCTAAATTGTTTGTAGCAATGGGATGATTGAAAAAAACGCAAAATAGTGTTTTCCAAAAATCAAAAAATAGCCATTAAAAAAATATAGTTAAGAAAATAAATAACTGTTTTTCCCGAATTCAGAATCAAAAAATATATATGCATGTCAAATTTTATTGATATTGACGGAGTAGTTCCAGAAATATTGCTGTATACATACACACGCATCCACACACACACACACATACACACACACAACTCCGCTCTACCGGTCCCAAGCCCGGGGTCACACCACTCAAGAGGTGAGGAAAGAGGAGGGGGAGGAGTATCAACCTCGCACAAAAACTAAGGGGCATCTGGCCCGGATGCCAGCACCTTGTTAATGGGCTCCTGCCTAGGACACAGGTAACAATAATCAAGATGGAAAGTGAGGGGAAAACATTTCTACCCCAAGCGGACAGGGCTTCAAAGCCCAATTCCGCCGTTGGTTCCGATCGGGTGAAAGCCCCGGTGGCCGACGCCGGCTCCACGGATTTTGGGGGGGGAGGGGGGCAAACTCACTCTGAAGACGTAGAGGTTAATCACCTGGCCTCTGCAGCTCAAAAAGCTACAGGTGAAATGAATATGGAGGTAGACACAGCCAGCGACAAATGGACGGCCTGCGTATCACGTAGAGACGCGCAGCTTGATCGTCTTAGCAGCAAAATCGATGAATTGATCGATTATGTTAGGGACAGGCACAATGTGCATAAGCATATCAAAGACCTGGCCCGAAGTATTAGGGATAGCTTTAGGAGTCTCTCTTCTACAGAGGACGATCTACAGCAATGCCAGCGTCCAGAGACTTGGGGAAAGGAAACACAGACAACCCCGAGTCTTGTGAGAGACGCAAGAAAGCAGGACAAGGAAGCCCTAACTACTCTGCGGGATAAAAACCAGAAAAATGGAAGAGCGAAGGACAATGCCCACCAGAAGGAGAAAGACTCGTGAAAGGAGCAAGAGGTGGTGACAAGGAAGGCAAAGAAAAAAGAAAAAAGGGTAAACAGGACGGATAACACTGGTGCTCGTGGCCAAGACCAAAACGGTACCAGGAAAAGTATGGTGGCAAGAGCAAGACCCCCTAGACCTGACGCCTTAGTCATCAAGGCTGAGGGTGGGAAAAGCTACGCCGAAATCTTAAAGAAAATGAAGGCAGAACCTAGTCTTGAAAAGCTAGGAAACAGGGTGCATAGAATACGCAAAACGGCAGCAGGAGATCTGCTACTGGAGCTACGACGCTCCAAGGAGGTGGAAACAACGGAGCTCCGGGAAGCGGTGAAAGCAGTGCTAGTGGAAACTGCTACAATCAGGGCTCTTCATCATGAAGAGGCCTTCGAGATTAAAAATCTGGACATGCTGACCACTAAGGAGGACATAGTGGACGTACTGCACAAAAATAACGAAGAAGGACATAGATTTGAACTCACGGCCGTTAAATCGCTTCGTAAAGCCTACGGAGACTCGCAGAAAGCAGTAGTACAGCTACCAGCCGAGATAGCTCAGATATTTGTCAAGGGTGAGATGATAAAGATAGGGTGGGTCATCTGCCGAATAAGAGCAATAAAGCGAGATACCCGCCCGCTCAGGTGCTATAAATGCCTGGGCCTCGGCCATATTGCTACAAACTGCATAGAGCAGCATGACAGAAGCCGTTACTGCTACAAATGCGGCTCAGTGGGGCATGTAGCGAAAAGCTGCACAAACCAGCCCAGCTGCATTCTCTGCAGAGGAAAGGACGACGTAGAGAAAAGTGACCATGCCGCAGGTAGCTATGATTGCCGAGATTATCAAGCGGCAGTAAAAGCCACAAAGCAAAGAAGATGAGGATAGTACAGTTAAACCTGAACCACTGTGTGACAGCCCAGGACCTTCTCTGTCAGTACGTCCGTGAGCAGAAGATTGATGTCGCTATAATCAGTGAGCAGTATAGAGATCTAGAGAGCTTACTTTTCAAAGTAGGATAAAAAACAAAGAAGCAGGTTTTGCCAGCGCAAAGATTGAGGGCGTACAGGTATACAGCTGCTATGCCCCAGCTAGTACGCCAATAGACCAGTTTCAGCAGTTTCTAGATCGGCTAGTACGTGATGTCAGGGCTAAAAATTTTAACTCATGGGCGGTTGAATGGGGCAGCCGAAAAACCAACAGAAGAGGACAGGCCCTACTAGAGGCATTCACACTTCTGGACTTGGTGCTGGTTAACGAAGGCAACGTACCCACCTATAAAAAGGGGGGCGCGGAATCAGTGATTGACTTAACATTTGTCAGTAGATGTTTGGTAAGAGAGGTGAGTAGATGGACCGTAAGCGATCACTACACTAACAGTGACCACCACGCCATAATAATGGAGCTGGGCACTCCAAACAAGGTACTCTGTACTAACCCCAGAAGTACGAGAACGGAATGGAAAGCCAAGGAGTATGACAAGGAACTATTGATGATGTTAGGAAATATCCAATTGACGGGATCAGCAGATCACAAGGCTGAACAAATGACAAAATGGCTCATCCAAGCCTGTGACGCAGTTATGCCAAGAAAAGTGCCCAATCAAAGATGGGCACCAGTATATTGGTGGGGCGAGAAGATCAGATCAGCGCGTTCCGCCTGCCACCGAGCACGAAGGCTGGAGCAACGTCAAGGAAAAAGTTTTACCGAACCGGTATTGGAAGCGAAGCTGTAGAAGAATACAGCAGAAGAATGAAAGAAGCCAAGTGCATCCTCAAGAAGTGCATCAGCGAAAGCAAGCAGAGATGTCACAAGGAGCTGCTAGAAGAGGTCAATAAGGATCCATGGGGCACGCCCTACAAGACAGTTGTGAGGACATTCAAAGGAAGCTATATATCCACACTAAAGTGTCCAGAGGCGCTAAAGAGGGTAGTAACAGCACTTTTCCCAAGTCAGCTGGACGCACCTTATGTTATACCAGAGGAAGTGCGGGAAGAAGATATACCTCCAATCACAGTTGAGGAACTACTCACATCATGCAAGAGGGTAGGAAATAAGAAGGCTCCAGGCCCTGACGGTATACCAAATGTAGCGCTGAAGCATGCCATCGAGGCTAAACCTGAAGAATTTGTTGGCCTCTACAATGCATGCCTCAAAGAAGGGATATTCTCGACAAACTGGAAAAAGCAGCGACTCGTGTTGTTACCTAAGGGTAACAAATCGCCCGGAGGGGAGACATCGTACAGACCATTATGTATGATGGACACACAAGGGAAAATATTGGAGCGCATGATCAGCAATAGGATGGAGTGTATAATTGAAGAGACCAGGGTGCTTGCTAAACACCAGTATGGCTTTCGGAAGTGCCGATCTACTCTGGACGCGATCGGCATAGTAGTAAATACATCCCGATCAGCCATCAGTGGAAAGCGGTAGAAGAGCGGAACATAGAAGTACTGTGCAGTCATTACTTTGTATGTCAAAAACGCATTCAACACTGCAAACTAGACGAAGATCCATGAAGCGCTTGAAAAGCTAAAGGTGCCCACCTACATCAGGAGGATGATGGCCGACTATCTGAAGGACAGAATCCTACTGTACATAATGGAATGCGGTACTGAAACCTACAATGTCACGGGAGGTGTTCCACAGGGATCAGTACTGGGCTCTCCACTGTGGAACATTATGTCTGACGGAGTGCTGAGACTACAACTCCCACGGGAGGCTATGGTCGTAGGATTCGCAGACGACATAGCTCTTGTAGTAGTAGGGAAGGAAAAAGAAGACATCGCCGAAATTACTAATGAAGCAACAACCACCATCCAGAGGTGGCTGAGAGAAGCGGGACTTGAACTCGCTGGACACAAGACTGAGGCGATCTTGATATCTAGCAGGAAGAAAATGGAGACGATCGCCCTAACTATATACGGCCATGGGATAACCGCTAAATCGACTATCAAGTATTTAGGCGTTACTATAGACGAAAAGCTGACGTTTAAACAGCATCTAGAATTAGCAAGTGAAAAAGCGTCAAGAACGACTGCTGCGTGTTTAGTAACTACACCGCGGTCATCCTCAAGGAAGTGAGAAGTGACAAAGAAAAAAGAAGAAGAAGACGAGAGATGCTGCAAGAAGCTGACGACCGGACGATGCGGTAAGAAGTAGACAGCAGACGATAAAGAAGATGAGCACGATAGTGAACTTTACTAGTTATATTGACGATTAAGGAATGACAATCACATCAAGAAGAAGAGGGCAATAGCCCAATGTCCCCCCGCGAAGTAATACTTGATCGTGGTACCGCGGGGGAAACAGGCACTGATGATGGAGCTTGGCCCTCCTCGCCGACTAATCGGTAAGGAGAGCGGAGAGGATTCGGGTTGCGAGTGGACGCTATATCCGGTCGCAGGACGAAGGGTTTTAGTTGGTGAGAATCCAACACACGGTGGCTCGGGGCTAGGATTATCTCAATGGTCCTATCAACGAGCCATGTCATGGTCTATTAAGATTTTTCCCTCAAACCTCGCTCTCCTTTAAAAAAAAAAAACGAGTTTTGGTATTAGTAATTTGGTTTTGTTTGAGCTTAAGCTTGATTTGTTGGTCTAGGTTTAAGCATAACTAGTTTAAATAATTAAGAATTTTTATTTCGGTAGTAAATAATTAAATGGATTTACCTATTTATTGCACGGCTGCCGAAAGCTGGCAGAAAGGTAATCGATCCATCCATGGGTGTATTAAAATAAACAAATAATTGCATTAATGCAGGAACTCGAACCCGGGAGCATAAGATTAGAGCAACGACGTAGACCGCGCCGCCACGAACGTCGTTGGAGCAGAAAGATTGAAAGTAGCGTATGTTTATCGCAAGGGTAGGGTGACTTGTTAGTTTAAATTGGGTTTGTTTAAGCTTAAATATGATTTGTTAACAAATATTTAGGATTTTAGGGTTTATGATTTTTAGAAATTTATGTTTGCATAGTCATGGAGGGTTTACTTGGATATAAGATACATACTGATGTATATCCCTATTTGAAAATCGTTGTGTAGCTTTCTAATTGTTGTTTTTTTTTTAACATACAAAGAGTTTTTCACGTCAATTAGAATGTTAACCAACAGAAAATAGTAAAAAAATTTCTGTGCACGGGGCTTGAACTCGGTTCTTCCGAAAAACGGCTGTCGCAAAGCCCAGCCCACCATCTTTTTCCGCCAGGCCACTGCACACGCTTCGGATCTCGGTCCGAGTTAGCTTCACTGCTGTTATCCCTCTGCCTTTATCTTCTCTTCTTTTGTTTGACCGGACTCATAAATATTTGAGCCTACTGTCCATGGGCTCGTAATTAAGAAGCTTTTGACCCTGGTTTAAACCAGGATAGTCTGTTGCGTGGTGAGTTCGATATTCGATTCTCCAGCTATCGATTCGGCTCCGTGTTCTAGGCAGAAGGCAGCGGCTTTGGGGCTTAGGGTGGACATTCGAGCCCCTGTATCTGTGATGGCAAGAAAATCTTGGCCGTACACCGATATCTCGAGAAAAATTGGCGTGGTTCTGAAGAGAATGCTTCGGATTACTTGATTGTCCATACTCTTCGGTGTTCGGATGGCGACTGACTGCGGTTCTGAGTTATCGTCGTATTTATAGCTCCTGCTCAGCGTCGTTGAAGGGCTTGAGGTCTTTTACATGTATGTGTTCCACGTAGCGCCCTCTGTCGTCATGTAGATCAAATATTACTGGAGATATTTGTCGTTTGACCGTTAGTGGTTTGGAGTATTTCGGTGCCAGCTTGGCGTTTCGTGCGTCTGCATTACTCGAAAAAGTTACTGTTCTTCTGACTACTTTGTCGCGGATTCGCTGTGAACACATACCATGGCGCCCTCATTTCAAGAGTACATCTCATAAGATTACGTGTGAAAAGTGACACCAACGCCAGCCCTTCCCTCCAACGATGCACTCACAGCGAATAGTAGATTTCCATTCTCGGCGCCGAAGGTTATAATACTTTTGCTGCTTCTCGAATTGACGAGCCACTTGCGCCTTTGCGAGTTCGATGGCATCCCTTATGTGTTGAATTCTGCTGGACAGTGGCGTGGTGTTTTGCGAGCCCACCATCTGATGAAGGCAGCCCAGCGTCCTGAATTCTATGCCGATGTTTAAATACGCTGGAGTGTAGCCGGTTGCTGTTCTACTTGCGACATTGTAGGCAAATTCTGATTCGCGCAAATTGTCGTCCCACTTCTTCTGATGTTTGCCTATATATTGGGCGATCATTGCTTTCACCACTCTGTTAGTGCGTTCCACTGGGTTGCACTGCGGACTATATGGTGGGGTTTTCCGGTAATTTACTTCGTTCGCTTGTAGGAACTCCTTGAATTCTATACTGACAAATTGTCGCTCGTTATCGCTTACCAGAGTGTTAGGACAGCCATGGCGGAGAAATATTTTCTCTTTTACATGCCGAATTATGGCCTTGCTATCTGCTTTCTTTAGGTTTGCCAGTTTGTTCCACTTGGTCCTGCATCACTAATAGCCATATATTATATGTTATATTTTATATAGTAGCCATATAATATAGTTATATCCTTTGTTGGAGCATGGCTGTGGTCCGACGAGATCAGTTGAGATCATCTCCCAAGGTTGTTCGACGTTCGTGGCGTGCATGGTTCACGCCTTTGCCTGTTGTTGGGCCTTGTAAGCCTGACAGTTTGTACAGCCACGCACATATCGAGCGCCATATTGTAGCATATAAGGCCAGTAGTATCTTCTGGCCAATAGTTGCAGTGTTTTGGCCACGCCCAAGTGTCCTGCGGTAAGGTAATCGTGGCATTCTTTTAATACGTCGGCTCGTTTTTCAGTAGGTACGCAGATCTTCCAGTCTTCGGTTGCATCTGTGTCGTTAAAGTCCAGCGTGTGTAGAATGTGGTGGTGCAGGACTCCTTCTTCAGGACGACACAGAAAAACTAATTGTAAGCCTCCTGATTGGACCTCTCCGCCGAAGAAGCTGTCGCGATGACCTATACACCTGTTTATTATAAATATGGCTATACACTATGAAGGGGGCCGGCATAGAGTGCACGCGCTAGTAATCGTAATTTTACATTAAACAGTACGTTTTGAAATGGATCGCTTATAATTAGAATCATTTCGATTAAAGCAACTTAGTTAACAAAATAACTTATGGTAAAATCGAACTCAAACATAATTATCAAAACTACTAAATCTTCTACATGATATTAAAATTCTTTATTTTGGAAAACGACGTTTTCTGTAAACATCCCTATATTTCGTTAAAATATTTTCCAAAAATTAATTTTTCAACATCGATTGTAATTTTTGCTTATAAACTCATGGATTTATCTCGGAAATTGTAATTTTTGAATAATTTGATTTTGCAAACATTAACAATAAACATTAGTAAAGTAGCGTATGAACGTACGTAAAGACATACTTATCTCTTATTTAAAACAGAAAAATATAATTTTTTTTATTCACTAATACTACAAGTTTGGATGTATACAAAATGCTTCTCTTTAGATGATGTCACATTGACCTGAGGGTCATCCCTGGCACCTGAACATCGTCTATGGAGTTAGAAGTATTTTTCGATATATTTTGTTTAAGTGGTGCTCGTCTTGGTAGACGATGTCCCGTCAACTAGGGGTCATCCTAGCACCTAGACATCGTCTACAGAAAGATACAAACTTTTTAAAGTAATTTGACAGTATAACTTTCAAAAGTCTTACAATTTAATAGTAATAAAAATTGCTTTCCGCTTCTGACAGGGTTGAGACTGTCGTGATTATTAGACATAAATATTCCAATAAAAACGCCCGCATTACAAATTTTATATTTTAATCATATTTTTTTATTTTAATTCTATGTATACATACTAGATCAGTATTATATATTTAAATTTTATAATGATTATAACTCAGCCAAATAATTATTATTATACGTAATTAGGCCATCTATGTGTATACTTAGAACTGATGATGGCAATGACTTAGTCAAAAAATGACTGAAATATATAAAAATTTATTTATTTTTTTTATTAAAATTTTTTTTTTATTGAAATATTTGTAGACAATGGCGATAACTGGACCAGTTAATCGTGTTTATTTTTATCATATTTTAAAGATCGTATGTAGTATATATTTTTATAATTATCGTATTACAGAGTATTTATAAATCAAATATAATTTATTATTAAGTCCTTATTTCGACCTCTTATATATGTATATGTATACATATAATGCCTTTAACTTACTTTAGTCCTTGATGTTGAGTCAGGATTAGTGCTGCTGCTGCTATGACAGTCGTGTGCAGGATATTGAAATGAATAACTCTTATGATTCGACGTACAACTCGCGATTTATTCACGTGAAGTTATAAATGTACAAGACCAAATAAAGACATAAACCTGGTAGCCCTGTCGACAGCCCGGAACGTCGTAGCAGAGTTCAGTTTGAGTGAATTATATCGAATAACTAACTCCTCACTTTCGGGCGTATTCGTAACCTCGCTTATCTACTTATTGTACGCACTCATCAATTTTATGTTTGCTGACTTATTACAAAACATTACATTACGTCTCAGGACGTAACATTATCATGTGAATAATTAAATTAATTTAAAAATATTTCCGAATATACTATGTTTTTTGCATGTTTTTGTATATAGATTATATAAAAATTCTTTAGTTTCACATGATTTGATAATTGCATCGGTGATCCAAATTTTACTACCCTGTTGATTGTTTATTCTTTTGTACGATTTAGACAGATCGATGCATTGCTCAACATCAGTAATTAACTTATCAGTAACTAGATTAGGATCACGTATTGATAATATTTCACCCCAGTTTTTCGTAGCAACAATATGTCTTAATTTTATAGTTTATAGAAATTGAAGGTTTAATTAGTTCAGATTTTATCTTATTTACAGGAATAAAATGGGGTATTGGTTGGTTATTGATATTGTAAGATTATATGTAGCTGAGTACAAGTTGTTATCTTTTATGAAAATGTTATCAATGCAGAATCCTTTAGTTAAGGGAACGGATACACTTTAAATTGTCAAAAAATCAAAAATCCAATTTTTGTTTATATTTTTCTTAAATTGTTTTAAAAATGAATAAAACTATTAAATATATTCAGGTATAATGAAAGAAACATAAAACCATATTTATATGTGCCATATTATCAGGTATGACATTTCTTCGATGGCCAAAATTAAGAATTTCCATTTTTCAGCTACCGCAGACTTACTTAAGATTAGGGCTTCGAAGGGCACTTTTATACTAACAGTCATGCTTCAATCACATATAGTTTCCAAATGAATGTGGGGTTTTACAAAAAAATATTATTTAAAAAAGTTTCCTGAAAATAATCAACAAAAATTGTTTAAACACTTTAAAAAGTAACAAATTTTATGTTAATATCCAGACAACTTTTTTTAATAATATTTTACTATACCTGAATATATTTAATAGTTTTATTTATTTTCTAAACAATTTAGGAAAAATATAAACAAAAAATTGGATTTTTTATTTTTTGATAATTTAAGGTATATCCGTCCCCTTAAGCCTGTGGGCAGCCTTGTTATGCCAGAAAAACAATCTATACATGGAAGATATTTCTATGTTACTATTATCTTTAATCTTAATTCTAGTATTTACAATCTTAATCCTATCGCATTCAACAACTTCAGAACTTTGAAGTAAGTTACTATTTACAAAAACTATAATGTCATCATTTTTATTTATCCTACTCTCATAAGTGCATTATTATATAATTTTTGTTATTTGTAACTTTGTTCATATCATTAATATTATTGCTAGTTTTCTCTATTTGATCAAATCTTTACATATATTGTCTAGAATTCAAAAGTATCTAGAATTATTCATTAGTATTTTTACCGCTTCTAAGTTTTAAACCCTTCGAGTTTGGAAGATTTAGCACTGTCGGTTGTAGTCTTGCAGGAGAATTCCATTGGTCTGGAAGTTGTTTGCCAGGTTTGATTTGATTCCAATGCTAATAGTTTATTTCGCTTTTCAGTGTATTTGAAGCTTGTGAAGGATGCTGGTTTATTACCATCCTTGGATGATAAACTTGATAAGCTGATGGTATGGTAGGTCTCGTCGGGTAATCGGTTGAATCGATGTATACGTTTATTTTGTTCTTGAAGATGATAAATAGGAGAAAATCACTAGTAGCATGATTAATATCTAGATTCGTTTTGAAACTATTGTTCAAATATCCGCAATTAATGCATTTTTGAGGTACACTTTTACAGGCACTGGTAATATAATTACCAGAAAATTTAAGGCAGGCCGTAGAATTTTTGCATTTGGATCCACTGTGACCATATCGTCCACAGTTTAAACATGTTTTAATATTATTGTAATCGTAGATTTTACAGCTTTAATACCCTAAAAAGATTTTACTTTTATTTTCCACTAGGCGGGGGGTACCCCCTGCTCGCTTCGCTCGCCAACCCCCACTTTCAAATTAAGAAGTAGCTTTGTATTTACGTCGCGTCAAAACTTTGGTTACGTTTAAGTTGAATTCGAAGTTTTACTCGCGATTTTTCAATGCTATATGCATGGACACTTCAGCTATTTCTATAAAACTGAATTCGAAATTTAACCGTGATTTTTCATGCAAAAATTATTGTGCGGGATACTAAATCCAGGCTGCATTCACTGGAAAGAGAGGGAGAGAAAGATTAGATTAGATTACGTGAGTTTTATTATTGTACATTATGTTGTACATATTTGCGTAAAGCATACAAGAAATAGTATAAATTTTGTATAAGTAGTTGTGAAAGTGTGTAAGATATGAAGGAGTGTAATGGAATGAAATGAAAATGAGATGTGAGAGTGTGCGTGTTTGCGTAAATTATGTGTTTTCCAATTCAAAGAAATATTGTTTAGCTGCTTGTTTCAAGTGTGATATGGATAGTGTGTTGCGAAGGTGTCGTGGAAGTGTGTTCCAGAGATAGGAAGTGCTGATGAAAAATGAATTCTTCAGCGTCTCCGTCTTGAAGAACGGTATATCCAAGGGGATCACCTCACCCCTCACAGGCCTGAGTGCGACGTGGAAATCAAAAACGGCTAGTATATAACCAGGCACTAATATGTTGAAAATTTTTCTTAAAAAGCAGGCCATGAAGTATTTCCTACGCCTGGTGGTGGTAAGCCATTGCAACTCACGCCTATAAGAGGAGATGTGCTCATCCCTCCTTACACCATAGATATAACGGATTCCCGTATATGATTCCCGTATATGGAGTTTCGTGTCCAATTCTTGTGTCAGGTCACAGTAAGCCAATGAACAGTAATCAATGATCGGAAATAGGAGTGCTTGCACAAGGTGGTGGTGCAGCCTGAAGTTAGTGCTCTTACGAAAAAAGTAAAGTCTGTACATCAAAGAGCAAGCACGTTTACATATTTGTGTAACGTGCTCTTTCCACGTAAGTTTGGAATCAAGCACCAACCCCAGATTGCGCACAGATGATTTATAGTCGACTCAGACTCAGTTTAAGGCTCCCCCCATATATTGATAAAGGTATTAGCAACAGTAGGTAAAATATTTATGTAGTAGGGAGAACCCAGAACGACTGCCTTAGTCTAAAGGACATTCAGTTTCAGTCGATTTTGTGCAGCCCAGCCCATTATCCTTTCGGCGTTGGCACTCATCCTGACATAACAAGAATCGAACTCCTCAAGGTGGTAAGATGCAAGCCAGCGGATAACCTACTTAGAAAAGCCAAAAGAGGATAGCTTTCCGTGTAGCTAGACGTGACAAACAGTATTAAACGCCTTGCTAAAATCAAATAGAAGTAGCAGAGTGACCTTCTTCCTGTCTATCCCAAGCCTGACATCATTAGTCAGCTTAATTAAGCCAGACTGCGTGCTGTGGCCAGTGCAGAAGCATGTTTGGAAGTTGTCAAGGTAAAGTCTTGTTTCAAGATACTCAAAGATTTACTTGTGCACCAGCCACTCCAGCGCCTTGGACAGAAAACAGTGTAGAGAGATCGGGCAGTAGTCAGTGAAAGCTGTTGGAGAGCTAACTTTGTTTAGTGCTCGTACGAGCGATGACTTCCAGGCAAAGGGAAAGCGTGCCTTGCTCAGAGACAGGTTGAGGATTTGACATAGTAGAGGAACGAGTATTGGCAGTGCTTTGGAGATTGAGAGAGAGATAGAGGACCATAACATTGCAAGTAATGTATTTTTAATCTATAAAATTTTGACATAGTAGATGAATAGAATATCCCATAAAGTGTCAGGATGTGAAATAGAAAAAAAAATCCTTGGAGATGGCAATTGCTTATTTCGATGCTTTTCGTATTTTTAGTTTAATAGTTTAGCCATTTATAATTGGCGACGAATCGTACTCTTTAAAAATTGCTGATAGAAGTACTTATGAAATGCATATGTCAATGAATGGTACGTACGGCAGTGAAGTGGAAATCATAGCATTTGTTCGTCTATATTCTGTTCGTATTTCAGTTTCTAGTACAAACTTTGAAAATCTTATATATTATGGTCGCGTTTCTAGTACTTATAATGAAAATGAATTGAATTTATTTTTATCTGGTCCTATAGACACAGGACATTATAACATACAAAATTATAACAATTCAAATACTTGTGCTAATTATAAAAAAAATTCCGATAAAAGTTACTATCATACAAATCGTGATGCTTTAAAATTAAAAAAAGTTAAAATTGATAATTTAAACACTAATTATCAAAAAAGAGAAGGGAAGGTGACTCAATTGAAAATATGAGTGAAACCCGTTTAATAAAAAATGGAAAAAAGACAAAGTAAGAAATATGAGTTCTGATTCTTTAGATAAAAAAGGCAAAAAGATGCAGTCAATGATATGAGCGAAGTTAGATTGCAAAAGAAAAGGTCTAAGGACATTGTTGAAAATATGACTGAGGTTAGATTACAGAAAAAGATATGCAAAGATATAGTTAAAAATATGACTGAGGTTATATTAGAGAAAAAAAGATGCAAACATATAGTTGAACATATGACTGAGGTTAGACCAGAGAAAAAAAGATTTCAGGATACAGTAGAAAATATGAATAGCAATCGTGTTAATAAACGTTACCAGATTCAAAGAGCAAATAAACTCTTTTCGTCATAACTTAGACTTTGGTGAAATGGATTACGTATGTCCTTATTGTAATGCTTTTTACTGGTCCGAAGAGTTTTCTAAAAAAAGTTGTTATCATAATGGTAAGGTAAAATTACCACTGCTCAGTGAATACAATAATAGTTTAAAAAAATTATTAATTTATGATAGAAAATTTAGAGATCTAATTCGTTATTACAATAATATTTGCTACATTTAAAGCAAACGTTATTAATGAATTTAAATCTGGAATTTATAACTTAATAATTCAAGATCAAGTTTGTCATATATCACTCATTACAATTAAAACTCCAAATGATACAGCTCATTGTGGTTAAATTTATATATATATATATATATATA